>OY728120.1:424068137-424668137 GCA_963277665.1 Viscum album | reverse complement strand
ACTATAGAAAATAATTTAAAATCCATAAAGTGTCATGTATAGTCCATCACAAACATACTCCCCTGATTCAACCTCATGAACTTAGCTACTCTCTCCTACCTCATCATATCTGGTTATAAGTGCTCCAAGAACTTCTCCAAGAAGTAAATTTATGACATACCATCATCATGTCCAGTCTGATCCAGAACATCCCACCAGCACTTCACTGATCCTCATAGAATATAAGCAGCCAACTTGACCCTCTTCTAAGAAGGAGTATCTAATTGGTCAATCATATTCTGGATGGACTCCATACAAAACTTTTCTCCATAGGTTCTACCCTCTCAAATAAAATTCATAGGGTCATACAATTGAAAATCCCACATCAAATTAGACATACTCCTCACAAACCGCTCTGGGTATCATTCTATAAACCAGATGAAGCAAGAAAATTTATCCCAGAACTGATCTCATGCTTCCTTACCAGACACTATCAATTTCTCAAGAACCATTACTGTTGGAAAATATCTATCCATATACTCTTAGAATCCTCTCAAAAATATTCAACATAGAGGCAAATATCTAAAATTATATACAAACATATCAGGAAACATAACACAATTTTACTACATTTCACAAGACACATTTCACATTAATCCATAATAAATCATTCTACCTTTTTTACCAAAATATCAAAACCAAAGCACTATCACTATCCTTAAACATCCTACATCTTGGACAAGGTTAACAAAGGGTATGTATGTTCAAAATTTCAAATCTCATTAGACACCCATTTATTCTCATCTTTTTTAATTTTACAATATTTCTCAATTTAATATTAGGAACCATTTTTGCAGTTCAATTTCACAAGGAAGGAAAAATATTTCAAGGTAAATAAAATAACCCTAACCTGTCTTCCCAAGAGTGCCTAAAATGACGCATGTCTGAAAATAATCTTGAGTTCATAGTTTGATGCATGCAAACTCAACTCTTGTGGAGTATCGGGCCAAGATTCACAACTCAAAAACCCTTGAAACATTAATCACATCACACAATAAGTACATCATTCATAGTGAAATAATATTCAACTGTAAAAAAAACATAAAAACAACAACAATCCCACTCTAGGTACTTGGATTATCCAATGCACATTTTTCAACTAATACAATACATGAGATCATAAATAAGGCCTGAATCTTCTTAGTATCCTATCGACATTTCCCAAATAGTTAGATAAATGAAATGAAAATAAAACCCCTTTGATACAACTTTGTAATATACCAAATTAGGTGCCACACCCTGATGCCCCGATTCATACCACTACATGACATTTGGTGTATAGGGAGGCGTACTTGAGGTCATGTAGCCATTTAGATTAGGGCACCAATGTGAGGCACCCAGGTCAGGATGTTACAGGCGGTGCAAAAAATTAATTTTTGTGACGGTCCACCCACTCATCATAAAAAAATTTGTCGATATATATATGGAATAATTTTTTATGCAGAAAAAATACTATCACAAAAAAATAAAAAAAATATTTTATTTTGTGATAGAAGATCAAAACCATCCCAAAAAATTAAAGAAAATAAAAAAAATTAAAAAAGAAATTAAAAAAAATAAAAAAACAAAAAAAAAAAACAAATAAAAAACAAATAAAAAAACACCAGAACTATATAGAAAAAATATTATATAAAATTGTATATATTTGAATTAATAACAATATTAAAAAAATATGAGCATTCAAATGTTTATTAGAATAAATGTGTTAAAAAAGATGTAAATCACTAAGGAGGGGGAGGGTCCCCTAGAGGAGGTTGTTGATGTAACTCTATCCCCATACCTTATGCCAGGTTTCACATATACTTCATCATTTTCTGTTGCTACTGCTACTCATGTGCTCAATGTAGCTACTCTTGCAACTTCTCATACTGTTTAAGTAACACTTCATGCTCTCTATGAAAGGCCTCTTTAACATCATCCTAAGATCAAAAATTTTCCTCATACTTAGAAACCAATGATGACAACTCTCCACAAGCTCCCCTTGAGATATATTATGACTATGTAAAAGTACCATAAAAATCTCTAGGTATCAATCAAGAACAAATACCTACATCTTGGCCCTTCTCAAAATTATACGGAGTCACCTTCATCCAAACTACATTATCAAAGCCCGCCACACTGGTGGTATGATCCTCAGTCTCAGCCTAAATCTCATCCGATGTCTGAGAAGTCACATCCTTATATCACTCCTTCAAATTCAATTTGAAATTAAAATAGTTTAAATATTTGTTTGAGTTAAATTTTAAAATTCAAAAAAATCTTATTGACCATAATTTGAAACTATCGACTACCAGTAATCCCTCCTATGATAGAATCATGATACAACATCTTATAATCATCAAAATCCATAATATCATGATGCTAAACTTACTATATTAGTGTAAAATAAATAGTTTACATTTAAATTTATATAAATTATTAAATAAAAGCACTTACCCTATGTCATCAATGAGTACTGAATTTAAAACTTCTAGCTCTATGTGTCACCTCTTGGATCTCCATGTTATTCCAACCCAATGATGATCTCCTCTGAAATTTCACTCCCATATCATATGAGAACAATCTATCCAAAAATTAAGAGGAGTTGTAATTAGGTTGATAAGTGCAGCAAGAATGATAAAAAACCATGAATGACAATTTCTGCACGAATCTCTTCCTCAAATTGTGTAATAAATGATGACAATGATAACACATACAGACCTACCAAGCCTCACAAATTGATATATTTATGATATATTTGATTGGATACCATAAAAAAAATAAAAATAAAATTATTAATTAAATAAATTTCAAAATAACTATTATTTATTTACGTACAATCCAATGATCAAACATGTGGTACGAAACATCAATGTGAATATGATTCCAAATCACCCATTCTATAGAAAAATAATTCCATAAAATTGCACTCCCATGTCCAACATCTATATGTGAATAACTATGAAAAAATAGAACAAACAATAAAAAAATTATTACATAAACAGATTAATGTAAATTAATGAAAACTAACTAAAATAAAAGTCTGAACATACCTCCACATGCATGGATTGAACTCAATATATGAATGTCTCTCAAGAATAGGGATGATAATCATAAATCACACATGAACATGATCCCTACGAGTTGATGATGAACCACCAATAACTTGAGGGTCAGATGATGAAGCATCATGCTCATAACTAGGAAGTATAACCTCCTCAAGGCTACGAAACAACTCATCAAAAGTGGCATCTTCCATCTGAAACATGAAAATAATATTTTCAAAAAATAATTAAAAATGAGTATTATATATATATATATTAATTATGACTATAACTATCATGTAATTGTGTCATTATTCCTCTTAATATTCATCTTCGCATAAGACATTTTAAATATCTTCAAATTCTTCCTCGGTATCATCAATTTATATAAGATAATATTCATAATATATTTTCATTTCAAATTCATTTATTACATTATAAACATCATCATCACCATCGACCCATAACTATAAAATTTCATCATTAATATTAATTTATCTTTGTGAAAAATGTTTATTTTGAGTTGTCTATTGAAAAATATATATTCCATGCACTTCAGTAGAACCACATTAAATTTTAAAAAATTTATTTTCATGAGATTTAATTTTTATAATGATCCATCAATGAATTAGATCAATTGAGGCCACACAAAAATTTTCATAATATATTAGGTGTGATTGATGAGATAATAAAAATGGTTCATTTACTTGAAGAAGGCATTAATATTTAATGTTAATGATTCCATGGTGCAGATGAACATGCAAGCCTCTATCAATATCAAATAAATGAAATTTAAACATTATTACATAATTCTTTCCCAGATAACACCAATCAGTTATTTCATCTAGAATTCTGTAGAAGTCAACTTCACTTTATCTATGATGATCCTCTCAAGAAAACACCATTATTCATTGTTTTTTTTGATTCACCATATGCACATGTATGAAATCAGAAAACATTCAACACGTATGAATTTTAAAATTTAACCATTTTGGATGGTGGGTTACTCAATACACACAATAAATTATCAATTTTATTATCTTGTTGTGATACCGATTTCATATGTTAAACCATAAACAATTTTCATTATAGGTATTTGAAACCAGTGGAAAAAATTATGTTGCTGATATTTTCAAGAGAGTGTTTTTTAATTTGTGGAAACTATTTCTTGATATGATCAAAAAATACTCTAAAAATAAAAAAATATTAACTTTTTTTAAAAAAAAGTTAAGAATAAGTGGTAGTATCACTCACTTTATAAATCATGTCATTTCCTCACAGTTGAGCAGAACATATGATTGAGCCCTATGATGTTCATCAAATGTAATTCATTATTTATGAATTCCACCAAAGACATGTTCACACTAAATAAAAACTGATAATAAAATTTTCATTACAATAACAAAATTTCCCTAATTATGAAATATTTGGTTATGTTTTTTAAATATTTAGTTAAGAAATAATGGGAGTAAAAAAAGAAATTTCATCTTGAAAATAAGATTGTATAAATGACCCTTCAAATGATGATTTTTTATGTACCTTTTTCTTCAATTTATGCATACTTCTCTCTGGGTGGGATCCTACAAGTAGTTTGTTTACTCACACCCTTTATTGACACCCTGTTTGAGTGTAGGCATCTCATATGTTGTAAACAAGTTCTAGGTTTCATCTCCATATTTGATTCTATTTATTATGAAGGTGATGATGAATTGGGACTTGGTGAGAAACCTTAGGTCACATTGCGGTGACTTACAATATGGTACATTTTGTTTTTGGAATTTGATGTATCAGCCAAGATGACCAGTATTTATTTGTATTTAGCTTTGTCTTTTTTTATTTGTTATGTATTTATTTTGGATTTGTGGTTGTTGGTACAAATGGTTTGAATAATTATCATTGGTTATGATTTGTTTGGTTTGATTATTTATTTGGATATTATTATTAATGATTCATGGATGTCCAACATAAGGAAATTCCATACCGGACCTTTGGTAAAGAATTTGTTGAGTGTTAATTTCGATTGAGAGAAAATCCATTCTCAGATAAGAGTTATTTGATTCCCAAAAAGTAGTTTCCAGCAAGTGGGGATTGGTAATTTCCTTTGGGCCCAATAGAGAGCCAGGTTAGGTGACATATCTGGCCATCTTAGTCCTGTTTTTTATAACATGAGACTTTTTATTGTTAATAATTAATATGAAATCCTAAATTCATAAATTTATGCAAAGAGAGACCTCTAGAAAAATTTTAGTTCTGACCAAGTAATAAATATATCTAGAATGATCTCCATAAAACACATGTATATATATACCTATATCCACCAATTGTATCATATAAAATCATGTATAATTATATAATCTCATCATCTAAGGTATCATGTAATCACACGACATAGTGAATAAAAATCCCATATAGCTACTTTTTTTGATGGGAAACTGGGATGTTCCCCTGTTTCCATGACTATATAGTGTGGAAAGTCATAGCGGGAGTACTTTATAGAGGCATATGGTCATTGGGGGTGTTTTGTTATAAACTCTTCAGAATAAAAATTGGTCAAGAGAGTGGGAAATTAGGTCTATCACAACTTTTGGATAATATTCATTCCTACTCTTATAATCTTATAGATTAAAAACTTTTTCATGAATCCTTCCCATTTTATAGTGTATTACTGGTTACCTGTTCTAGTAGTTGGTCATTTTGTTTATGTGAACATTTATATATGTTATAGGTTCTCTGTTTTTGGTATTTACTTATTATATATGCTATATTTTAAGGAACAATGTTTTATATCCGTGTATTTAATCACATTGGTGTTTAATGCCATCTAAAGAAGTGGTAGGTATTTATGGTGTTGGGATTAGGTCCATTTAACGGGATTCCTATGCTTCCTTATGAAAACAATGGAAACCCCTAAAGTTCATTTCAACATAATAGGACACTTCATACCTTTTAAGGTTGTGTGAAAAGGACTAAACCATTAAGATTAACATCACATAGTAAGGATGACTAGGGGAAATATGCCCACAATGGTTAGTGTGGGGATTACACTTGATAATCCCTTTCTAAATGAATTCAAAGGGAATACAGACTAATGATGTTGGATTCAGTGATTTACTAAAGGTAATACAAATCTCTTGGTAGAGGATAGTCTTATTGAGAATATATCCCATTGAGAATTATTTGAGAATTCTTGTATAAAATGTGGCTCATTAGGAAAAGGAGTACCAGTTTCACTGGGAATCTGATTCAATGAGGATACATTTTATTTTGGGGGGAATATAGATCAATAAGGAAAGAAATATGTGGATTGATGAGGATTAAATTCAATGAGGATGGATTTGGAAGATGAATGATGTTGGGTATGTACATTGGAGATACATCATACGTATTTTGGTTAAGAGGAATCATAACCCATATAGTTTGAGGTTCATAATTTAATGTTGTGAGGAATTCCCACATAATACAGTTTAATGTCTTATAGTATGGATGTTTCCAATTAGTTTTACATCATATGAATATGATAGGAGACATGTAGTTTAACTTCATTCCCTTGGGATATATTTTCCATGAAAAGTGTGAAAATATAGGATTTATCAAGGCTTACACATATAGGGGCTTCCCTAGAGAGATAGGTTCGGGCTTACACCTAATAGGAGGTCCACATTAGAGAAATTTTAATCTCATAAATTTCATGATCTAATAATATGTATAAGACCATGTGATTCATGATATATATGAGAAAAATATACAATAGAATATTAGGGATATTTCATGAAATTGTTCACTTAGGTTTAAATGGGGATTATGAAATGATGATTCCTATGAATATGGGTTCCTCCTATACTCATGACATGAGGTATCTCACTGTTATCTTATGGGGATTCCTACGTCATCACATTGGGTAATCATTCAGTTTTCTTTCTTACATTAACAATGTATGATGTTGTACAAGGGATGAAACTGAAGGATATTATGGGCATTATGCATTGGGTATACCATTTGATATCTGTGTCATAGGGAATATATACCTTTTAATGGTGTCATTTTTTGAAGAGAGGTTCCATTGATGCCATTTGGTTGGGGTGGCCCTGGTGGTTGAGTTTAGAGAAAGAGAAAATGTGATATGATTCCTGTTTTTCATTATTTAATTTTTTTAGTGAAATGGAAATATTTTTTACAAATGCTTTGTGGGAAATGGGTGTGGAATAGAGGGTATTAAAACCTCCATAAGTCACCCAATTCATGTATGAGAATATGTTTCATGAAGTGGGTGAAAACCATGAAGGATTTCATTTAACAGTGATTCCAAAAACACCCTTTGTGAATAAATATCTAGAAATCACCCATTGGGATGCATCCTTCATGAACAGTCCTTCGTAGAGTATCCTTTGTGAAGAAACCTCAGGAACTAAGTTCATGGGGTACTTTTTGAAGGACCTTTACGAAGATTACTCTATTAAGTAACATTAGAAACTATGTCTGTAGGGAACTCCATAGAATAACTTCTAAAATTAGGTTCTTCATGAATAATATTCTTCATGAGACTCCTTTTGAAGAGATTTTTTTACGTTTAACCTACTTTAGAAAATGAAAAAAATTTCTAATAAAATAATTCTAAACCTTTATCCTTTTTTTGTGTTCATCTCCACTTGTCTCTCTATATTTCTCTATGAATATCTAAGTGTTTCTTATTTAAAGAGTTATTTGGGGTATTTATAGGTTTTCCCCAGTTAGACACTCTCTTAAAATTAGATGCCACATAGAAACATGTGAGGGGAAAAATCACCATTATGATACCATAAATAGCTTGAGTTTCATTACATGAATGAAATTTTATATTCTCCCTGATCACATTGGATTTCATCTTTCCAGAAAAAATGAGGAGCATATTTAAAGTATTGTTTCTATGTAGTTGGTGCTTCATGGGCCTATATGAGCCGGCCTCACCACTACAAATGAGATGTGTATATTTTACAATCACATATCACTCCACCTATCAACCACAAATGAAAAGGATTTTTTTTATGGAGGATAAATGATTTTCGTCATGAATGATGAACCACTTTGAATGTCATGGATGCTTCATGAAGGTGGGATTATTTGTGGTGAAGGATTACTACTTTTCAGTGAAGGATCACTACATTAAGTATAATTTTCATTTACCAATATGATCCACCTTGAATCATCAATTAGGTTCTTATTCTATTTTGAGTTCCTATAGTGTTGTTTTAAGACATTAATTGTAGAGACCCGTATCTTGACGTACATGGACATTACATTACTTTTGCGGAATACTTAGTACATAACAAAAACACACACACACAAGGATCGTAATAGTTTAGTGTCTTTGGAAACTCGGAACGTAATCTTCTAATCGTGGTGAAAGATCTTCAATATCTCCCATAAAGATCTTCCTTTTTTTTACCTAAAAACCTTTCTTTATATCCTGGGGAAAAGAAAACATAAAAGGGTGAGCTCAAATGCTCAGTAAGGGTAAACAAAAGAAATATCAATCACATCATATACATAAGAACATAGATTTTGGAAATCTTAACCTGCAAAAGAGCTCATAATATCATAACATGGGATAAATCATAGAAGTGAAAATGAGATCCCATAATCAAAACATAAAACTTGAAACTTTGTGGCATGCACACATAATCATGGAAAATCATTTCTTGTTAGTCATGACTCATTGCCAAGACTATCTTAGTGGACAAAGTCCCTTTCTGAACCGAGTTCACTCCTCGTTTCAGTCCTGTATCACTGAACCGAAATAACCTTCCGTTCCAGCCATGTCTATCTGATGAGATATAAAATCATTACCCAATGAATTGGAGGGAGATATAGGTCCCACCCATCTTATAATTAATCCTTTCTTATGTGTGCCACATAATCATAAAACATACATCATCGCATAACACATGTAACAAAAATGGGATTCTTGAAACATCATGACATCATAAATCAATTCATATAAGATAAAGGAATTCCTAAACATAATTCCATCACAACATAGTCAAATCAATGTAAAAATATGGATATAAACAGAACCCTTTATTATCTTAGATGGAAAATAATTTTGATAAAACACTTGAATTGAATTCTTGAGGAAAATATCCTTTCTTCTTCAAAATCAATTTCTTTTCACAAAACATCATGAAATTTTAAAAGAAAGAGATTTTATTGAAAATATTCATGAAATATTTTGGAGGAAGGTTCATGAAAGTAAGGCTTTATAAAACCGTAAAAATCCGTTCGTGCCGTATAAGTTAAAAAAAACATTCTTCGTACTTTTGTCAGAAAGGTCAAAAAGTACCTCGTACGAAAAACGACAAAAGATTCCTTTCATACGTATTACTAAAAACTCACCGAAGGATAAACATGGATTTAAAAAATTGTAGGTGGATGGAAATAATATTACATATTGATGAAACATGGATGTGGATGATAAAATACACCCCAGTAAATACTTACGAATAAACAATCTCGGATAAAAATGAGATTGTGATATTTCCCTTACCTTAGGTCCGATTTGCTTCGTATGTGTCCGAACCTCCTGTATAATGATTTAAATAATTTCATTGACTTATTACAGAATCATATTCATTGTTATCATATATGGTTCACTTATGACATTATATTACCCGTTCTTTTGTAAATTCCATGTTAAAGAAGCGTTTTGGGTAAAATCGTTTCATTTATCATAGGTGTTTTGACTTTTTGTTCTTGACATCATTATTACTTATATCATGATTTACTTACGTCCAGAATATAAAATATGATTTATATATCATATATATTCAGTATATATATATATATAATAGATAGATAAATGAAATGAAAAACACCGTTCATGGAGATGGTAGTCCGTACGTACGCATGAACGCTGTTTTTCTTTCTTTATTGTCTTGAATGGAAGTAAGTAGATGACATACATATATATATATACATAAATCCAGTATCATTATTATGTCATATATTTCATTAGTACTTATTATATATACTTTATAATCATTCATGAATGGTTAATCATTAAGAATGAATCTCATCGCGTCGTGGAGACGGTATTCCGTACGTACGCACGAGCGATGATATCATTTCCATAATTATTGAATTGAATTGGAGTGGATTATACAATATATCAGAATCAATATGATGTTTTAATAACTATGTATAGTTATTCTTTACACCATTATACCCATCCTTGTAAGGTGTTGGTGGAAAATAGATTACACCACGGCGTGGAGACGGTATTCCGTACGTACGCACGCGCGGTGATTTCTTTTTCCGTAGGATGTATTGATGATGAAATAGGGTTGTTTCATACTTATAATAACATATCAGTATATGATTGATACTGATGTTATTACTTCATAATGAAACAACCTAAGAAGAAGAAGTGGAAGAAGAAATAAAGATGAAAGAATTGGTAACGGTAATTACCTCTTCTTTGAAGCGCCTCTTTGAGACCTCCTCTTTGGTCAATAAAATTGGTATTTGAGGAATACCAGAACCTCTAGGATGTTTCTAGGGAAGTGGAGAAGAGATTTTGGTAGGGGTTGGCCGAGCTTGAGTGCTCAAATTGGTGTGAGGAGGAGGGGGAGGAGGTGTCCTTTTATAAGGGAGGAGAGGGGCACCTTAGGAATATCTCAAAATATTATTTTATTATAATGTCAAGTTCGGTTTTAATTAGCTCCAAATTGATTTATTTCGAGGCTAAGGTGGGGATGGGTCGAAATCCTCTCATCCAATAGAATTTAGACAAGTTTAGGTTCCTATTTTAACCTTATCATTTAGATTTAACATTAAGTTAAATAATTTTACTTTTACCGTGTCTTCTTGTGTTCTTATACTATAAGGTTAATTAACTTACTATATCAAGCCAAACGAACCCCAATTTGTTTATTATTAATACATATATCCTTATCTAAGTCATTTGGCCGAACCTTAGATTTTTAGGAATAAAATAACAATTAATAATATAATATTTGATTTAAAAACTATTTTGTGTCAATTTTGACACTATTTGATATATGATTTTTGTGAAAGTCATAACAGAATTATATGTTCGAACCAAGTAGATTAAATCAACACTAATATATCATAGTAACCTAGAAAATTAGTGTAATTCATAAAAATTCTCAAATTACATTTATTTTGGTGTTTATAACATCAATTATGTCAATTTTTCATAAATAAGATAATTACTGCATCATCTTTGTGTCATAAATAAATTAAATTATTTGATGTCTAAAAATTATAAATAAAATACCATTATGTAGGAAATCGTTTTAGCTTTCTAATGAATATTTATAGTCGAATTTATCTTATGTATAACCCCATATTAAAAATGATTTACTTATTAAAGTTTGATTTTAACTATTTTAACCCTTCTTTAAATAAATTAATAATAAATGTCCTAATCTAATCCAAGTGGGCCTAAATGGTCATATTTTATTCCTAAGTTTGTTTTTGGTCGAATTACACTTGTCCAATAGAATTAGGACATGTGTTAGGGTAATATTAATATCATATTTACCCTTAGTTACCCTATTTACTATTAATCGCGGTAAAAATAGTAAAAAGTTACTATTCACCGAAAAATTATTTTTATCTCATTGAACCACATTTTACTTACTGATATCAACCGTGTCTGTCGGATTTTTGAAATTCCATTCACAGAAGCGGTAAAATTAAGTATTATGCAAAATTCAGTTTTTAACCTACCACTTAGTAGTTTCACTATTCATCAAAAATTGATGTTTTTCAGATTAATGCCAAAATTTCATCCTAAGCTATATTTCATATTACGAATTCAAAAATGAAGTCTATTTTACCAAATTCATAACATAGAAGATTCATTAATTAATTTTATAATTAAATCCCGCTGTTAAAATAAATAGCGTGTTTTTAGGAAACAATATATACCAAAAGATTGACACTTGATTATGTCTGGTTTAAATGTGAAATTACAACCAATGACCAACATTGTATTAAATTGTAAAAATATATTCTAAATATACTTTAAAACCACTCAAATTAATAATTTATCACTATTAATTATTTCGATTAAAAAAGTTGTTTTTAATTAAAATTTAGTAATTTTCACTATTCATCAGAATATGAAAGTTATCCGAAATGTAGCAAAATTTCACCTTAGGCTAAATTCGATACTCCGAATCCAAAAATGAAGTCCATTTTGAGAGCTAAAATTTCTAAAATTTAAAAAGTGGTTATTACTATTCATACCAGCTAGTTTTAATAATATTTTAATAGCATATCGTTGTTTAGTGAAACTCGGTATTGCGTATTACACACGCTATCGAGGAAGGTCGCGATTGCGTGTAATGCAAGGCAAGTCAATGATGCGTGTTGTGCAAGCTCCTTTTGGTGTAGCGTACAACACAAGACATTAATAAAATTAAAAAGAATATTTTTTATAAAATCTTGGGCTGTTACATTCTACCCCCCTTAAAATGAATTTCGCCCTCGAAATTCGTCGGGGTTATAAATGGTTTACTATTTGAAAGTTTCTTTAATAGAAACCCACATCGTAAAAAGGAATACCAGAACCAATCTTTAAAAACAAAAGTATGAAACGTAACGGTTACCCAAATAAACTAATCATTGGGTTTCCACATAGGTGAAAATATGGATATGGAAGAGAAATCTAACCATCATGTTCTGATGGAGAGTGGTAGAGAACATGGCTATGGAAAATCCAATAATCACAAATCCATAAATTTGTGACGATCTAAGGTACCATCCGATTCATCAGGTATAAGATCACTAGGACAACATTTTTGATTTTCAAGATCATTTCCCTAAAGTTGAAAATTTGAATTGGAATAAATACTTTCTTTATTTTGGTACAATCTCACTATTGTTCTTGCCTAGAACAATTTCCACTTCATCTCTTAAATAAATGAAGTTGAATTTGTTATTCGTGAAGTGTTAGCAGATCATGTGATAGAATGATGGGTCATTCCATCTGTCTCAAACAAAAGGTTAGCAAAAATTATATACATAAGTCGATCTATAGTGATATTAATCATATATAGTTCCTAAAATGGACTTATACTTCATATATCATACTGCTTAATATAATAAAACTAGTTTCTACTAAACAGGGACTTCATGTAGGCCAGTGGTAGGCGATAAAGGCCAGTCGCACTTCGGTTGTGGGTTCGATTCCCACAGCCTTGTCCGAAGCGATGGGCTGTCGCCCATCCTGCAGGTTGTCCTTTTTCTAAAACTATAATACTATAACATCCCATAATATCGAAAAAACTTCTATCCTTAAACAATACTAACTTATGTCCAACATAATCCATTCCAATCTTTAGTCCTATCCATAATACTGCAGTCCATTCTCATAACATAGTGAAAACGATTACCAGAGATTTAATACCATCGTTGATCCCCATATATCATAAGATATATCTTGTTGGACACATTCCATACATTCAAAGGCCTTAATCTTGTACTCTCTTGAATACCCATTAAACCTTAGTGAAAACTTGAATGCAGTTAAAAGTTAACACTTTCCACATACCAAAATCCTCAAAATTCTATATACTCAAACCATGATATCACTTAGTCCTTATAACAATCATGAGCTCATGCATACAATCAAACATCTCATTATCGCCTTATCCCTTCATTATGCGCATATCATCTACTTTCCAAAAATATATGAATAACCTTTCATGGATACTGGTAACATTAATCAGACAACAATGTAACAATCCTTACATGTCTCTTTATTCCATAGTGCCATGAGATTACTTATACAACATTACACATGATAAACATGTAATAATTCCACTACATTCTTAAACCATTGACCGAGCTTCAACAATTCTTTCATCTCACATATCATTTGTAGTCTCTTCATCATCATCCACATAAATACTTCCCATACGACCATACTGATTATCTTCATGAGACTTTCCCTTAGGGCATTGGTTTGCATAATGCCCATACATTCCACATTTAAAACATTTAACCATTGTTGATGTCGTAGCAATACCATTATCCTCATCCATGTTGTTAACTGAACCTTTTCCTTTGCATTTACTTGCTTTGTGTCCTTCTTTTCCACACCCAAAGCATCTTCCAGTTCCTTTGAAACATTCTCCTTGATGCCTCTTCCCACATGATTTACATAGGGGAAATTGAACTTTCTTTCCTCTATGATCATCATGAAACTCCATCTTTCTCTTATTAGCCGAGTCAGGAAACTTACCAAATTTTACTTTATTGATCATATTATGAGATTGCTGATTCGGCATAATAATGATGTTTGGACTTCCAAATCCCATTTCATTATGAAGAATATCATTCCATTGTCCATCATATCCTCCATTATCGTGAATCATCTTGTTTCCAGCCATTTTCTAAAACCCAAAAGAATAGTGTGAGAGGAAAAAATCATAATAAAGGGGGAGTAACTTCAATATCTAACATCTTAGGTTTAATTCTATGATCGTTAGCGTAATTCTAGTACTATAACCTATACTCATACTTAACCTTAGAGACATCTCTAGACATACCTTAGAAATATCTCTAGGGATCTCACTAAAGTTCTCGCATCCTAGTTTCCAAAGGTTCACTAAACCTTTCCTCTGATACCAACTGTAGAGACCCGTATCTTGACGTACATGGACATTACATTACTTTTGCGTAATACTTAGTATATAACAAAAACACACACACACAAGGATCGTAATAGTTTAGTGTCTTTGGAAACTCGGAACGTAATCTTCTAATCGTGGTGAAAGATCTTCAATATCTCCCATAAAGATATTCCTTTTTTTTACCTAAAAACCTTTCTTTATATCCTGGGGAAAAGAAAACATAAAAGGGTGAGCTCAAATGCTCAGTAAGGGTAAACAAAAGAAATATCAATCACATCATATACATAAGAACATAGCTTTTGGAAATCTTAACCTGCAAAAGAGCTCATAATATCATAACATGGGATAAATCATAGAAGTGAAAATGAGATCCCATAATCATAACATAAAACTTGAAACTTTGTGGCATGCACACATAATCATGGAAAATCATTTCTTGTTAGTCATGACTCATTGCCAAGACTATCTTAGTGGACAAAGTCCCTTTCTGAACCGAGTTCACTCCTCGTTTCAGTCCTGTATCACTGAACCGAAATAACCTTCCGTTCCAGCCATGTCTATCTGATGAGATATAAAATCATTACCCAATGCATTGGAGGGAGATATAGGTCCCACCCATCTTATAATGAATCCTTTCTTATGTGTGCCACATAATCATAAAACATACATCATCGCATAACACATGTAACAAAAATGGGATTCTTGAAACATCATGAAATCATAAATCAATTCATATAAGATAAAGGAATTCATAAACATAATTCCATCACAACATAGTCAAATCAATGTAAAAATATGGATATAAACAGAACCCTTTATTATCTTAGATGGAAAATAATTTTGATAAAACACTTGAATTGAATTCTTGAGGAAAATATCCTTTCTTCTTCAAAATCAATTTCTTTTCACAAAACATCATGCAATTTTAAAAGAAAGAGATTTTATTGAAAATATTCATGAAATATCATGGAGGAAGGTTCATGAAAGTAAGGCTTTATAAAACCGTAAAAATCCGTTCGTGCCGTATAAGTAAAAAAAAAACATTCTTCGTACTTTTGTCGGAAAGGTCAAAAAGTACCTCGTACGAAAAACGACAAAAGATTCCTTTCATACGTATTACTAAAAACTCACCGAAGGGTAAACATGGATTTAAACAATTGTAGGTGGATGGAAATAATATTACATATTGATGAAACATGGATGTGGATGATAAAATACACCCCAGTAAATACTTACGAATAAACAATCTCGGATAAAAATGAGATTGTGATATTTCCCTTACCTTAGGTCCGATTTGCTTCGTATGTGTCCGAACCTCCTGTATAATGATTTAAATAATTTCATTGACTTATTACAGAATCATATTCATTGTTATCATATATGGTTCACTTATGACATTATATTACCCGTTCTTTTGTAAATTCCATGTTAAAGAAGCGTTTTGGGTAAAATCGTTTCATTTATCATAGGTGTTTTGACTTTTTGTTCTTGACATCATTGTTACTTATATCATGATTTACTTACGTCCAGAATATAAAATATGATTTATATATCATATATATTCAGTATATATATATATATATATATAATAGATAGATAAATGAAATGAAAAACACCGTTCATGGAGACGGTAGTCCGTACGTACGCATGAACGCTGTTTTTCTTTCTTTATTGTCTTGAATGGAAGTAAGTAGATGACATACATATATATATATACATAAATACAGTATCATTATTATGTCATATATTTCATTAGTACTTATTATATATACTTTATAATCATTCATGAATGGTTAATCATTAAGAATGAATCTCATCGCGTCGTGGAGACGGTATTCCGTACGTACGCACGAGCGATGATATCATTTCCAAAATTATTGAATTGAATTGGAGTGGATTATACAATATATCAGAATCAATATGATGTTTTAATAACTATGTATAGTTATTCTTTACACCATTATACCCATCCTTGTAAGGTGGTGGTGGAAAATAGATTACACCACGGCGTGGAGACGGTATTCCGTACGTACGCACGCGCGGTGATTTCTTTTTCCGTAGGATGGATAGATGGTGAAATAGGGTTGTTTCATACTTATAATAACATATCAGTATATGAGTGATACTGATGTTATTACTTCATAATGAAACAACCTAAGAAGAAGAAGTGGAAGAAGAAATAAAGATGAAAGAATTGGTAACGGTAATTACCTCTTCTTTGAAGCGCCTCTTTGAGACCTCCTCTTAGGTCAATAAAATTGGTCTTTGAGGAAGACCAGAACCTCTAGGATGTTTCTAGGGAAGTGGAGAAGAGATTTTGGTAGGGGTTGGCTGAGCTTGAGTGCTCAAATTGGTGTGAGGAGGAGGGGGAGGAGGTGTCCTTTTATAAGGGAGGAGAGGGGCACCTTAGGAATATCTCAAAATATTATTTTATTATAATGTCAAGTTCGGTTTTAATTAGCTCCAAATTGATTTATTTCGAGGCTAATGTGGGGATGGGTCGAAATCCTCTCATCCAATAGAATTTATACAAGTTTAGGTTCCTATTTTAACCTTATCATTTAGATTTAACATTAAGTTAAATAATTTTACTTTTACCGTGTCTTCTTGTGTTCTTATACTATAAGGTTAATTAACTTACTATATCAAGCCAAAAGAACCCCAAATTGTTTATTATTAATACATATATCCTTATCTAAGTCATTTGGCCGAACCTTAGATTTTTAGGAATAAAATAACAATTAATAATATAATATTTGATTTAAAAACTATTTTGTGTCAATTTTGACACTATTTGATATATGATTTTTTTGAAAGTCATAACAGAATTATATGTTCGAACCAAGTAGATTAAATCAACACTAATATATCATAGTAACCTATAAAATTAGTGTAATTCATAAAAATTCTCAAATTACATTTATTTTGGTGTTTATAACATTAATTATGTCAATTTTTCATAAATAAGATAATTACTGCATCATCTTTGTGTCATAAATAAATTAAATTATTTGATGTCTAAAAATTATAAATAAAATACCATTATGTAGGAAATATTTTTAGATTTCTAATGAATATTTATAGTCGAATTTATCTTATGTATAACCCCATATTAAAAATGATTTACTTATTAAACTTTGATTTTAACTATTTTAACCCTTCTTTAAATAAATTAATAATAAATGTCCTAATCTAATCCAAGTGGGCCTAAATGGTCATATGTTATTCCTAAGTTTGTTTTTGGTCGAATTACACTTGTCCAATAGAATTAGGACATGTGTTAGGGTAATATTAATATCATATTTACCCTTAGTTACCCTATTTACTATTAATCGCGGTAAAAATAGTGAAAAGTTACTATTCACCAAAAAATTATTTTTATCTCATTGAACCACATTTTACTTACTGATATCAACCGTGTATGTCGTATTTTTGAAATTCCATTCACAGAAGCGGTAAAATTAAGTTTTATGCAAAATTCAGTTTTTAACCTACCACTTAGTAGTTTCACTATTCATCAAAAATTGATGTTTTTCAGATTAATGCCAAAATTTCATCCTAAGCTATATTTCATATTCCGAATTCAAAAATGAAGTCTATTTTACCAAATTCATAACATAGAAGATTCATTAATTAATTTTATAATTAAATCCCACTGTTAAAATAAATAGCGTGTTTTTAGGAAACAATATATACCAAAAGATTGACACTTGATTATGTCTGGTTTAAATGTGAAATTACAACCAATGACCAACATTGTATTAAATTGTAAAAATATATTCTAAATATACTTTAAAACCACTCAAATTAATAATTTATCACTATTAATTATTTCGATTAAAAAAGTTGTTTTTAATTAAAATTTAGTAATTTTCACTATTCATCAGAATATGAAAGTTATCCGAAATGTACCAAAATTTCACCTTAGGCTAAATTCGATACTCCGAATCCAAAAATGAAGTCCATTTTGAGAGCTAAAATTTCTAAAATTTAAAAAGTGGTTATTACTATTCATACCGGCTAGTTTTAATAATATTTTAATAGCATATCGTTGTTTAGTGAAACTCGGTATTGCGTATTACACACGCTATCGAGGAAGGTCGCGATTGCGTGTAATGCAAGGCAAGTCAAGGATGCGTGTTGTGCAAGCTGCTTTTGGTGTAGCGTACAACACGAGACATTAATAAAATTAAAAAGAATATTTTTTATAAAATCTTGGGCTGTTACATTAATGGCCTTAATAAATACCCCAAGAATGGGGCTTGGTCAGTACGAAAAAGATCTTATTCTAAAGAAGATGAAGGAACTAGTGGACTAGGGAATGAAAAAAATAATAATTTAAAAATTTTGTGTTCATATTCATGTTAAAAGAACCGATTACACAAAACCCTTTCTCATATTTCTCAAATAATCACATGAAATTCAATTGAAGCATGAAAAATAAAAGAGAACTAAGTCATAAATGGTACCTTTTTCTCTTGAAATTGCTAAATTTATTTAGTCACGATTAATATTTTTTGGATCAAATACATTAATCCATGCATCTTCTAGATCATCCATACATGAATCACATCTATTAGACCATCTATCTACAATTCTCAGGTGCTAGCATGGGAATAAAAATATATTTCCGACATTACTTTGATTTTTTTCCCAATATATAACTTGATAGAGAAGAGAAGAGATCTAAACAATCTATAAAATGATGATGTTTACTATTCAAAAGGCTAAAATGAGATTTTATACTTAGGTTATTCTTTCCAAAAGTGCAATTTGGTCTTTAGAAATTAATAAATATCATTTTATACCCTTTCACAAACTTATGACTTAATTAAACTTATCATAAATGGTGCACAATTTTTATCACACACTTTTGACATGTTAACACGTTACATGATAAAATATACACCATTAACTCTAATCTCTCCTCCATTAATTATTTAACAAACCATGAATCCTTTATATTAGTTTAAAAATTATATATTTTCATATTAATTTTTTTGATAAAAAACTGGGGAATACATTGAGAAATAAATGCAATCATCCTTATTCTAAACTTGAATTATTTTTACTTATGATAGTTTGCACTCACATATTCACTTCCCCACACATGTAGGGCCCTGTACGTGGGGCCAACATCATCCTAATATCATATTTATCCAAATTGGTTGAACTTGTGGATAATCATAGTGTGTGATCGTCTAGATAATTATCTAGATAGTAATGAACCTAACTCATAGACCAAGAGTGAATTCTAGAAACCCATCATGGCCCCTAAGGAGATGGGGAAATTTTATCTATGACTACCTCCTCTGAACATGCTCTATGAAATATAATATCTTTGTCTTGAGATATCTCATAAATCTGGATACACACTTGTGTCATCATCCATTTGATGCTTTATATATTTTGTGACATTACTAGTTGAACTTACCTTCTTGTACCATGGTAATGGTTTTATTGAAGGTATAACTATCATAGTTATCCTGGGGCCATGATATTTCACTTCCTAAAATTAGATTTAAAAAATTATATCTTTACTATTAAACCAATGTCATACCACCAATACCATACCCACCACAAGCTACCTCTCTATGACTCTGATGTCATGGTTTTTTTGAATCAAAGTATGTGATCAATTGGTTCACATTGATAACGATATCATGTTAAGAGACCAATAAATGTGTTCATAAATATGAACAACCAATGACACTGGAAACATTTTATGATCCTATTGTCGGGTTAGTCCTCATGATCTCATCTAATAGAGATCTCCAAGTGCAAACTTCATGAGTATAAGTCTCAATACTTATGGCCCACTATCACTTGAAAGTCAAAAATCACATATTTCCCATAATTATGTTGTATCTAGACCATAAAATGTATATTTAATATTACTTTCAAAGTATCTTAGGGTTCTCATTACAATTGATACTACTATAACCTTTTTATATGAAACATATTATAAGGAAATTACCTTGTAAAAAGTGGAAGTTGAATTATAAACTCTATTATGGTAAGAATAAAAACAAGAATATATCAAACTATATATATTTAATGATAATCAGAGTACACAAAGGAGTTGGGTCAAGAAAACACTGTAAAAGCACTCCCACTTACCCTAGATCCAATTTCTAATAATTACCAACCCGATAGCTCTCACATGATTATTGTTATTCTACCAAAATATATATTTATTCAAGGGATATTCCATATTATACTATATAGCTACTATAATAACCAAAACATCACTTATTTGAGTAAAATACCTTATGATATGAAACTAATGAATTATATTCTTGGACCTATGTTGTGACTTATACTTCTTGGAAAGCACCACTTCCATATATTATCATAGTATACCATAATAGGGTATGCATTTAGAGGTACGATTACAAGATAAAAAACAATGTTATGCATCCAAATAGCTTCTTTATCTCTACAAAAAGATACTATATACTCATATTCTACTATAGAATCGATGACAACATATTGTTTTGGGATTCTCTATCTCACTACAGTATAATTTAGAAAAAAGACATAGCTTGACTATAATAATAGATCATCATGACCTTTTTGGAATCTAGCATTAATGTATCCCCTCAGGACGAGCTCCTTATCTCCTCCACATATTAGGAACATATCCTTTATACTTATTAATAAATTTAGAAGAGTTTTTATTTTTTCCTAATGCATCTCTCCGAGATTGGTTTGATATTTTTCCACTATTATTAAAGAAAAGTCAACATCAAACCAATTTAATAGAATGAAATATATGATAGATCCCACTACTGTAGAATAATGGATTCTATTCATTCCATCATCCTCCCCTATATATGTTTTCAAATTTTCTAAGAGGAATTAATTCTAGGTTAAATTAGAAATAATACTACATTGGAATATTTAATATTGTTCTATTTGAGTATGTTGTGTATTTATATACTGTGACTTTACCCAAATAGCCTCTGATATCTGTCTCAATAGATCTTTTCCAAAATAATATAGACTACTTCCCCTAATTTTTTCATAAATGATCATTAATTTAACATACTCTTCAATGATTGTAGTTCATGCACTTGATTTACCATTAATAATAAGGAATCAATATATAACACCAGGAAAATGATGAAACTGCCACATACCTTATTGTAGATACATGGATCTATTTAATTATTAATGAAGCATGATTCTCTAATAGCCCAATAAAAATTAACATTCTAGGATTTTTATACCTACTTCAATCCATAACTGAATATCTATAACTTGCATACTTTATTTGAACATTTGACATAATAAAACCTCCTTGTTGTGTCATTTTTGTTTCTTCTAATAGCATCCCATTTATAAAAGATTTTTTTACATCTATTTTCCAAATTTCATAATAAACCCTGAGGGTTTTTTCATATAGAAATCTTAAACTAAAATCCCATTTTGAAAATTAGTTTTTATTTTTTATAAAAATATTATAATCATGGAAGGATATTATTACAAGTAATATTATTATGAATTTTCGTATAGAGAATGGAGATAAGGCTTCATCATGGTTGATTACTTTGAATTTATTGAAATCCTTCATAACCAATCTCACTTTATAGGTACTAACTTGACCATTAACTTCAGGATTTTTCATGACCAACAATTTACACCTAATAGGTTTTACATCAGCAAATGTGCCTACAAAAAAAACATGATTATGGTATCTATAATACATATTTAAATTAATGTATTATTTCCATTTAGAAACATACTTTCCAACTATTAATTTCTTATAGTTTAGTGGTTCATCATTCTCTAGGTGTAGTGTGTCACCTGAATCTATGAAAACCATTTCTCTCTTGTTAAATAACCTCTATAGTAGACTTAGGAAATTTTTTCTCAATAACATATTCCCATCCAAATTTATTTTGTGAAGATTTTTCCCTTACCAACTCTTATGCACATGGAGTGTTAATTTCATAAAATTATATCTTTCTCCCATTATTTTCATTATAAATATGTTCCATTTCCAGAAATGTTTGATGTATTTCTAAAATAACCTTTCTATCTGAAGTTTTATATTTTTAATATCATTTATTCTCTTTATAATAACCTATATAGATGAAATTTATGTTCTGAGATTCTATTTATTCACTTGGTATAGTCATGAAAAAATAATCACATACTCATACACATAAGTGTGATAAACTAGATTTCTATCCATACAAAAATTCATATTGAATCAAATTTTTTTATTTAGTTGGTACTTTGTTTAGTGTATATATAATGACCCAATCATTTATAAATAAAATTACCTTTCTTTTAATGTATTGCGGATATAGAAAACACAAACACTCTTTTTTTATTATTGGTTTTAAATGGCTGTTAAGTATCATTACCGTTGATAATATAGTCATTGAACAGTGATAACATGACTGATATAAATATAAGGTTTTAACAAATCCTTTTGAGACAGAAAATAGAGATAAGGTGCTCATTCAGTAGACCCGGGCCATACGATGCTCATTTTTTAGAGCTCAAAATGGAGGTAACATCACTAGGGTTTTCTCTTGACCAATCTCAACACGAGATTCAACAAGTTAAGCTTGAACGGAATCACCTATGGAGGAAGTTCAATTTAAAAGAGATTACCACCTAGACGATTTTATTCATGCCTCCCCAAGATTATATCACCATCACAAACCTTACCATTAGGTATTACGTGGGTGTTATAAGGGGTTATGTAATAAGGTATTAGTTACTCACTATATAATCCCTTTCTATAAATAAAAGTCTTATTCTATGAATTCCTTTATGAGAATAGAAATTCTTTAAAGAAATGATGAATTTGATAAATTGATTCTTTGGGTAAAAATGGTACTTTTGATATATATATATACATTATTATATTAAATTAAGGATTTTATTAATAATATTATAAAAAAAATTCTGAAAAATGATGATTATATCAGTTCATTATGTATAAATGATTAGGTAATCTGTTTGATAAGAGTTATATTTTTTATACGATATAATAAAAAGTTCATTTTTAAAGAATTTATTTTTTTGAAGTAATGAATTTTTAAAATAATTATTATCAAATTACTTTTATGAATAATAAATTAGTATATAATTTTTTAGGAAGTCAAATGTAATTTTTATTAATATCTGAAAACCATTTTTGTCAAAACTTTTGAATTTTCAATAAATATTGGTTTTTATTTTAAAAGTAAAAATTCACATACTAATACAATTATTTAGATAAAATGAATATTATTTTTGAATCAGGACATCTAAATTATCCAATGTAGAATTTTTCATAATTTTCTAAGACAATCTAATTTTTGGGTAAAAATTAAATACTGTATAAATAAAACTTGTGTTTTAGGACATCATAATGACCCCAAAATGATGTAATAAGAACTATAATTGGTATTATGGGCCCAATATATGTTTTACCATTAAAATAATATGATTTTAGATTTGTTTTATTTATTATTTAAAGACTTAGTGAATCCTCCAAGACATCTACACTATTTAAAGATATTAAAATCATTTCCTTGAATGTGTGACTCACCTCCACAAAATAAATGGAAATATTTTAATATAATAATACCTTTTACTTATAAAATAAGGTTTTAAACTACTATTTGGAAAAAACCATGAAAAAACCCTAGTAGAGTGTGTGTTTTTGAATATTTAATTATATATATTCCAAAAACCTATGTTTGTGAAATATTAAAGAATTCCTTTATCATTTCCTTTATAAAACCACCCAATACCCCACTTATATTCGCTAAAAAAACTTTTAGAACGTCTATACTCTAACCTAACTTCTATAGAATCATCTCAAGGCACCCCCAAGATCTCAATAATCCCCTTTTCATGTTTTTGATATCACACACTCAAATAAGGGATCCTCACTCCCTTCCTTTCTCATTTTATCCAAGTTTTTTATATTGTTACTCCCTTTTATTTTCAATTAAAAATGATGGTTTATGTTTTCTAACCTCCCCCATAATTCCCTTATTATGTTTTTATGATGATAAACCTTTTTTTCTCTCATTAATCCCTCCCATATACACCTGTTACCATGCCGAAATTTCGTAAGAGTTATTCCATTTCTCCCCTTTCTTCAAGTTTCTCTATGATGTTACACCTTCTATTTCCAAATAAATTGTATTGTGAAATGTATTTATATAAAACCCTTAATTTACATTTAATTTATATATTATTATAGACCCATTTCTTTCTTATCAACCATTTTTAATAATTTTTATGTCACGTCATTAGGCTTCCGAAATTGTATAACGGGTTTCCATGCCAAAATCATCGTGTAGTGAATACCATGCCCATTTATATATAAAAGGTATTCACCTTTATGAAAAAATACTAATTGATTATATAATTTCATGCATGTATTCTAAATTCCTTTATCATTTAATAAATGGTGATGTTGAATGAATCTATGTTATATGATCTATGTGGCACACTTAAGCATGAGATTGAAATGATTATGAAGGGTGTGCCATGATAGCACTCCAATGCATTGGGTAATGTTTAGTTTCATGATACGCCATGTGAAATGATGATATAATCATGATAATTCATGTAAAATTAGGGTTTTATCATGCTTATCCATGTGTAATGAGCATTGGTTCATCCTAATATCATGTGGTATTTTGTTTCCACATTTCCATGTTATGATAATCATACTGTATCATGCCTTTATGTTCATGTTTTTCTTATTATACATTGATATGAATATCACATAACATGTATTGTATTCTTAATTTCATGAATTGTTTACTCCCTTAATGGTCCTTATATCACATCCCTTTCTTGTGTACATCCTCCGGTTATCCCATGCAGTGTTAAGTATGAAGGAATGTTGTGGTGATGTAAAAGAAGATTTCAATAAAGATGTTGTATGTCATCTTTTAAGTTGTTATGTAATGTGCCTAATCCAAAAAGACACTATAAACTTAAATCCTCAGAGTTTTATTATGTGAAAGTTTATGTAATAAATCATGTTTAATTATGTAATAAATATTAGGGTTGTTATAGTTGGTATCGGAGGATTGGTTAAGTTATTTTTGGGATTAGGGTTATAAAACTCTAGAAAATGCCTTAGGGATAAGACTGAGTATAAGAAACTAATCCCTAAATTTTGGTGGGTATAGAGTAATTGGTTTATCAAGAAAATACTTCCCTATCTGTATACAAACAAGTAGAGGTGGCTTTGGCACAAATATATCTAGGGGTAAAACCTGAAAACACCAATTTGAGCTGGACTTGAATGAGAACTGGTGCATGAAAATGGGCCTTTATGCAATCTTGGTTTGAAACTCCCAGGGTATATGATTTGGTAAATTCATAGGACTAGTATGAACCATTATCAATGGGGTAATAAAAAAATCCCATAAGAATATATGTTAGGAAATAGATCATGGATAACTTAGATTGAAGCTTATAAATTCATAAGTTAAGGAAATAAATGTAATTTATAAGGTATCCCTTTTTTTCTTTGGATTCCCATTATGGGTTTAATATTTTAAAATACTTTCCACTAATTTTCCTTTTATTATATCTAATGTCCATTAATAGGAGGATTCGGGCTAACAACTGATGTGAAGATCAATGTGATGACTATTCTAATGAGATGTCCAATCCAATGGGAGAATGAATCACAAAATTTGTCATGATAATCTCTTTGTTAACTCATGTTTTTAATAGAAACATGGGTCAAGAGGAATTTACAACCCCCCATAAGAAATAACAATTCTATATTTGGAGATTCAGGAGACAAAGGCCTCCTACTTTAAATAGATCATCTAATCCCTCAATTGCCGAACATTAGATCAACTCCATTTGATAAGATATTCTCCATCCTTCAATGATAAAAATAATAGAAGTTTCTTTTTGATTCTTATTTAATGGAAGATGAATCTAATAAATGGTGGATATCGATCAAAAATATGAAACTTGATGAAAAGTTTGAGGAATTGGAATGAAAGTATTTCCAGAAAATACTTTTCAATAAATATTTTCCACACACCTTCTGACTTAAGATGGAAAGGGACATCCTTGAACTCATGAAAAAAGATGAAACATTCATCAGAGCGTATGTGGAAAACTTCACAAGTCTTGCACGATAGACCTCTTGGTTTTTCATTACCCCAGAATGAGAGGTTGACCATTTCTTTGGTGGGATAAAACCTAGCTGACAAAAAGCCCTAGAGATCCATGAATTCATTAGCTATGAGGAAATTTTCAGATGTGACCTCAAAGTTGAAATGGAAATTGATTAATCTCAGGGGTATCATAGGGATAATAAGTAGAAAGTGGACTTTATTTTTTGTGGTCCAATTGATAAATCCATTGGTGCTAAGAAATTCTAGCACCCGACTTTCCAAAGGGGCCTAAAGAAGCACCCTAGAAATTACCTGAAGGGGATGAGGAAATGATTTAGGTGTAGAAGATAATGGAACATAGACAATAATTTTTGACAATAAAGACCCACTATTGTGAAAGAGGAGAGGAATGATCTGTTTGACCCTCAATGCATTGTTCATTTCTAAAACATCAAAGAACTAGGGAACATTGAGAACAAGTTCCCTAAGCCAAGGGTTTTTGGAGGAAACCAAAAACCTTTAATGCAGTAAGGGAGATATTTTTATATCACAAATCCTAAAGTGAATACTCATAATGAAGTGGTGATAGGTACTCTAGTTATTCATTCAAGTATATAAAATGTACTTTTTGATTCTATTTCTACGCATTCTCTTATATCCTAAAATTTTAGGAGAATAATCCAAACACCACCATAAATCATGGAAGTAAATATGTCAGTGAGAGGGGAAAATGGGGTAATTATTAAATCACATGAATATAACTCCTACCCTATCAAAATTTGTGGATTGAAATATTTGATGAAACTCTTCATACTTCCTCTAGTGGAATTTGATGCAATTCATGGTATGGATTGACTTTACTTATATAGATCCATTATAAATTTCCATGAGAGGGAAATCACTCTACATATGGTGGATTGACCCCCCAATTCAGTTCAAGTGTAAGGAGGAGGATGGATATTCTTTAGAACTATCATATCAAGCATGGATATTACTTCCCTATGAGAACACGTATCTTAATCAGATGATTGAGTCTAAAGAAGGAACTATCCTCAAAGACATATCTATTTTAATATAATTCGCTGATGTGTTTCCTGAGAAATTTTCTGGTCTTCCACCTAGAATATATGTTGAGTTCTCAATTTATCTCATACCTAGGGCATTGCCAATATCCAAGAATCCAAATAGAATGACTATTGTGGATCTTGATGAGCTAAAGAAACAACTATATTAGAATCTGAAGAAAGGTTTTACAATCCCAAGTGCTTCACCATATGGTTCACTAATCCTATTTGTCAAGAAGAAGGATGGGTCAATGCGCCTTTGTATTGATTATCGTGATATAAAAAAATAAAAATTAAGAACAAGTATCCTTTAACAAAAATTATGACTTGTTCAATCAACTACGTAGAGAACAATTCCTCGCCAAGGTGGATCTGCGATTGGGATATTACCATTTAAGGGTGAAGAATGAGGATATCCACAAGGCTACTTTTTTTTACAAGGTACATACACTATAAATTCATAGTAATGCCTTTCAGGCTCACTAATTCTCCAGAAATGTTTATATACTCGATGAATATAGTATTTAGAGATTACCTCAACAATGTTGTGATAGTATTTATAGATGATATTTTAATGTACACCAAAACCAAGGAGGATCTAGAGAAGTATCTAAGAACTGTACTAGAGCCCTTTCAAAAGAAGAAACTCTATGAAAAGTACAAAAAGCTTTATTTCTGGTTGAAGGAACACTCATTATTGGGACATATCATCACAAGCAATGGTATATCTATGGATCCCTCCAAGAAAAAGTAAATTGAGGGATGACTGAGGCAAACTTCTATGACAGATATCCATATCTTCTTTGGATTAGCTGGATATTATCACCTATTTTTGACAAATTTCTCACGATTTCCAAACCAGATTAGCAAGAAAACATGGAAGGGAGTAAAGTTTGCTTGGAATGATAAATATGAAGAAAGATTCATGCAGTTGAAAAGGAGGCTTATCATACGCCCATGCTCATAATACCCCCATGTGGATAACTTTTCAAGGTATTAAATGATGCTTAGAAGGGCTTGGTCTATGTGTTGATGAAAAATGATAAATTCATTGCCTATTCTTCAAGGAAATTTCAATTTCATGAACAGAACTATCCAAAACATGATCTGGAGTTGGCTGCAGTAATCTTCTATTTGAAAATTTGGTGACATTACCTCTTCAAGGAAAAGTGTAAAATATATACAGATTACAAAAAGACTCAAATATATATTCAAACAGAAAGAGTTGAATATGTGCCAATGTATATGGTTATATCTGATCAAATACTATGACTGATAAATTCACTAACATCCAGACAAAGTGAATAAAGTTGAATATTCTCTAAATATAAAGGATCCAATAACTCTTTCATTGATGATAATTGAGATTGATCCAATCTTCTTATATTTTATGAAAATTGATGTGGGAATAATAAAGAAGGTAAAATCTTCAATCCTTTCACAAATTATTTCTCAACCATATATTTTTTAAATGTTAAAGGATGCTCAAAAGGATGATGTAAGAATTCAAAAGAAAGTGGAAACTATCAAAAAAGGGAAATCCTTGGAATTCAATATTAATTAAGAAGAAATTCTGAGATTTGGGTCAAGACAATGTGTTATATAAAATCCAAAGTTAAAGAAAGATCTTTTCATTGAGTCACATAGTTAGAATTTCTCAATTCACCTAGGAAAAAAATATGTATCGAGATATTAGAGATATTTATTGGAGGGATAACATAAAGAAAGAGATCACTGAGTATACATCAAAATGCCTGGAATATCAGTAAGTGAATTTTGAGAGGCTTAATTATAAGGGGATGATGAAACCACTACTCACACCAACACTAAAATGGGAAAACATCACCAAGGAAATTTTCACTAGAATTTCGAAGAAATCCAAAGGAAACAATCTTATATAAGTTTTTTTGGATATTCTTACAAAGACTGTACACTTCATTGAAATTTGAGAGGATTTCTCATTGGATCAACTGACACAAATATACATTAGAGAACTGGTAAGGCTACATGGTGTACCACTATTGATTGTATCTAATAGAGATATAAGATTCACCTATAAGTTCTGCAAGACTCTCCAACACACTCTAAATACTAATCTAAAATTCAACACAACTTATCATCCTCAAACTGATGGCCAATTTGGGAGGATTATCCACCACCTGAGGACATGTTGAGAGTATGCTTAATGGAATTCAACGGAGGATGGGATCAACATCTTCATCTGGTTGAGTACTTTTACAACAATAGTTTCCACTCAATCATACAAATGGCTCCATATGAATCCCATTATGGGAAGAGGTGTAGAACACAAGCCTGTTGGGATGATGTTGGGGATCGAAAATATCTAGGTCTAGAAATGGTCAAATAAATGGTTAAGATGGTTAATACTATCCAACAAAACATTAAAACTGCTCAGAGTCGACAAAAGATCTATGCTGAAAATCATCTATGAGACCTAGGGTTTGATGTTAGAGAAGTGGTTTTCCTCTACATATCACTATCGAAGAGAGTTATGGGACTTGGGAAGAAGGGAAATCTTAGTTCAAGGTCCATCAGACCTTTTCAGATCCTTGATCACATCGGAGCAGTGGCCTATCGACTTACACTCCCACTAAACCTGTCTCTAGTACATGATGTATTCTATGTATCACTCTTGAGGAAGAACATACCAGACCCATCACATGTACTCAATCCAGTATTGGTACCATTAGAGAATGACTTCTCCTATATAGAGAAGTCAGTGAAGACCTTAGATCATAGAAAAAAATATCTACTAAATAAGATGATTCCCCTCATCAAAGTGTTTTGGAGAAACCAAAAGTTTTAAGAAGGAATGTGGGAACTCGAGGAAATGATGAGGCAGAGTTACCCTCATCTGTTGTAGTGTGGGGAAAAGAAATTTTGAGGGTGGAATTTGTAAAGGGGGGAATGTTGTAACAACTTGATAATTTATTAATAAAATTCCCTTTATTTTAATGTCTTATAGATATAGAAAACACATGCATTATTTTTTTATTATTGGGTTTAAATGACTCTTATGTATCATTACTATTGATAATATAGATGTTGAATAGTGATCACATGACTGAAATAAATATATGTTTTGAACAAATCCTTTCCACACAAACAAAAGAGATAATGGCCTCCTCCAGTAGACTCGGGCCATATGAATCTCATTTGTTAGATCTCTGAAAGTAAGTAGCATCATTGGGATTCACTCTTGTCCATGCCCAAGATGGGCTTCAACACGTTAAGCTTGAACAGAACCGCCTACGAGAGAAGTTTATGTTAATAGAGATTACCACCCGGGCGATGTTATCCAAGCCGCCCAAAGAGTTTGTCACCATCACACACTTTACCCTTAGGTCTTATGCGGGTTTTATGAGGGGTTATGTAACAAGGTATTAATTACTTATTTTTTAATATCTTTATATAAAAAAAGACTTATTCCATCAATTCATTTATGACAATAGTATTTCTTAAAAAGTGATGATTTTGATAAATTGATTCTTCAAGTAAAAATGGTACTTGTGATAAATATATATATTATTATATTAAACTAAGGTTTTTATTAACAATATTGTAAAAAAATTCTAATAAATGATTATTATGTTATTTCCTTATCAAAAAATGACTAGATAATCAATTTTATAAGAGTTATATTTTTTATATGATAAAATCGAAAGTGTTTTTTAAAGAAATTATTTTAAGGAATCAATGAATTTTTAAAATAATTAAAATTTTAATTAAATATTATTATGAAATTAATTTTATTAATAATATATGATTATATAATTTTTTATGAGTTCCCATGTAAAATTTATTAAGGTTTGAAAACTATTTTTTTCAAAACCCATTAATTTTCAATAAATGTCAGTTTTCATTTTAAAATTGAAAATTAAAATATTTTGAAAATTATTTAGATAAAATAAATATTATTTTTGGAATCAAGATATCTAAATTATCCAACGGTGAATTTTTCATTATTTTCTGATGGAGTCAAAGTTTTGGGTAAAAATTAAATAATGTATAAATAAAGTATGCCTTTTATGACATCATAATGCCCCCAAAATGATTTAATAAATAATATAATGGGTATTTTAGGCCAAATATATGTTTTACTATTAAAATAATATGATTTTAGATTTGTTTTATTTATTTTATAATGCCTTAGTGAATACTCTAAGATATATATAATATTTTATGATTTTAAAATCATTTCCTTGAAAGTGTGACTCACCTCCACATAATCAAGGGAAATATTTTAATATGATTGGAAATCTTCCTTATAAAATAATTTTTTGTACTCCTCTTTTTAAAAAACAATGGAAAAAATCATGTGAAGGTTTTTCGTTTTGAATATTTAATTATATAGATTCCAAAACCTAAGTTTGTGAAATATTAAAGAATTCCCCTCTAATCTCCTATATAAACCCACCAAAGCTCCCAATTATATTTACTCAAAATATATGGAGCACATAAATACACTTACATAACCTCTCTATAATCCTCCCAAGGCACCCCAAGTTCCCATGAATCCCCTTTTCAAGCTTTTGAAGTCACACACTCAAGTAAGGGATCCTCACTTTCCTTCCTTTCTCATTTTTATGCATGTTTGTTTATATGGTTAAACCCTTTTATTTTCAGTTAAAAATGATGGGGTATGTTTTATAAGCTCCCCCACACAACCCTTGTTATTGTTTTATTATGGGATACATATTTCTCTCTCATCAATCCCTCCCTTGTACACCTGTTGGCATGTTGAAATTTCGTAGGAGTTTTTTCATTTCTCCTCTTTCTTCAAGTTTCTATATTATGTTACGCCTTATATTTCAAAATTACTATTTCTGGGACATGTATTTATATGAAAATATTACTTTAAATTTAATTTATATATTATGATATTACAATTTATATCTCATCAACCATTTTTATGAATTTTTATGTCTCGTCGTTAGGCTGCTGAAATTGCACCGCCGTTTTCCATGCCAAAATCATCATATAGTGAATACCATGACCATTTATCTATAAATGGTATTATAATTTATGAAAATATATCTATTTATTATAGAAATTCATTTATATATTACACATTCATTTATCATGGAATAAATGATGATTTTGTATGAATCTATGTTATATGATCTATGTGGCACACTTTAGAATGAGATTGAAATGATTTTTGAAAGGTGTTCCCTTATTGTGCTCTAATGCATTGCATAATGTTTAGTATCACGATAATACAAGTACAATTAGAGTTTACTCATGATAATTAATGTTAAATTCGGGCTTAATCATGTAAATCCATGTGCAATGAGATTTGGATCATGATAACATCATGTTGTATGTTGTTGCCACATTTCCATGTTATGATAATAATGCTATATCATGCCTTTATGTTCATGTTTCTATTATGCTCCATTGATATGCCTATTTCCTAACAAATATTGTATTATTTATTTAATTCCTTGTATACTCTGTTACTGGGCTTTATAGATCACCCCTTTCTTGTGTACATCCTCAAGTTATCCTATGTAGTGTTAAATATGAAGGAATGTTTTTATCATGTATTAGAAGATTTCAATAAAGATGGTGTATTTCATGTTTTGAGTTGTTATGTAATGTTCCTAAGCCCCAAAGAAACTAGAACCCCTGGTCCTGAGAATTTTATTAAGTGCAAATTTATGTAATAAATCATTTTTAAGTGTTTAATAAAGAGCAGGGTTGTTATAGTATATATCATAGTTTATAGTTCATATCCACAAATGGATAATGAAAGAGTTGTAAGAATCATCATCGATCAAGCCATGTCAAGAAATGTATAATTCACCCTTCCACAAAAACTAATCTGATGAGGTGTATAAGGATGATTGATTTGGGAAAGTATCCCACACTCCTTTAGATGGTTGATGAATTCATGGTTATGATATTACCCACAATGGATTGAGTATGTGTTTTTTATATTATTACCAAGTTGATTTTATAATTAATTATAATATTTCTTAAATATTATAAATGAATCTTACTTATACCTCATTAAGTATATATATCCATATCTACTATAGTCATCGGAAAAATTAATGAAGTAAGAAAGACAACCCATAGAATATACTGGAAATAAACCACCAACATCAGTATGAACTAATTAAAATGGTTCTTTGGATCTTTCTCCTTTCCCAATGAAATGCTATTTGGTCATTTTACCTTGTAATCAAGTGTGACATTAATCTAAAATTTTTAACTCAATAAATACTAAATAAATTTCATGATGTAGTTTCATTAAATGCTTTTCATTTATATAACTTGTCCATAATTGCCCGATGCGTGTATGAATTGATCCATTCTCATTGGATTTGTATTTAAGTTCCAAAATTGGAGTTTTTAGATCAATTATATACAATACTTTGTTAATATGTTCCATGATATAACATATGTTTTCCTTGTAAATAAGAAGAAATTTATTTCCAAACATGAAATAAAATCATATAGTATCAAAACTTGCCATCGAGATTATGCGTCTAGTAAAATATGGTACAAAATAACAATTGTTTAGTACAAGAACCATTATACTTGGAAAAGGGAGATGATAATCTCCCCAAACTAAAACTTCTAGTATCACACTATTTTATTCCCAAGGATCCACCTCAATTTTACTAATTATATTGAATCTACTTAGTTCTAGTATTTAAATAAAAATGTGTGAGCCACATGAAGTATCCAATACACAAATTGTAGATATAGATATATTGCATTCAATGATAAATGAACCTGATGGAAAAGAATCACTTTTATTCTTCTACCCAATTTTGAAATTATTTTTCAAGTGGAATTTCTTTACACATGAAAAGAAGACTACCTCCTATTAATTAATATCCATTTGTTTTTTTGGCATTCTAAAAGGGTGGTGCATTAGTGTATTTGAAAATTTTTCCTTTCCACTCAACTTATTGTTCAACAAAACAACTAAAGAGTTGGAATTATTCTTATACTTATCTTATTAGAAAACTAAATCTAAAAAATTCAAGAGTGACTTATTATTTTGATTAATATTACAATTGACCATTAAATTTGATAATCTAGGATGTAAAATGGATAAAATGAGATCAGTTGTTAGTTTTTGGTTATGTTTGAACCCCATAGACTATGGAATTTCGATAAACCTGATTATATAGAGTAGATTTCATCCGACTTAATTCCATTAATCTAGCTTGATTCTATATAATGCATTGGATATCTCATATCATTATTAGTGAGTTCTCTGAGGGTATAAATCTTGGTTATAAGACAATATTTAGAAAGATTCATTATCCAAATGCATTTTCTATAACTTAGTAGATATAACTGAAAACATGAAGAACTAGAATTCTACCACATAATCTATATTCTTATAGTATTTATATTTATCCACCTTGTTCAATTACTGAGGGATCATAGAAGTAATTTGGGATTCCAACACATAAAGATTCCACTCTTGTTTTGTTACTATGCGTAAGGGCCCATACCACTCCTGGAAGTTAGGTCTGTCATAATATTCTATTTATCCAATATAGATTTTAGGGAAATTGAATTTTTGGTGGTTTTAATTTTATCTAAAATTAGTAGATTTTGATGATTAATACATTAACTTGATTACTAGAAAATGCTTTCAAATTTTTATTTTTAATTTTCTCCCACTATTTTATCAAATCATTGTTTCCCTAAACTATTAGATAAGGAACAATCAATCTCTTGATAATTCTAGTAGAATGTGTGCTTAAACATATCTTTATATCATGATCATGACATTTATACTACTCTAAGTGTATATGGTATGATTTTGACTAGAAAACCATATTAACTCATGTCTCCTTCATCTATTGTGTATAGTAATATTTTCTACAAATAATCTCAATTATTTCCCCCTAATGTTGCAAAAAATATAGTTATGAATATCACTTTGTTTTTATCTTTAGTTAAGTTGAACCACCACTCTTATAAGAACTACCTAGTAGTAATAGGAACCCTAATATAGGTATGATAAGCATATCAAAAAATTGGTTGTGTCCAAATTGAATCCATTGAAGAAATTTAGTGACTTAATATTTTCTTTTAGGGATTTGATAATTTAGTCTCAGTGAATGAAATAATTTTTTATTGAAGATTATCACTCTATGTGATATCACTCCGAACATAACCATATTATAAATAGAAAAAATTCACCACACATGATAATTTTATCAATTAATTATTTTTTATTTTTATACTTGGTGATCCAACATAATAAATACACATTTTGAAAATAATAAACCATGCATATAAAAAAATAAAAAAATAATGAAGTGAATGTGATACATTAACTAAAGGTTAATCCATTTGGAGAATAATGAATTAATCTAGACCCTAGGGGAATTACTTTATTTGATACATGACTCAAATATAAGTTCCCAAAACACTCATTCACATCACTTTTTGGTTTACACAGATTTTATAATTGTGCCACTTTTCCATAAACTCCTCCAATATTTACAATGTATACTTACACACTAGGGAGGGGAAATCATGGCGTGAAATTACATATTATTAATAAAATGTGGATACAAAAAACATTATACTCATTAAAGGATGATTGATGATGCATGGTTAATAAAAATAAAATAATTATTACATTTAAACACTCAAATGAAATAATTAAATTGAATTAATAATATACAAATCATACATGGGTCGGTCTCATATTATAAGAAGTAAAAATTAAATTATATTTCATAATAAAATTAAATTATCTAGAATTCAACTTTATGTTATTTTATTGCTTTAACTACAAAAACATGATATTTTATGATATTTTTTCTTCAAATAAATTTAATTTCTTCAATTCTTTGCGATACACATAAAACTGAGTCTAAATGAACTATAATATAGTATACCATTATAAAATTTACATTAAATTAGTGATATTAAGAGTAATAAATAGTTTCAAAAAATGTTTTATAGAAAAATATATTAAAAAAAGTAATCATTTTTTAGTAAATCCTTTATATACTTAAAAAATACATTTGTTCTAAAAGATATATTTTATTTATTTTTGTAAAAAGTATTATAATTAATTTTTACAAATTTAGAAAAATTATTTGAAAAAATTAAAATCATTTTTTAAATTATCATGAAGAAATTATCTAATGGTGATTTTTTTAGAATTTTATGAAAATATTGATTTTTAGTGAATAGTGAAAAATACTAATTTTTATGGAAAACTATCTTTTCATATCAAGAAATCACAAAGATAAGGTTATATTAAATGTAAAATTATTCCAATAATATTTTTAAAAATATAATTATGTTCATTGGATTTAATTTATTGTGTATTTTATTATAAAAACATTTTATATTTAAGAAAGCATTCTTTTTCTAGAAAATCAGTTTTCATCATGTTTTATGGGTTTAATTTTAAATTAAATTGGACCAATACTATGAATTAAATGTGATAATATGTATTCCATAATTGGAATCATAATTTATAAATATATTAATGGGATAAATTTCATTTTTGGTCATAATGAATAGTGAAAAAAATTAGAAATCTGTCATCGAGGTTAAGGTTAAAACATTTTAATGGGCTGGGGGGTTAAACCAAGATATAAGGGTATGTCTTCCAATTAAAATTGTCTAAATCCTATTGGATAGAATTATTTTTAAACATAATTCTATCCCACCTTCTAACATATGGATATTTTTAATAATGTTTCTTGGGAATGGTATTATATTATTTTTAATCTTTTCAAAAATCCTAGTTGTGTCGTCTCGCCCAGATATAAAAGGATAGCCCTACCCTCCCTTATTTACCTCATTTTTATCCATTTTTCTCATCTATGACATACCAAAATATCTCCAAAATATCTCTATCCATGTTTTATAGGTTCTGTTTTTCCCAAAATACCAACCCTTGGGTCATTAAGATGTGATATAAAGGGGTTCTTTCAAAGAAGAGCCAACCCCCTTAACTGATCACTTTCTATTTTACTTATTATTTTACCTCATATAAATCTATTTTATTTATAATAAAATAATAAATTAAATATATTTAATATAAATAAATGTTATTTTGATTATAAAAACACAATTATCATCACTATTTTACATCAAATGGGTAGCGAAAGTATTGCTCGTGCATAGGTGTGGACTTCCTCCTACACGAAGCGATGCAATTAATTTTTCATTTTTACTTTAAATGGATGCTAATGAGGATATATTTAATATATATAATTATATATATATATATTATATATATGATATAATAATTATTCTTTAAATGTGAATTATTATTTATGTTTCTTTTGTTCCATCCGTCAAAAAATAAAAATTATATTCCTACGTACATAAGACCTACTATCTCGGGGAATAGTGTAAAGTTTTTTTCTATATATTATTTTAAAGATGATTATATATATATCATGAATATATATTAAATTTATATCATTAATAACATTCTGGAGATAATTGAACAATGTTAAAATTATAAGAACCAAAACTACCGAACCAAATCATACATGAAAAGTGAAGTGGTTATCACCTGAAAGAGTGATTTTAAAAAATAATTAATAAAAATTGGGTTATAAATGGTTATAAGTAAATAATATATGTTATTATATATATTATTATTTTTATTTAATATATTTTTAATAAATATATATTTATTATAAAGGAGGTTCGAACACATGAGAAGAAATTCAGATACGAGGTAATGGTTTATTTCACAATCTCTTTGTTATTTGAGATTTTTTATGTTTAAGTCTCCTACAGGGGAATTATTTGATATTTTTATCTTAAAAAAAATATATATTATTATCCTACGGTTATTTTTTTTAAATTATAAGTTTTAATTTCATTTTCATTTCTTTAAGTACTCAATATACCAAAATAATATTTTTAAGGAAAACTAATTTTGTTTTTGTACTTAGTAGAAATTATTTTTCTTCAACGTACATATTTTACATAAAATGTTTTAATTAATATTTTATAATATTATATAATGAATTATTGAATAAATTATTTCCCTTTATTTTAATTTTTACCAAATATTTTAAAATTAATCTTCTTGTCATTTTAGGAATGATGTACTTTAGTCTTTTTACTAAAAAAGGGAAAGGAGTTTGGGTTTTAACGTACATGAAATGATCAAAATTTCCTAAAATCACGACCAATAAATTATTTTAATCTTCCATCACAAGTTTCAAATTTTAATTTAAATGAAAATTGTTTCTTTAATATATGGGTAATTTTTATATTTTAAATAATTTATTTCAAAGTGCAAAGGGAATTTCCCTAAAGAAATTTTCCAGTGATCTTTTTAAAGTATTTTCATCTATGTCAACATTTTTTATTGAATATGTTTCTTTAATAAGGTTATAAATTAATTATTCCAAACACCACATTTCTCTTGATATTTATAATTAGTTTTAATAAGGAATGTTTTGAAAATCAATATGTTAGTTATTACAATATGGAAAATTATTGATTTTTATGGCATGTTGACTAAGTTGTATTCTATATTCATATGATGTATGCATTGGAATTATTAGATTATGTTTGGAGGAAAAATTACATATTCCTTTTATGAATTAGTCTGTTTTATGAGAAAAAAAACAAGTTAGGTAATTGTTTAAGGCCTTACCCATTTATGTAGATGTTTTGACATGAGGCCTCAACAATAAGTTTGTAATTTCAAACAATATATATTCCATAATTATGAAATAATTAATTTATTTCCATGTGATTATTTAAATAGTTATGATATTCATGGATACGTTTTAATATCATGAGTTATTTATATGTAATTATTTTATCATCAATTATTCCTTCCATATTATTGGCGCATTATTTATTTCATATTAGATTCTACTATATGAATATGATTACTGAGAATTTTATCTCACCCCTTTATTATTTTTTCCTTTATAAAATATTCTAGGATGTGTATTATGATTAATAATCAAGGATATTATTGATGTATTAATTATTTTGTCAAAGAAAATACTATAATGTGTTTTATGATTTAAAATGTAATGTCATATTTAAGTATATATATAGTTTTCCAAGGCGAAAAAACTATTCTATCCTTCTAGAAATAGTCTCTTGTATCTAGTAACAATATAATAATGTAACCACTGGATATGGGATACTAGGTTTGGGGTCATTAAATTTGGTATCAAATAATGTTTTGTAAAAAAAATTAGAACTATATTTTTGAAAACATAGATTATGGAATATAACCCTATTATTGAATTTTAGGATAAGTCTAAGTATAAGATAAAATCCTAATGTTTTGGTAATGTAGATATTATATGGGTTTCCTAGAAATATATCCCTGACTAGATACTAAAAATGGATGTGGTTTTTTCGTAGGTGGATCTAGGGGTAATAACCACAAAAATAGTTGGTCAAGTATTTCTTGACCATCTTTCTTGAGCACAGTGAGTGAGCACTTAATGCATATTTGGTTTGAAACTCTCATATTATATTCATAGTTTAATTGAAATTTTAATTATAATCCATTATAAAATACTTGATAATATTTTTATGATTTTATAATATTCCTAATGAAACCATGTTTACAATTATAATATTAGTTATGAATAATATTTCAATATATATTAAGTGTTTCACAAGATTCAAAATTATACATTAGGATTCATAATGTTATGAAATGATATAATTTATTTTATTATTTAGAAATAGTTCATAGTGGAATTATTAGGATTAATTTGATTTCATGTAATATATTTAGGGGTTTCCCTTATAAGAAAAATAATGAAGCTGGAGCTAGAACTGAACAAATTTATAATTATATTAGGTTAGCTAACTTAAGATATAACTAATAACCTTGCCCATATGCAGTAACCAGATGATCCTAATGTATTGTAACAATGGTATACCATTTCATGAAATAATAACCACCATCATAAAATGGAACCACATATCCATTTGTAGTTGATAAATGGATAATTTTTCGATAGAAAATAAATTTCTTTCTTTGGGAAGTAATTAAAGGAGAATATTATCATTGAAGTTCATTATATCATGAGTGATATAGATTAATGGTGGTTATTTATTAAATCACTATGGATAGGGAGGAAATAATAATCTTGTATTGGAAGGAGTTTAAGGTAATTTTCTTGGAAAAATATTTTCCTCATGAAAAACATGCATATATGGAGACACAATCTATGAGTGTAAGATAAAAGTAAGAAGAAAATGTTGATAATTAAGAATCAAACTATACAAGGTTAAAAAGGAATATTACATACTATATAAATAATACAAATAGTAATATAGACCATTTTTTATGGGATTAATCCAATCCTTGGAAGGGAAAAAGTCTCCCAAACATTCTCATAATATGAGTATATAGTATTATGTGCTATTAATATAGAGAAATGATTCTTCAAATATTTTCTATTTGAAGGGAAAAAAGTGAAGAAGAGAAAAATAATGAAAAAAATAGATAAGAAGGAGAAAATAAAGGGGGGTTTTAGAACATCTTATACTTGTGGAAGAAAACACCTTGATACTGCATAAAATTTAAAGGATTTTGGTTTAAGTGTCGAGGAAATTTTCATCATTCTCATGAATTTAGGGGTAAGTGAGAATATATAAAAGTAAAATGATTAACTATAAGTAGATGGGCCACTATTATAACAAATTACCCAAACATAAAAGGAACTTACCATAAAATAATTCAAGGGGAGAGGAACCAAACATAGGAAATTACTAAAACCAAAGTGGAAGTTCCTATAGACATGGTGAAAAGTACACATACTATCTACTATAGGATTGATTTATTTTATTTTATTTTTGTTCTAACCACTATTTTATATCAGAATAATTTTCTGAGGGTATCACCTCACCACATCAATGATTATATTTTGAGTTAATGATGAAAACTCTTAATGGTAGGATGAACGAATCTCAAGTCTATAGGTCCCCTTCGATAAATGTTTGTGGGAATGTTCTTCGTATGAATATTATTATTATTCCTATAGTTGAATTTGATATAATTTTGGGTATGTATTGGTTCTATTGGTATATATCCCATACCAATTATCAATGATGGGAAGTTAGATTAAATATTAAAAATAAACCTTCAACCATCCATTTTTGTAAGGATGAACCAGAACACCAAATGAATATTACTTCCATAATTTGGGGTTCTCTATGTATTCATGAGGGATATTTATTTCAATTAGTTGGGGAGAAAATCAATATTGAAAATGTTCCCATTTTTTTGGGAATATATAGATTTATTTCTTGAATATTGTCCTAGTATTCCCCCAAATCATGATGTTGAGTTCTCAATAGAAATCATACATGGTGCTACCCTTATTTTAAGGAATCTGTATAAAATAACCCTAATTGAGTAACAATAGTTAAAGAAGAAAAATTAATGAGAATATAGATATTAGATTCATTCAGCATAGTGCTTTAACATAGGGGGTACATATTCTTTTTATTAAGAATAAAGATAGATCAATGTGACTTTATATTAATTACTTGAAATATAACAAGGTCACAATCTAGAATATGTATCATATTCCCAGTATTAATGATTTTTTTGATCAATTATGAGGATCTATATATTTTTCCAATATTGATCTTCAATATGGATATTATTACCTTAGAATAAAGGAAGATATACCCAAGAAGGCCTTTAATACAAGGCATGGTCATTATGAATCAATAGCAATTACATTTATACTTTCTAATGATCTTAATTTCATTATTGATTTTGTGAATATAATATTTTTTGATTACATTGATCAGTTTACAGTAGTCACTATAGATGATAATATTATATATTCGAAGATAATGAATTAACATAAAGAACCTTTGAGAGTTATTCAAAATACATGGAGTAAGGATAAGTTATTTTCAAAATTTTCTAAGTGTATACTTTTTATTCAAAAAGTTTCACTCTTGGAAAATATAATCTCTAGTGAGGGTATAATGGTGGATCCGTTAAATAAGTATGTTATTGAGAAATGTGCTAGGCCAACCATAGTAACCCGAATCTGTATTTTCATTTGGTTGGATGTATACTACCAATACTTTGTGTTATATTTCTCAGGAATCTGTAACACACTCACCGTGTTAACTCAGAAGGGGGTTAAGTTACTATGGATATATGAATGTAAATAGAATTCAAAATAATATAATAAAAGGTTGTTTATTGTGAATATACATAAACTAACATGTAGTAGAGATAAGTTTGTGATATATAGTGATGAAAAAAATAAGAGGATGAGATACATCCTCATGAAGAATGACATGATGATCGCATATGCCTCTCACTCATAAAAAATTCATGAGTAAAATTACCTGAGTCATGATTTGGAGTTGGCATTGATAATGTTTTCATTAATGATATGGAGGAATTATCTATATAGTGAAATGTGTGATATATATATTGACCATAAAATCTTGAAATATATACTTACATAGATATACCAAAATATGTGCTATAGAATATGGTTAGATTTGATTGAATATTATGATTTACTAATACAGTTCTACCTTAGGAAGGTGAACAAGGTGACTAATTCTATGTGTCAGGAAAAACCATTCTAGTTTTTCCATGATGTGTATTTAAAATTGTATAATATTTATGGATTTTTATAAGATGGATCTTTAAATAATGATGAATGTGTATATATCTTATATCTATCTAATTAATGTTCAATCATACATCCATGATAGGATTAAGAAGGTGTAAAAGGAAGATGTGTAATTATAGAAGAAGGTTGGAAATTTCCCTGAATTCAACCATAAACATATTGGATTAATAAGGTTCACGAATCAAGTATGCATCCCATTAATTCCATAATTGAAGAAGGAGATGTTATATGAAGCTCTATACTTGAAGTATGCAATATTTGTGACCCGGTCCTCTCATAAATGACCTATAGCAGAAAATCATGTCGCAAAATTATTTTTTTTGTGACATGCTGGTGTAACTTCCCAACACAGGTGCCACACCCTGGTGCCTCGATCTGAACCACTACAAGACCTCCGACACACCTCTCCATATGCTAGAGGTTTATGAATAGCAGTGATGGTGTAATATCAGTCATGGGTAGATTATAACCTATTTATAATAGTAATACACCTGTGTAAATAAAGGGACAATAACCAAGGAATGATATAACATAACCTGAACAATCCAATATCACAAGATGACCAAAACTAGAAATAAAATACCAAAACTAAACAATATATATACTATATAAAGTACATTTTGAGAATAAAAATGAATCTATTAAGTAATGACACTGACAACTCCTATGTGGGTCCCAAACCACATTTGGTTCCCTCATCTATTCTCCCTGCTGACTCACCCATCTAACATAGAGAATTTTCCCTTATCCTGCCCTATAGTAATGAAATCTATTCAGTTCCCAACCATAATTCCTAGGTAGGGTGTGCATACAACTCAGTAGGCCCCCACCAACGATGTCTAAAACTATATCTAGTCAATAACAGTGTATTTAGTTCTGTAAAGAAATAAATATATTGAATATGAAAAGAGTTACCACATTATCAATTTTCATTATTTAATCACATAAAACCCTGGGTTCTTTAGGAAAATCCAACAGTCAATACTGGATTTGGCCCATTCTAGAGTCTGAATTATCCCCAAGGGATATCATATAACTAAATTTAATTGTTACCATTCAATACCTCAAGTCACATGTGTATACTAAAATTACCATTCATCATTTCAATTCCCACATGAATTCTATTATTACCTTTCATTATTTCAATTCACATAGGAATTTTATTGTTACCTATCATCATTTAAATTCACAGATGAATATCATTATTACCATTCATCATTGAAATTCACACATAAATTCCATTGTTACCTTTCATCATTTAGATTCACACATGAATTCCATTTTTACCATTAGTCATTTAAATTCACACATGAAGTCCATTTTTTCCATTCATCATTTCAATTCACAAATTAATTCCATTATTACCATTTATAATTTCAATTACATTAATAAATTTAACAATTAATTAATCATCTCAATCAATTTCACAATCACAAAAATCTACAATAATTAATTCAATAATTAATTAATCTATTTAAAAACAATTAATACAATAATAAATAATTAAAAAATTAACTATTCAAATATAATAGTCTCAGTCTTTCTATAATTAATTAATTCAATCAATTATTCTAAACCAACAAATTTCATAATCCCAACGATTCCCATTAACTAATCCTTAATTAATTAATCAAGGTCAACAATCTTAATAACTCCAAAATAAATTAAATAATTAATTATTTAAAATCACTATCCCAATATCCTCATAATTAATTAAACAATTAATTATTCAATTCAACAATCTCAATTCCCTCATAATTAGCACAAAAATTAATTATTCAAAATCTAAAATCCCAATTTCCCCAGTACAACAATTCCCTCAGTTAATTAATCCACCAAATTAATTAATTCAATAAAGAATTAAATTATGAAACATATAATTGAAATTATACAATCAAAAACACATAATTGAAATCAAGACTTCTGTATTTGTATTATAGACCACCCTCCTCAAAATTGATAAAGAATGATCACTAATGGAAATACCCAATTTAAATGGACTAAAAATGTAAAATGACATATGGATCTTAAACCCTAAATAAATACCAAAAAATAAAGATCCCACAATTCTTGATCTTGATTTACAATCCTAGATCTAGATCTAATGAAAAACAGGGAAGAATAATCCTTTAACATATGGAAGAGGAACATGAAGAGAAAAAAACCATACGGGAATAGATCATCTTATTGGGAGGGGAGGAGATCTTCAATCAAGGATTTAGATTGCGAATAACAAAAGTAAAAATTTCTTGGAATCTACCAAGGAGGCTCCAAAATCATGAAATGACAATAGGGGATGATTTAGGGCTGAATAGAGGTTTAGATGGGGGCTTAAGAAATTTTAGAACAAAATTTTAGGGGATTAAAATCCCTTATGTAGAGTTTTCTTATCAGGGCACACAATTTCCCATAACCATAAACCTTTACCATGCACCTCATCAAGGGGGTGAACATTTTTTCATAATAGGTTGCACGTTTTGACCAATTGTGTGCTAGTTGTTTGAATTCTCTCAGTTTGGTTTTGCATGGTTTACTGGGCTAGGGAACCTAGTTTAGGAAAACTGTGTACCAATAGTGAACTTCCCTCTTTCATTCAAAAATTCCCCATTTTCACCCCAACTCACCCCTAGGTAAAACCCAATCATATTATGCTAAAAAAGAAAAAGGAATACTATAAAAAAGCCTGAGAAATCTTCAGAAAAGGTCAGGATCTTATAATCTTCGCACCTTATAATTGCTCATAGTCAAGCTATACACCCAAGAATCTCTATGATTTTGAGTCAAAAAGATCAGGTCATTGAGACCTCATATTTTCTTCTCTCTACCTTGTTTCTTCCTACAAATTCCCATGTTTTCACTATACACTAACTATCAATATTGTCTTTCCCCGCAACAATTTCTCACTAAGATACAACTCATGTATCAAATGATCCTCAAAAGATGAATCTGTCTCAAGCTTAACATAATCCATATTGATCACATGATACTTGTTAGGGTGATACCAAAAAAGTTATAACACGTGGAAAACATAATTCATGACATTGTCTCTTTGTGTTAGATACAATCAGTATGCCTCTGACCCAATTCATTCCATAACTTCAAACAGTCCAACGAACCTGGGTTCTAATTTTCCATGTCTCTGTATCCTACAGTGAACCAATCTAGGAAAAAACCATTGGAATACATGATCACACTATGTAAACTCTAGGGTTCATCAACATCTATCATTATATAACTTCTATCTAATCTATTCCATATCCATATACATCCGAATAAGCTGAACCTTCCCCAACATCTCCTACGTGTGACTTAGTCCCAACAACTCTAACTCACCTACCTCCATCCAAGATAGAGGTGATCTATATGGCCTACCATAAAGAGCCTCATATGGTTACATATATACAGATTCATAATAATTTTTTTATAAGAAAACTCCACAGGTTCAAGGTGATTCTCTCGAGACCCACCGAAGTCTAGGAAACACACCTGAAGAATATCCTAAAGCACCTATATAGCATGCTCTGACTACTCATCTATATATGGGTGGAAATCTGTACTCAATAAAACCTATATACCAAGTGACTTCTTTAAGCCCTACTAGAAGCAAAAAGTAAAATGTAAATAAATATTTGCAACAATATTCTATGGAACTCTATGTAGAAAGACTATTTACAAAATATAACAATCTATCAACTAATCCACTAAGAAAGTCTATTGTATAGGAAGGAAATGCACTACCATTTCAAATAGTCCATAATAACCCAAATAGTGTCTTTCTTCCGAGGCATCCTTAAGAGACCCACCATAAAGTCCATAATAACATTTTCACAATTCCATTACAAAATGGTAAATGATTGTAGTAAACTACCAGGTCATTGATTCTTAGTCTTCAACTATTGGAAGGTTTATCATCATATCAGGAACCCCACTATCTCATTTTCAATTCCTGACCACTAAAACTATCGACGTAGGTCACAATACATCTTGGTCACACCTAGATTCACCACCCACTTCGAGGTGTGAAATTCACACATCATATCCTCCCACATGTTTTTAGAAACACCAACCTGATTCCTAACATAGATGATCTCGTCCTCATCTATAGTTTAATATGAAGGTGACTTCCCCCCTTCAAGGATTTCTCTCAAGGTTAATCATTCCAGATTGTCATACATTCTATACCTGATCTATCCCAAAAGTGTATACTCTACTGAAACTAATAAGAGATTTTTCTATTCTTGACTCTTCTGAACCACAATGTGAATCTCAAACAAAAAATTCATCATATTCTACTCATCACTAGACTCTTGAACCACTCGAGTAGGATTTTTCCAACTGAATGCTTCAGCAACACTATTTCCCATTTCAGGAATATATGCTAGCTCAAAATTTAATGAATCCCTATACTTAACTCATATCCACTAATAGAGTTTCAAATATCATTTTGATATGATATAATTTAAGCTCTTTTGATTATTATACATAGTAAAATTCTCACCCAAAATATAATTCCACCAACACTTCAATGTATAAACCAATTAAGCCCACATGAGGTCATTATTAGGTTAGTTCCATTCATGTGGCCTCAATTTCCAAGACCCATACACTACAACTAAATCTCCATGGTTCAACACTTCTACAATCCCTATTATATAAGCATAAAAAACACCTTTTACTCCTCACCTCACTCTGGTAGGATCAAGATTACTGTCGATGCCAAACACTTCTTCATCTTCTAGAAGGAATTATCCCATGAGTCCAACCATTTAAACTTTATCCCCTTCCTTATAAGGCCCTAAAGTAGTGATGAAAAACTATAAAAGTCCTAGATAAACCTCCAAAAATATCCAACTAACCCGAGAAAGATATTAATATCTAAATAACTCTTTGAATTATTCCAATAAACCACTGCCTATACTTTCTCTAAGTCTACTTTCAAACCTTCCTCTGAGATGAGGTGACCGAAGAAGTGTACCTGATAAAAAAAACCCTTAGATACATTATCATATATATGATTCTCTATCAGTGTACTCAAGATGATATCAAGGTGTTGGTCCTAATTGTCATGAGTCATAGAGTACACTAATATGCTATCCAAATACACCACCACAAAATAATCCATGTGAATATGAAAAACTCCATTAGTCAAGGCCATAAACACTACTGGTTCATTCCTAAACACAATCAACATTAATATCAACTCATACAAGACACAAATTTTTTTGAATGAAGTCCTCAATATATCAAAAGTTCTAACTCTCAAATGATGATACCCTAATCTCAATATGATTATGGAGAAAACAAAAGCTCCCATTGTTTGGTAAAATAGATCATCAATATGAGAAAAATGATACTAGTTTGTCACTATCATCTAGTTAAACTTCTAGTAACCAAAACCCAAGTTTATAGTCCCCTAGAAATTATTTTCAAAAAAATAGGAGAACCCCAAGGTGAAGTACTCAGATGGATAAACCACTTATCCTCCAAATCCCCCAGATGATTCTTGAGATCTTAAATATTTTCTAATTCCATTATGTATTGAAGAATATAAACTAGCTTAACTCTAGGAATGATCTAAATAGTAATTTCCACATCTCTCTTAGGTGGATAACCTAAAAAGTATTTCGGAAACACCTCCTAAAACCTATCCTATATTGGTGTGAAATCATCTTTCTTTACACTTATGTAATATAGAAATAGAATAACAACCTAGGTTGTGATCTCTCTTGTTGTTGAGTAATTAGCCTTTTATGGCCTTCCTAGATATCCCACTCTCCTAGATGAATATAGTTTTCACCCTTAGTAGACATAAAAGTCACTCTCCTATGCTAATAATCAATGTGGGTGTGGTATGCTACCAACCAGTCTATACCCATAAACATGTCAAATCCCAACATGTATAGGATGTAGAAATCCCACAGAAAGTGATACTCCCCAACCTCAAGAGAAAAAACCTTATATAAATAGATGTATATAGATATTACTCACAGTTGGATATCTATCATCAACACCCTTCTAAAAAGTGCATTGTCAGGCTCAAACTACTCAAACATTGTGAAGAAATAATTTAATGAGATGCAACTGTATCAAATAAGGAACTAACTAATGAAGAAGATACAATAATAGCAACTCTCACTATTTATAATACAACTTCTATATCCATAAGTGTTGGATGAATGGTTTGAAACATTCCTTCCACTCTTTCATGTGATGCATCCTTAGTCTCCTATACTACACCACTCTGCTAATACTGATGCTCTTTCACAGAAGCACTACTTCCATTGCCTCGACCACCCTGCCCTATAGAACTCCAGCTTCCAGAATGGTATAGTGAAAAAGATCCCATTCCTTCACCATAGTTTTATCTAGATCCTACACCATGACAAGTCTATCATGGTTTCCTATAGAAATTCTTCATATGTCCCATCCTGCCGCAAGATCAACACTCTACTGGGTGTCTGGGACAATGTCTACAATAGTGGGCCTACTTACCGAATTAGTGGCATACAATCCAGGTAAGGTCCTATGTGACTGGAATATTCCCTAATAACTCTTCCTACTATCCCCCTAGTTAAAACCCTCATAGAAACAATTCTATATCTCAAAATACTTACCTCCTGATAGTCCAATAATAACCATCTGTTCAGTATTGGAAGCCTCTCTTAGGTTCCCATCAACTATGAGAGCCTGATCCACTACCTTAGTAAACTTATTTAATTGAAAGAGGTTAACCTGTGACATAGTTTCACATTTAATTCCACCCTATAAATGCCTCACCATAGCTATATCATCTCCTTTCAACACTATAGAAAAGAATTGAAAATCCATAAAGTGTCCTGTATAGTCCATCACAAACATACTCCACTAAGTCAACCTCATGAACTTATCTACCCTATCCTACCTCAGCATCTCTGGATATAAGTGCTCCAAGAACTTCCCCAAGAAGTAATTCTATAAAATACCGTCATCTTGTCTAGTCCGATCCTGAACATCCAACCAGAACTTCACTGATCCTCATAGAATATAGGCAGCCAAATTGACCCTCTTATAAGAAATAGTCTCTAATTGGTCAATTATATTTTGGATGGACTCAATAAAAAACGTATCTCCATCAGGTCCAACATCTCTAGTAAAAGTTGTAGGGTTCTGAAAATGAAAATCCTACATCAAATTAGACATACTCCTCACAACCCTCTTTGGGTATCATTCAATAAAATCCCTGAAGCAAGAAAATTTCTCTCGGAACTGATCTCATGCTTTCTCACCCGACAATATCAATTCCTTAGGAACCACTAGTGGTGAAACATATCCATCTATATAATCTTGGCATCCTCTCAAAAATATTCAACATAGAGGCATATCTCTATAATTATAAACACACATCTCATGAAACATAACACAATTTTACTACATTTCACAATACAAATTTCACATTAATCCATAATAATTCATTCTATATTTTCTACCACATTCTCAAAACTAAAGAACTATCACTATTCTTTACCATCCTACTTATAGGTCAAGTTTAACAAAGGGTAAGAATGTTCACAATTTAAAATCTCATTAGACACCCATTTATTCTCTTCTTTCATAATTTTATAAGATTTCTCAATTTAATATTAGGAACCATTTTTGCAGTTCAATTTCACGAGGAAGGAAAAATTGTTTAAGGTAAATAACTTAACCATAACCTGTCTTCCAGGGCGTGCCTAAAATGATGCATGTCAAAAAATAATCTTGAGTTCATAGTTTGATGCATGAATACTCAACTATTGTGGAATATCAGGCCATGATTCACAGCTTAAAAAAACCTTGAAACACTAATCACATCACACAACAAGTGCATCATTCATAGTGAAATAATATTCAATAGTAACAAAAAATAAAAACAAAAACAATCCCACCCTAGGTACTTGGATTATCCCTTGTACATTGGTTAACTAATACAATGCATGAGTTAATAACTAAGGCCCGACTCTTCCCAGTATCCTGACAACATTTCCCAAATTTTTAGATAAATAAAAAGAAAATAAAACTCCTTTGATTCCACTTTGTAACATACCAAATCGGGTGCCACACCCTGATGCCCCGATTCAGACCACTACATGACATTTGGTGTATAGGGAGGCGTACTTGAGGTCATGTAGCCATTCATATTGGGGCACTGATGTGAGGCCCCCAGGTCGGGATGTTATAGACAGTGCAAAAAATTAATTTTGGTGATGGTCCACCCACTCATCATAAAAAAATTTGTCGATATATGTATGGAAGAATTTTCGATGGGTAAAAAATCCTATCACCAAAAAATAAAAAATAATAATTTTTTTCTGTGATAGAAGGACAAAACCATCCCAAAATATAAAAGAAAAAAATATCAAAAAATAAAAATAAAAAAATTAAAAAAATTAAAAAAATTTAAACAAATTAAAAATGAAAAACAAAAAAACATAAAACACAACAACTAAATAGAAAACACATTATATAAAATTATATGTATTTTAATTAATAAAAATAATAAAAAAATAAGAGCATTCAAATTTTTATCATAATAAATGTGTTAAAAAATATGTAAATCACTGAGGAGGGGGAGTGTCACCTAGAGGAGGTGGTGGATGGAACGCCATCCCCATACCTTATGCAAGGTTTTATATATACTTCATCATTTGCTGCTGTTGCTTCTGCTCATGTGCTCAATGTAGCTATTCCTGCTACTTCTCATGCTCTTGAGGAAACATTTCACGCTCTCTATGCAGGGCCTCTATAAATTCATCCTAAGATCACAACTTTTCCTCATACTTAAAAACCAATGATGACAACTCTCCACAAGATCCCCTTGAGATATATGTTGACTATGTAAAAGAACCATAAAATCTCTAGGTATCAATCAAGAACAAATACCTACATCTTGGCCCTTCTAAAAATCATACGGATTCGCCTTCATTTAAACTAAATTATCAAATCCTGCCACACTGGTGGTATGATCCTCAGTCTCAGCCTTAATCTTATCTGGTGTCTGAGAAGTCACATACTCATATGACTCCTTCAAATTGAATTTGAAATTAAAATAGTTTAAATATTAGTTTGAGTTAATTTTTAAAATTCAAAAAAACTATACTGACCAAAATCTGAAACTTTCGACTACTAGTAATCCCTCTTCTGATAGGACCATGATTCAACATCTTATAATAATCAAAATCCATAATATAAAGATGATAAAATTCCTATATGAGTATAAAATAAATAGTGTACTTTAAAATTTATATAAATTATTAAATAAAAGTACTTACCCTATGTCATCGATGAGTACTGAATGTAAAACTACTAGCTCTATGTGTCACCTCTTGGATCCCCATGTTCTTCTGAACCAATGATAATCTCTTCAGAATTTTCACTCCCATATAGTATGAGCACAATCTATCCAAAACCAAAGAGGAGTTGTAATTGGGTCGATAAGTGCAGCAAGAATGATAAAAAACTGTGAATCCCGATCTCTGCATGGATCTCTTCCTCAAATTGTGTAATAAATGATGACAACATCCACAAATATAGACCTCCCATGCCTCCTAAATTGAGGTATTTATTCTATATTTGATGGGATACCATAAAACCAATAAATAATTAATAATAAAAAGTTAATAATTAAACAAATTTCAAAATAACGGTTGTTTATTTCTGTACCATCCAATGATCAAACATGTGGTTCCAAACATCAATGAGAATATGATTCCAAACCACCCATTCTCTTGAAAAATAATTCCATAAAATTGCACTCCCCTATCCAACAACTCTATGTGAAGAAAAATGAAAAAATAGAACAAAAAATCAAAAAATTATTACATAAATAGATTAATGTAAATTAATGAAAACTAACAAAAATACAAGTCTGAACATACCTCCACATGCATGTATTGAACTCAAGATATGAATTTTGGTCAATAATAGGGTTGAGAATCATCAATATCACATGAACATGACCCCTACGAGTCATTTATGAACCACCAACATCTTGAGGGTTAGATGATGAAGCATCATGCTCATAACTAGGAAGTAAAACCTCCTCAAGGCTACACAACATCTCATCAAATGTGGTGTCTTCCATCTAAAACATGAAAATAATATTTTCAGAAAATAATAAAAAATTAGTTATATATATATATTAATTATAACTATAACCATCATGTAATTGTGTCATTCTTCCTCTTCATCTTCATCTTCACTTAAGACGTTGTCAATATCTTCACATTCTTCCTTAGTATCATCAATTTATATTGGATTATATTCATAATCTATTTTTATTTAAAATTCATTTATTACATCATAAACATAATCATCACCATCAACCCATAACTATAAAATGTCATCATCAATATTCATTTCTCTTTGTGAAAAATATTTATTTTGAGTTGTCTGTTGAAAAATTTATATTCCATGCACTTCAGTAGACCCACATTCACTTTTCAAAAATTTATTTTCCAGAGATTTCATTTTTATAATGATCCATCAATGAATTAGATCAATTGAAGCCACACAAAAAATTTCATAATATATTAGGTGTGATTGATGAGACAATAAAAATGGTTCATTTACTTGAAGAAGGCATTAAAAATTAATGTTAATGATTCCATGGTGTGGATGAACATGAAAGCCTCTATCAATATCAAATAAAGGACATTTAAACATTATTACATTATTCTTTCCCCGATAACACCAATCAGTTATTCAATCTAGAATTATTTAAAAGTCAGCTTCACTTTTTCTATGATGATCCTCTCAAGAAAACACCACTATTCATTGTTTTTCTGATTCACCATATGCACATGTTTGAAATCAAAAACCATTCAACACATATGAATTATAAGATTTAACCATTTTGGATGGTGGGTTACTCAATACACACAATCAATTATCAATTTTATTATCATGTTGTGATACCTATTTCATATGTTAAACCATTAACAACTTTCTTTATAGGTATTTGAAACCAGTAGGAAAAATTATGTTGCTGATATTTTTCAAGAGATTTTTTTTAATTTGTGGAAACTATTTCATGATGTGATCAACAAATAATCTAAAAAATAAAATTATATTAATTTATTTTTTAAATAAAAATTAATAATAAGTGGTAGTATCATTCACTTTATAAATCTTATCATTTCCCCACAGTTGAGAAGAACATATGTTTGAGCCCTATGATGTTCATCAAATAAAATTCATTATTTATGAATTCAACCAAAGCCAAGTTCATGATCCTTAAAAACTGATAATAAAATTTTCATTACATCAAAAAAATTTCCCTAATTATGAAATATTGGGTTATATTTTTTTAGATATTTAGTTATGAAATAATGGGAGTAAAAAAAGAAATTTCATCTTCAAAATAAGATTCTATAAATGAACCTTCAACTGATGATTTTTTATGTACATTTTTCTTCAATTTATACATACATCTCTCATTTGGATATATCCATCAAAATTGTACCATACCTCCACATTTTCCTTCAAGCGACTAATGTAATATCAAATTTTCCATTTAATCAAAGAAAGGAAACATAATGTTTCTCCATCTTACGAAAAATTTTAAAATAAATATTATTATAGCATACTATGTGAATCATAGTCTGTTGTCTCCAAAAAAATATCTTGAAAAAATATGATATTTCTATTATCACATCAAAAATAAATTAATTCAAAAAAACTATATATCTAATCAGTATAAATATTTCCAATATAAATAACAATCATGGCATTTTAATATGATAATATGACCGCTTCTAACACATCTAGCCAAATTGGATGCATAACAATTCAATAGCCTCAAATATAAAATCCACTGAAAATAATAATAAAATATTTTCTTTCATAACTATATAATCTACTTTTGGTTTCATTATCTTCTATGATCTATCATTTTTAAATAACTTAAGTTCCGGTTACTTGAAAATTTGGGAATGATCTAATCGTGGATTTATATTATCTTTAGCTTTAACAAGCTTCTCCAAAAATATATAAAATATATTATAAAGACAAATTTTCTTAGTATTCATGACATCCAACATGTGACAGACAAAAAAATCAGATGAATATGGGAGATCCCACAAAAATACTTGTTTAATCGAATTGTGATCTTTCTCAAAGCCGTATACTTTTTATTGGTTTATATTCAGTTCAAAGGTAGCGGGAGGTAATGAAGAGATAGTATATTTTAAATTATTTCCTGAGATCATTTCTGGAGGTCTAACTCATTCAACTATAGCTTTTATGAAATGATTTTTTCCTTCAGAAAGGATGATAAATAGGAAGAAATTTGTATTGACAGTTGGAAAAACAAGGTTTTCTCCCATTGATGAGAATTAACACTTTGGTATCACTCATATATTATGTAAATGATTTTTGAAAATGTGTACTCCATCCATATATCTTTCCATATAATGGGAAGTAACTAATTTTCAACATTAAGGCATATTTCATTAGGAAATTAATTTTTTCAAAAGCATCATATGTACTGACACCATTACTCTACTATAAATTTAACTCATCAATCTATGGATTTTAATAAACATTATTATTCTTTCTTAGATGTCATGGAATTAATAGTGTTAAAAAGATATAAGGTTCGTTCATTAAAAATACTGGAGGTAAATTGTATGGAGTTATGAATATGGTCCAATAAGAATATTGACTACCATACGAATTAAAGGGACATGGACCATTAATATAAATTCCTAAATTCATGTTACATGCTTTTAAATAAAAAAATGTACATGGTTAAAATGTTTCCATGAATCTCCATTATAAGGATGATTCAATATTTTACCAGTTTAATGATTGTATTTGTTCCATGATATCAATGGTGTTGTTTTCTGAGAGATAAATAAACACTTCATTCTAAGTTTAAGTGAGAAATACCTCAATTGTTTAATGGGAACCAATTCAAACTTCCCTTGTTGAGAATCCTTGTACCTTGGTTTTCCACACATAAAAAAATAAGGAATAATTTTCACCATAATATAAGATGCAATTATTTGAACATTCATGAATCATCTGACAACCAAGACACAAATTACAAACCAACCTTTTCACTCATAGAAATTGGTAGGTGACACATTTCCTTCAGGTAAGATAAATTTAACCAAAAAGGTAATTTGATCAAAATATCTATTTTAAAGTCCATTATCTGATTTAATAGAAAAACATTTTATAAGAAATTCTGATTTTTTTACCTTACAACTAGGATATAAGACCTATTCAATAGAATTCAACAACTAATAAAATCATGATGGTTCTAAATCAGGATTTAAATCAATATCATTATGAGTTTTTTTTAAAATACAGACCGAAAACCACATGTAATAAATTTTTAAACCATGTTGGATTTGGAACCAAATTATTAGTATCTTATCTACAACTACACTCACTATGTTGATACTAAGAAATATAATCTTTAGGAAAACCAAAATGTAATAGTTGACCCCCAACATTTTGTAAATGTTATCAATTCTATATAGTTATCGTGGATTTTCTCTAAATTTTCACAACTAATTCTTTCTAATTAACATTAATTGTCATTATGGGAAATAAAATTCCAACCCAGGGGCATGAGAGAAGCATGGACTGGAGGGGATGAAGGTGATGATAAAGGAAATGAATTCTAATTCCCCTTGTGTTCATATTGTTTGGAGGGGAGGTAGTCATGGGTAAACTCAGAGGTTTACACATGACTGCCTCCCCTCCAAATTATCTGAACAGAAGGGGAATATGAATTTTTTCCCTCCATAATCACATCCATCCCCTCCACTCCATGCTTACCTCATAGAAATAAGGTATTTTAGGGAATGCATGCGACCACAAAGGGAATTTTTTTTATCACTACTCGGTTTAGGGGAGCTAGAATTCTTTCACTATATTATTTCCTTCACCCCATCACCCCATGACTCCCTGTTTCTCTTTGGTCAACCATATAATACTAATTATCATGAATTGTGGATTATTTTGGTTAATGAACTTTCATTTTTAATAATTTTTACTCACTCTCACTAATTTTTGCTAATATTTACTAATTCCAGCTTGTTTATGCTAATTTTAAATAATTCCTGCTAGTTTCCACTAATGTTTCCTAATTCTAGCTTGTTTCCACTATTTCTTACCAACTATAGCTCGGTTATACTATTGTTTTACTAATTAATGGTAAATTTTTCATAATTACAACTAATTTCTATCAATTATCACTAATTTATAATATTTAATGTTAATTTTTAATCATTACCAATCATTTTTACTGATTACCACTAATTTTTACTATTTTTTTTAATATTTACCATTTATTACTAAAAAATAGCATTAATTACTACTAATTATTAATTATTAAGTACTCTTACTTAATACTAATTATTGTAAAAAATTATTATTTATTACTCTGAACTATAAATTATTAATATGTTCTGTTAATTCTTACTTCTTATAGTTTATTTTTACTAATTCCCACTCGTTTCCTCTAACTTAAAAATTATTTATAATGTTGTACTAATTATTGATAATTTTTTATAGTTAAAGCTAATTTATAATATTTACTATAATTTATAATATTTTCTACCAATTTTTACTAATACCACTAGTTTTTACTCATTACTAGTAAAGTTTTATAATTGTTTTTAAAATTATTACTATTTATTGTTAATTATTAAAAACCAGTGTTAATTAACAATAACTATTAATTACTAGTTACTATTAATTAGTACAAATTATTGTAAAATATTATTATTTATTTCTATGATCTATAAATTATTACTATTTTTTTACTTCCCATTGGTTTCCGTTATTTTTTCTAATTCTCACTTATTTTTGCTAATTTTTAATAATTACCACTCGTTTTAGCTTTTTTTTTACAAATTACCGGTATTTTTTAAATAATTATGATTAATTTCTAATAATTATTACTAATTTCTAATAATTATTGCGAATTTCTAAAAATTATAAACAATTTATAATAATTAATTCTAATTTCTAATAATTACCTCCATTTAAACTGATGTTCTTAGATTTGTATTCATTACTGATAATTTTTACAAATTATTTTAAAATTATTAATAATTACCATTAATTAATTAAAATTAGTATTAATTACTAGTAACTCTTAATTAATATAAATTACTATGAATTATTATTATTTATTTCTATGATCTATAAATTATTACTAAGTTATATTAATTCATGATCATTTCCCCTAATTTTTACTTATTCCAGCTCATTTATGCAAATTTTTTATAATTCATACTCATCTAACCTAATGGTTACTAATTAACAGTATTTTTTTTACCAATAATCACTAAACATAATAATTATCACCAATTTATAAAAATTATATATAATTTCTAATAATTACCACAAATTCCTAATAATTATCATTAATTTTTATTAATTATCTCTAATTTTTACTCATTAATACAGTTTTTTACTATTTTTTAAATTAATAATTATTTATAATTAAATATTAGAAATTAGTATTAATTACTACCAATTATTAATTTCAAATTACTTTTAGTTAGTACAAACTACTTTAAAATTTTATTATTTATTTCTATGTTCTATAAATTATTACAACCTTATGTTAATTCTCGTATGTTTTTGCTATTTTTTACTAATTCCCACTCATTTCCGCTAATTTTTACCAATTTCCACTCATTTAAACTAATTTTTACTAATTAAAGGTATTTTCATACTAATTATCACCAACATTAATAATTATCCATAATTTCAAATAATTTCCGGCAATTTCTAATAATTACAGCTAATTTCTAATAATTTCTGATTTTTTTAAAAATTACCACTAATTTTTAATAATCAAAGCTAATTACTGATAATTTAAAAAATTTATATATAATTAAAAATTTATTGATAATTATAAATAATTTTTGATAATTAAAAATAATTATGTATAATTAAAAAATAATTATTAATAATTAAAACTAAATATTTCTAATTAAAAATAATTAATCTTAATAAAAAATAAATAATTTTAATTAAAAATAATTACTTCTACTTAAAACCAATTCCCACAAAATAAAAATAAGTAATTATTCTTAAAAATAATAATTTCCAATTAATAATAATAATTAAAAATATAAAATAAAATAAATTAATTAAAAATTAGAAACATTAAATAAATACCACAAAACTAGAGCTTTTAACAGATGCAAAGCATAAAATTTACTTCCCTATGAAATTTAAAACTCATAAAAGAAGAAATTTGAACAAGGAGAACTAATGTAGAGAAGAGGATAATAGAGGAGGTGTCAGAAGAGGAATGAGGAAAATCAGCTGGGGGTTATATATATGTATATTAGATTATTAGCGATAATGCTATTTGTGATGGGATTCCCATCATAAATATTTATATTTTCTACCAGACCCATCACAAATATTAGCCACCATAATATAACTATTAGGGATTAAAAACTAATTTGTGATGGGTCTCGTCGCAAATGTAACATCCCGACCTGGGTTCTATTAAATAGTACCTTGAGCTGGTGGGTCACATGCCCTCAAGCACAGTACCCCTAATGTCAGAGGCTACCGAATAGCAGTGATGGCCTAGGGTGTGTAGGTGGGGACACTATGCCCTAATCTTAGAGTGTAACACAATGGTAATAATCATATCAGTAAAGAAGAGAAGCTATAAATAAACCAGATAGAATATAAACATCTAAGAATATAACCAATAAACAATTCCCAAGGAAATATCATATAATTTTTTTATCATGTCATATCTCTATAAAGATAGATAACATGTATACAAGCATCAAGTACAATACATGTATCAAAATTCAAAAAAGACAAAAAAGGAACTACCCCAACTAGCATCACGAGCATTGCTTGGTCCTACGCTCCCCTGCACCTAAACATAACAAAAATCATGCACTATACTAAGGGAACATGCCTCAATCCCTACGTGCGTCCATTAAGTCTGTCTGGGTACCCAATGGTGGCCCGAATATGGAGTGAGATAAGACTCAATAAGCCACCACCAATAGTGTTTATAAATTTCCAATCTATGTAATATAAAAAAAGTAGTGTGAAGTATATAATAGGTATTATTTTATTAAAAGTAAATATCCCATTAAATATATGATAAAATAATATTATATTATCCATCCAAACAAGGCTCCCAATAAACAATAGTAAAGCTCCCATAAAGAAGGGAAGCTATAAACAAAAATAAACAAGTATAATATTATCCAGTCTACCCATTGAAGTCAAATACCCATACAAGGGATATCTTTATATCATAGAAAAAATATCCACATCGACCTCCCCATGTAATCAAGTGTATAATATATATAAAAACCATGCAATATAATGCAATGTAAGAAAACACATCACGATGATTTTGTATTATCTAAGTGTCAGACCCAAAGGGCTGAATCCAAGGTATAGAGGACAAGGCATCGACATTGAGTCCCAGGAGAATCTCGATAGAAACATGGTAAAGCCATGGGTGGAGTCCAAAAATCTTGCCAACAGACAATGTTTTTATGAGTCCAAGCAAGCTGAGTCTAAGGGGTAGAGAGGCCCATGGAATCCTACAAAATTAGGATCTGAGGACTAAACATGTTAAAGGTATCTACTACCATAAACAAGATCAATGTGGGAAACATCCAAGGCTTATATGGGATTGGGATCTAAGGATCTCATCAAAGGAACCAAATACCATTTCAATTCATCAATCAAATTATTCATCATTTACAGAAAATGAGTTTATCTAACTCATTCAAGATTTTCAAAATAAAAAATTCATCCCTTTTAATCAAATGACCTAACATGAAATAGAGGAAACAACCATATCCTATAAATAAAACTCAATTCATTCCTTTCATTTACAAATGAATAGGTTAAACAAGGCACTAAAAACCTTAAAAAATTCATTTAATTCACATTAAGGATACCACTATAATTGGAGAGCACACACACACCCATCTGGGTGGCATAACATAGGGAAGATACAATGTCACACCCCATGTGTGGCCTAGGTTGAGGTCAATGACCTCCAACCATCACAATGGCACATAAATGGAAACCTAATAGGTTCCGATCAATTTCATTAAATAATTTAATTAATTAAAGGGGAACCGCTGAAAAATTCATCATGTGGAATAATGAAAACTATTTTTATAAAACACCAAACCATGAGGGAAATGTATAGACCACCTACCATAATCCCATAGTAGAACATTCATACATTATCAAGCTCCGATTTAGTCCAGATCATAATAAAAATGAAGAATGGACGAAAAGAAAGTGCAGATCCAATGAGACAAAAAAATGTTCAAATCATAGTCTAGATGGTGGAGATCCCACAATTAATAGATTAGACTTCAAAATAGATATCCAAAATACCAAGGGATATACAATAAAGGGAATAATAGAAAATTAATGGGTTTTAAAACATTTTTATGGGGAAATGGTAATTTCACCTATAATTATTGGGTTGCATGGTCTGGCCATATGGTTGGATAAACAGTGTGCCAACCTTGCACCCATCACTATCTCAAGGGAGACCCCACATGGTTTCATGTACACAATTTGAATAACTATGCACAAAATGTTCTGTACACCTCTGCTAAAAACTATAGATCCCCCACATGGGTATGCACCCAGGCTACATGGTTTCCTCAAACCATGAGGCCTCCTACAAACCACCATTGATCCCCCACACAGTTACTCTTACCCGTGCATCTTGGGTCTCACAATTTCTCCAAAATGTGTACCCCAACTATTCTTCTCCAAAATTCATGCTTTGGGCTTCAAAACAAGCCCCAGAAAACCCAAAAACTTTTGTTACCTCCTTGGTTGTTTACATTAAGTAAAAACAGAGCATTCAAAATGAAAAAAAATCCATACCTCATAGGAAAAACCATTAAATCAATTTATCCACTAATTTACCTTCAAATGGTGGTTAAAAAACATCTTATAATATCACCAGAAACTTAGCACATACATTGACCTCCCACTCCCAAGTTTCATATTATAAACATCGGTGCTTCCATAACACCCATACTAGAGGAAATGACCATCCTCATAGATCCATTGTTATCCTGTCAAGGATACGAATAGGATGATCCTAAAAGGATTCATCAACCTATAAGTCTACATCATCTAGCTATAGAATGAGATAAGGGGATGAGTGATAACAGTGCAGCTAAGATACGTGGAAGACTTCATGCATGGATCGATACCTCTAACTTATTTGGTAACTGCAATTTATAGGATACCAGCCAAAATCTTTCAAGAATCTCAAATAGTCTGACATATCATGATGAAATCCTACCCTGTCTCTTAATAAATATTTGTCCCATCCTTGTAGAGATACATAAAAATACCTAATCCCCAAACTCAAACTCTAGATGTCATCGATTAAGATCTATATAAGATTTATATAGAGACTGTGCAATATCCATCTACTTCCTGATCAACTAGACCTACTTAAAAGTCTTTTGTATGAGACATGGTCCCAGTAAAGCTTCCTCACTATCCTCTAACCAGAACAGGGGTGATCGACATGGACCACTATACAAATCCTCCTAAGGTTCCATCTGTATAGTCTCCTAATAACTATTATTATAAGAAAGCTCAAAAAGGGGTAGATGTCTTTCCCAAGAGCCCCCAATGTCCATGATGCATGCACTAATCAAGTCTTCATGAACTTGAATCATGTGATCTAACTAGACATTAGTTAGAGGGTGGTAAACTATGATTAAAAGAACCTATGTACTTAAAGACCTCTATAAACTCTCCCAGAAACAAGATGTAAACTGGGCATCCCTATCTGATACAATATTCTAAGGAACGCTGTGAATTCTCATTATCTCATATATATTAAACCTCCCATGTGCATCTATTGAGAAGGTATCCCTTATTAGAAGGAAATGATAAAACTTCATGATATTTTCCACAAAAACACAAACAAAATCACTACCTTAAGAAGACCTCATAAACCCTATAACAAAATCCATCACAATATCATCCCATTTTCACTCGGGAATAGGTAACTGCTATAATATATGATCTAGTCACTGGTGTTTTACCTTCACCTACTGACAGGTGGAACAACTTTTAAGAAAACTGTCCACCTCCCATTTCATACCCAAACACTGGTATTGACAACATAACTCATGATACATCATTGTAATTCCAAGATTCACTCCCCACAATAAGGAATGAAACCCCTGCATCAGTGTAATGTCCCCGACCTGGGTGCCACTAAACCGGTTACCCAAGCCAGGTCATCACATAACCTCAATCACACCGCCCCGTACGCCAGAGGTTTCTGGCTAGTAGTGAGGGTATATATTATTCACATGCAGAAACTATACCCTCTTAGTTATAGTAAGATGTAGTAGTAAACATACAAAATAATGGAGATGACATGAAATAATCAGTGAACATGAATAAATAACCATTTCCCATCAAGATACAAACCACAACCAACAGTAAATATGTCATGTCATGCTATAATGCCATGTGAACCAAACCCAAAATAATAAAAACATCGAAAATCTCAAAATGGTCACGAATCCAAGTATGGAACCTCATCAAGGCATGTACCATGTCCAACTCAAATCCATAGAATAGGGTCATTTCCCTTTTCCTGACCTGGAAGAATGAAATCTTCTCGGGTACCCAATGATAGCCTAAACAGGGTGTGAGTACAACTCAGTAGACCACCACCAATGGTGTCTACCAAATATCCAGTCTAACAGATAGTACATGAATGTATAAATAAATAACAAGTAAAGGAAAGAAAATTTAGGGGACACTATTTAACAATATCGGATTAGCTAGTACTAACCAAGTATAAATTCATTATATCATTTTTATTACTTTTTCATCATCAATCACAAAGTTCATAAGTTAGGCATTCACATCATTCAAACAAGGTTCATGGAATTTTTCATTTTTCATAAGGGAATGAGTAAGTACCTAACTCATTAGGGAAGAGAATATAAAGTAATCAACACACTTATCTTGGATCTTCAGTCCAGGTATTCTCATTGAATAAAACCATCAGGGGCATAGAGTATCTGTCCAATACCCTAACTCATGCATTACTGGGTAGGTTAGAGCATCAGTCCAACCCTACCCATGGGAGGAGCATCAATACATTATCCCACCACCAAGCCATGTGCACATTCTTATCCATCCATTTACCACACAAACCATATCACAGACCAACACAACCACTACATATAACAATTATACCATAATAGAACTAATATAACCAATATCAATGGTAATAACAATCTGTAATAATAAATGTGGGAATTAACAGTATTTCCTAACACATCAACACATTTTACATTTACATTTAAAACCCCATTTTACCGAATTCACATTCCTATTCCTTAATCCATTAAGTATGTTCATATATTTATACACCTTAACTAACATTCAATAATTACCATATATTATCCCAATTAGCTCGTTTATCATTTAACAAGTGTTTCCCACTTATGAATTTCAACTACAATTTTTATATCACTTTAGACTACCACTTTATCACATTCAACCCATTAGGTATACCTCATAATTCCCATATATTTACCCATTATACTATTTATTCAATCAATTACCTTATGCAAACCCACTAAAATGTTCTTCAGTTCTCAATCCATTTCAAATTTAACACGTTCTTCATTTCATATATACTTATTCTTTTGGGAAACTCAATATAATTCATAACCCTTTTTACTCAATCTCCTTTAACCCAATTAACCTATTACTAAGTCATTCCAAAAAAACCCTTTAATCCATTACCAACCTAGTAATAACTGTAAAATTCCATTTCCAATTCAACTAAACATATTAACATGTTAAAAAATGGCTCTGCATTATCAAATGTCAATTTCAAACTTAACTTTACCAATTCCTAGGTCCAATAAGGTCGTAGTACCCCACGAGTAACCATAAAATAATCTTTTCATCATCAAAACATACCACAGGGACTATAAGCGGTTATAACAATCATCTAGAAACCCAATTTACCAAATCATACTCAAGGCAACAAATACACAATAAGAGGAAGGAAATATCTCAACACACATGAAAAACTCTGTAACAAAATTGTGCGATATAACTTGTAGACCACCTACCTCAAATATGACAATGAACACACTCTTAAATGTAGCCTTAGATCCTGATAAAAAATCCCCTCGAAGTTACAAAATATGTTCCAATAGAAAAATAGGGTTTTATAGTTTTATAAAGATATGAGATAAACTAAAAACCCTAATCCAGAAAAGAGAAACAAGAGGAAGATTATACTTACCCGGATATTCGATTCACAAACAACAACATCCAAAATAACCTATAAATGAGAGAGATCGATCCTTAAAATATTTTTGAGGTCTTGGTTCATCAATAGGGTTGAGAGGGGAAGCAAGGAGGTAAATCCCAACTGAGGCTTTAAAATCCCATAGTGGAAATTTTATAAATTTCTCAACTTTTCTAGGCTGCACAGTTTAGCAGCACTATTTTCCAAGCCGTGCGTAAACCGTGCATGAGACACTATCCTAAAATCACCCCTTCACATAGTTTCTTGGGAATTATTCATAGTTTAATTAATCCTGAAATAACTATGTGAAATCCTCTATCCAAGGATGCATGGTTACCTGGGATGCTCTACACGGTTGGAACTAACCATGCATAAACCATGCAATATTCCTAAAAAACTCTTTTTTCCTCATATTTCATTCCCTAAACCCCCTAAACACCCCAAGACTTCTCATTAACATGGGGAAACACATTTTAACCAAAATAAGGTACTTAAACTAAAACAAAAACAAACACATGCCTTACAAAAATCCGAGATCATAAAACCACGTCACCTAATAACGACTCATCCTCGAGAAGATCTTCCCGACCATCATTGAACTTTCATATCTAGAGGTAATTCCACTAGTCTTTCCTTTCCATTCCCATTTCCCTATGTTTCTCATTTTACATTACAATACTATCACAAAAAGTGAACCTGGGCACAGTATTGACCCCCAATACTTCTTCACCACAACCCCCAACACAAACCAGATACTCTTCAAGGAGGAATCAACTTCAACCACACTCGACTACTAGAACTTCCCAGTGAAAATTAAGGCCATAATTCCTAACTCAAAACACATGGTAACTTCACCCACAAAATTATATCATTGTGGAGGAACCAATCGACCCCCTATCGGATTGATCCTCTGCACAAATCATGACCCAAATTAGTTGGAATTATTTTACTCTATTTTCAAAACTCCCTTGGTGAACAAACCCGATATCACATAGAGAAAAACACATGATCCTACCAAACAAAATTCATAATCTTCATCGATACACCGCTCATTTATTGATGATACCATTCCAAAACCGTACATTCAAATGCAACCCAAACACTCAGGTACTCGATCGATTCAACCTATGCCCAAAGCTTGCCACCATGGAGAACTCACCCGAACGGTGACCAATAGATTCCCTCCAACATGAATCCTTGATTACATCATCAACCAAACATTTATCCTCTATGGTTCTCTCCACCAGCTTCTGTTACTAGGATCCTACCTACTTGATGAAAGACCACCAAAAACTCAACTCAAACTTCACATGATACATGACACACCCAGTAAGGTCACTCCCTAACGTCAAGTAGAACCCCTTAATCATGGAACCACTACAATCCAAACCATCATTAGGCTCCACCATCCCAAAAAAATTTCCCAATCACTAGCACCCATACTATTGAGACACTATCTAAACAAGGATATGTTCTCACTCAAGCCCATTCCAAAATTTGAAACACACTTCTCCTCCTAAATCACCCACAAAAAGTGATTTACCACTCTCCACATTCGTCCCTTGATCTAAGTCGAGTCTAGTTTTCTCATCTAATTCATCATAGAATGATTTGGTTCACCATTGGCATGATAGTAAATCACATAGAAAAGTTGCCTTTGAACTTTGAGGCATTTCAAAACCACTGAAGTTCAATTACCCGAGTCTAATTTTGTTTTCCATTAGAGTTATAGAACCCAACATCTCTTACCACCAACTGATGTTACATCTCACCTCACTCTTTGCTGAATAAACACAAGAATTTTAATTTCATTCAGAACCACCCCAATCCCAAAGACAATTATTGGCTCAATCAACCACCATAGTCAAGGTCCACATGGCCTTTCTGAGAGACCCAATGTGCACCTCAAAAGTGCCTTATTAGCATCCTGATGATGCTACATCAACACAACTTTTTCCACCACACATTTAGGACCAACTCATCACAACCCACCTTAGGATTGTTGTTACCATCGCTCTCCACATGGTATTCCAATCACCATGGATCACACCCAAACACATAACGAATCCCAATATTTAGACATGGATATCTAGCCTTCTTCAGAACAAGAGATCAGATGTCAACTAGTTCCCACTCCCTGCTTCCATGGGTGGTAACCATGAAATTCGTTGAAAACCATCCCATTCCAAGGACCTCACTCGAAACCATCGATTCTGTGTATCCCACCATCCCACTTCACGTATACCACCCCATGACCATAAACTTCATGATGTCCCTCATCCTACAAAAATTACTTCAAGTTTCTAGGAATAAAACTAGAGCTTATCAATATACCTGGGACAATGTCAATATGTTGGGAATGATTGTCACTAGCTGAGGTATGCTAAGATGTTGCCGAATAACACCACCACTGACTTATTTCTTTATAATATCAGCTCCCATGATGGAACACCATGATCTGTTGTGGATATTAGGATTCCCTTCAACACACCACTCGTTAACATTTAACCACCACCACTAAAGCGTGATTTCAAACTTAGACTCACCACCACCCTATAACCATCTTTCAAGAAGTTTGAACCAATGTTTTACTTGTTACTACTTCCACCACACCACTCGATTTCTTTTGGTACTTCCTATGAAATTAACGATCGAACACTATGGTTTTTAATGATAATTAAATAAATAGTTTCTCTCATGATAGTGTTTCATGATTTGGTTTCAAAATTAATTATAGATGCATATAGTTTTTTAAATTATTCCATGCTAGTGTTTTCCCACATCTGGACCCCTTAGATCCCTCAAGGTTTCACACTCTACTTCGACCACTCTCATACTGACTTTAGTATCCACAATCCAACCACCACTTAGGCATAACTCAAATCCAGCTTACTCCCCTAACCATGCCTCTTGGTTAGTCATCCTCATGGGCCCAAGAAATACTCAACATCTCATGCAACAACAAAAACATTCATACAAACAAGCCCATCTATGTGACCACCCTCCCCATGGGTGTCATCTCCCAAAAAGAAAATATAATCGTGATTCAGTCACCTTGGTCTTTTTTTAGGTCTAAAAATAACACTAAGATTTCCATTAATCATCGTCCAAATAGACAATTCAAGACTCCATGTAATTATGTTTTACGAAGCATAATGGTACTCATATGCATCTATCTGTCCTTTGAAGTATCCACCATGCCTCCTATTCCAAATCACCCGCATCACTGGGATAGCTGACCATGAGATCACCCTTTATTTCACTAAAACTAGGAACACATCACCATAACTCAAGTTGCATCACCAAATCACCGACCTTCCCACTTAAACGTCTAGGATAAACTTCACTAGATGACATATTCCACATCCCGCTACTAAGGTCAAACATCCACCCATATAACACACACCCAATAGCACAAAGAACCCCATACAACCTCTCTCATAAGACACCTTGACGGTCAAGTGATTCCAGTTCCTTAAATTGGAGTCACAATGGACAAAATACATTGATTAACACACACATCTAGTTACAGATGAATCAATGTTTTCAAATGACACTCCCACCCACTTTTCGATACACACCATGCCTAGCACACCAAGAGACTATTTTCTCTAGGATACACACCAAAGGTAATCTTACATATACATCAGAATCATGAGCTAAAACTCCGAATCTATCGTTCAAGATACAACTTGAAAGGCCTAATCCCACAGGGGTCACCACACCCACAACAACACCCATCTCTATTGACACTACAACCAAGACAATCATTATTATTTTCATCGTATAACCCACACAATTACAACCCACAAGGTCTATTGCTTTCATATTACAAAACAAAACCTTAAGAACTCAAGGATGCCACCTAACAAAAGACACAACAAGAAACACCCAAAGGTTAACTCTTTATAACATTATACATACCCACATTCTCAAAATCCCTACTTACATGGATTCATATCCCCCAAAAAATTTCATCAACAAATATATCAAAGTACGTCAAATTGGTATAGACCACAATAAGAGATAGCACTACCTCCCATACTTAACCCACTCCACACACACTATTCCAATAGATGTGTTTACATCTCTACCACTACCCTCTACCATTATTACAATGGGTCAAGATAAACTTAGGGAAAACCAAATTTCTTAATCACAAACCATTCATCAAACATCCCTTTAAACCATTTCCTCCTTCACACATGAATCCTTTCTCTTACGAACATTTCTTATCTCAAAACATGTTATAACCATCACTTTAAATCATTTACACTTTTTATTAGAAAACATTCACTAACTATTTCACTACTACTTAAGAAAATCTTTCAATTTTAGACCCCATCCAATATATATAATTTACCACAACCCAAAATTTTTAACCCAGTCATAATGTTTATTTATAGACAATATTCATTAACTATACATTTAATTCTTTCCATTTACCAAGTTTCAATTCCCTTATTAGGCACTATTTTCTTAAAGTTTTCCAAGGAAGTAAAATGTATTCTACTATCTATTCCCCACACACCCATCTCATGCATTACAATCATGATGCTTGCCACCTATATCCTTAGGTTCCTAATATGATGGAAGAATTCACAACCTCATGCCATTATGGCCACGATAAAAATATCATACATTATTGAAATCACTCTACATGTGCATCAACCAATGTTGAAATATCATTCAACTATAAAAATACACATCATGAAAAATAATTCCCACTATGGGTGACTTGGGTTTTCCCTCGTACATGGGTTAACTACTCCAAAAAATGAGCACATTACCAAGTACTGACACTATCCTAATATCCTTTTTACCATCCCAAAATAGTAAGAAAGAGAAAATAACTCCTATAATACTACTTTGTAACATCCCTGACCAAGGTTCCACTAAACCAGTGCCCCGATCTGGGTCATCACATGACCTCAAGCACATATCCTCATACCCCAATGGTTGTCGACTAGTAGCGAGGGTATATATTAGTCACATGGGGAGAATATACCCTCTTAGTGAGAGTAATACATAGTAGTAAACATATAAAATAGTAGAGATAACATGAAATAATCAGTGAACAAGAATAAATAACCATTTACCAATTTGGTACAAACCACAACCAACTATAAATATGTCATGTTATGCTACAATGCCTAGTAAACAAAACCCAAAATAAGAAAAAAAATAGAAATCAAAAAATGGTCCTGACTCTAAGTCTCTATCCTCATCCATGTATGTACCATGTCCAACTCAACTCCCCAACATATGGACATTTCCCCTTTCCTAACCCACAAGCATAAAATCTGCTCGGGTAACCAATAGAGGCCTAATAAGGGTGTGGGTTCAACTTAGTAGGCCACCACCAATAATGTCTAAAAAATATCAAGTCTAACAGATAGTGCATGAAAGTATAAATAAATAACATGTAAAGGAAAGACAATTCAGGGGATACTATTTGACAATATCTACATAGCTATTACTAACCAAGTAACAAAGTCATTATGTGTCATTTATTACTAGTTGATCATCAATAACAAAGTGCATAAGTTAGGCATTCACATCATTCACACAAGGTTCATGGAATTTTTCCTTTTTCTTAAGGGAATGATCAAGTCCCTAACTCACTAGTGATAAGTATATCAAGTAATCACCACACTTACCTTAGAGCCTCAGTCTAGTTATTCTCATTTAATGCAACCATTGGGGGAATAGAGCATTAGTCTGACTCCCCAACTTGTGCATTACTAGGTAGGTTAGAGAATCAGTCCAACCCTACCCATGGGAGGAGAATTTATCCTTTATCCCACCACCAAGACATGTTCACATTCTTATCCATCCATTTAACTAAAAAAACCATACAACAACCAAACACAACCCATACATATACTAATCATACCATAACCGAAAAAACATAACTAATATCAATGGAAATATAAATCCACAACAATCAACATAGGAATTAAAACTATTCCTTAACCCATTAATACATTTTCCATTTACATTTCAAACCCCATTTGACCCAATTACCATTCCCATTCCTAACCCGCTAAGCATGTTTAAAGACTTCCACACCTTAAACAATATTTATCAATTACCCTGTATTAACCCAATTATTCTTTTTATCATTTCACAAGTATTTACCACTTATGCATTTTGAGTAAAATTCTTATATAACTTAGCACAACCACTTTATCACATTCAACCCATTAGGTGTACCTCATAATTTTTATATAATTACCCATTCCACATATTCATCAATTCCCTCATGTAAAACCATTAATATGTTATTATGTTCTCAACACATTTAAAATTTAACACATTCATCATTTCATATATACTAATTCTTTTGGAAAACTCAACATAATTCATAAAACTTTTTACACAATATCCTTTAACCTAATTAACTCATTACTAATTCATCCCAAAAAAACAATTTAATCCATTACCAACCTATAGATAACAATAAACATTCCATTTCAAATTCAACTATACATATTATCATGTTAGTCAAGGGCGCTACATTATCACATGTCAATTTCACACTTAACTTTACCAATTACTAGGTCTATTTAGGTCAGCGCACTCCATGGGTAACTATAAAATGTTTGATTCTTTCTAATAATATCCCCCAGGGGCCATGATGGGTTCTAATAGTCATTTAGACACCCAATTTATCAAATCATACTCAAGGTAACAAATACACAATAAGTGGAAGGAAAGATCTCAACATACGTGCACAACTCTATACATAAACTGTGGGACATAACTTATAGACCACCTACCTTAAATCTGATGATGAACAAACTCTTAAACATATCCTTAGATCCTTAACAAAAACCCCTTGAAGATTAAACCTAGGTTTCATAGGAAAAATAAGGTTTTAGAGTTTTGGAAAGATATGAGAGAAACTACAAACCCTAATATAAAAAAGAGAAACAAGAGGAATATTTGACTTACCCAAATCTTTGATTCGCAACCAACAATGTCCAAAACAGCCTATTAATGAGAGAGATTGATCCTTTGAAGATTTTAGAGGTATTGGTTCATCACTAGGGTTTAAAGGGGGAATAAATGAGTAAAATCATGATTACACCTTTAAAATCATGGAGTGGGAATTTTATAAATTTCTCAACTTTACTAGGTTGCAAAGTTTACCCACATGATTTTCCAAACCGTGTGCAAACCGTGCGTGAGACACTATCCCAAAATCACCCCTTTTAATGGTTTTTTGGGAATTCTGCATGGTTTTCTTAACCATGATATAACCATGCACAATCCTTTGTCTAAGGCTACATGGTTACCTGGGATGCTTCACACTTTTTGAACAAACCATGCCCAAACCATGTAACATGCCCAAAAAACTCATTCCCCCCTCTTTCATGCCCTAAACCCCTGAAGCACCCTCGATCTTTCTCATGAACTTAGGGAAAAAATTATTTTACTAAAATAAGGGACATAAACTAAAACATAAATAAACAAAAAAATTACTAAAATATGAGATCTTACAACTAGCTTCTTAAGTATGTCTTCTAGAACCAATATGAAACCATGAATATGTAGGATTTCATCCATTCCCATAGTCCAACCAGGAGGTGGGTCCTCAACTTCCACACACTCTCAAAGAACTAGGCCTAGTGAATTAGATAAAAATATCATCCTCAATATATCCAGAATAGTGGAATTCACTTCAAAGGATGAGATAATAGTCTCTTTCTGACTATCCTGAACCTCCAAGTTCATCTAGTAAAACAATTCCCTAAGATTCCACTCACTAATGGCCTCCAAAACTACTATATCTGTGTACTCCTACTATGTGCACCAACAAATTCATTTACTGTTATGGTAATATAGGAATGTTTGAAGTCAAAATATTATAGATACTCAACCCACCTTCACTACCTCAAACTCATATCATGCTGTGTAAATATATACATTGGGATTTTGCATCCTGTGTATACCACAAGACTCTCTCCTAGAAAGTAATACCTCCAACAACAGAATATAAAGACAACATCGACTTTCTTGAGATATTTCATTGAGTAATTCCTCTTGTGTAGCCATTACTAATGAGACCCATATTACAAAACTCACTCTACATGCATAATAACTTCTCCCATATCAATACCTGATGCATTTCAATACACAGTGTAACTTCTTCCCGACTCTAGTAGAATCCTGACTAGAACTGAAGTCAGTCTCCCTTTCATCTCTATGAAGGCTATCTCGTAGGTCTCTGACCATAGAAAATTTATATCCTTCTTAGTTATGTCGGTAATAGGTCCTTCTATGTGTGATAAGTCCTATATAAAACACAAATAATATCCATATAGCCCTAATAACACTATATGTTAAAGAAAATATTGGGATACTCTCAGGAAACTATAGCTCTCACCTCATCTAGATCAACTTATACTCCTCAATCTTAGATAATATGACCTAGGAATTGAATCTTATCCATACCGAAGTGTAACTTTGTGATATTATCATGTAACTATTTCTATATATGTGTATCCAAAATGATCTCATGATTTTTGGTATGGTCATGTTGATTTTGAGAATACACCAAGATATCTTGCATGATTACCACCAAAAAAAATCTAGATAAGGATGGAAAACTCAATTAATAAGATCCATGAAAAATGATATCCAGATCATGATAATGAATAATATAACCAGATACTAATGTAGATTATACCCACTCAGAAAAGTTTTATGAAGTCTGTCTACAGATCAAAAATTTACTTGGTGATAACCTAACCTCAAATCAATCTTTACAAAAACACAACATCCTTTGATTTTTCAATGATATCATCTATCATTGGTAAGGGATATTAGTTCTTAACCATCAATCGGTTCAATTTCCTATAATCCATACTTAGCCTAAGGGTTACTTCTTCATTTTTTGTAAAAGATTAGCGAACCCCATAAAGATGTAATGGGTCCTGTAAACCCCTTTTTCTTCAAGTCCTCTAGATACCTCTTGAGTTCATGTAACTCTGCAGTAGCTATCCTCTAAGAAAAAATGTTTACTAATACATCTCTTAGTATTATCTCAAAAGAGAACTCCACCTATCTCTCTATAGGTATACTAGAAGATTCATCTGGGAATACATCCTTGAAATGATCAACCACTTGAGGGAAGTATGCTTGATGAGATCCATGATAATTCAGATACATGCTATAAATTTCGGATTTCATCTCACATATCCCGCAATGCTCAGGTCCATCTCAACTCACATAGAAATACCATTCACCATTGTGATTAAAAACTCCTCCCTATGTTGATGTGAAGGTCACCCTACAGTGATAAAAATCAACATAGGCTCGATAAGAAACTAACTTTTCTATCCCATTTATGAAGTCAAACCCTATAATATCTAGGAAAGAAGATCCCATTATAAGTGAAACCCACCAGTATTAGGCGGGAACTCCCTACACTAGTGTACAACTTCTATTCTGATTCCCAATAGTGTATCAAGTGTCATAACTACATTAGAAAACTGGAAAACAAGCCTAAGGATTCCACAATAGGTAAAGATATAAAGCTATGTGAAGCACCTATATCAAAAAGAGAAGATACTAGGATAGAGGAATCTAAGATTTTACCTCTCACCATAGATGACTTGTTGGTCTTATCGTTAGGTATAGGATGTAAAAAATATATCTTTTCTAAACCATGGCCCTATAAAGAAACCTCACTAACCAATGCAATACCACTCTACAGTCTATGTACAACTAGTATCTGGATGCCTCGACCATGACCACCACCATGACCTAAATGATTGGTACTATCCCAACACCCATGTTGACACAGAGTTGTGAATCCTACTCCTGTACCTAGAGTCATAGTCGATCCATTCCACTAACCGATAGAGGGGAAGTCGTTCAAAAAAAATTTATGTGGTCTATAATTCTGCATGATCGACACTCAAATGGGTATTTATCAGACTGATTCCTCATATGTCTCCAAATCCCACACTAGGGATAAAAGATAACACTACCAACACTAATATCTTGGAGAATACTTCCCTCATGAGAAGCCTCAAAATAGTGCTTCCTATCACTAGAAGATGAACCACAAGGTCAGGAGACTAAATATCCCTACTATTCCCACAACATCACTCAGGTTCCACTCAATAATAACTTTCTGATTCACTATCTCTGTAATTTTCATTAACTGAATCATGTTGAATTGTAATCAAAATACATGTTTGAGACCTTCCACTAAGCGTCACTCCCTTGATATCTCACAAGCATGATAAATCAATGAAAAATACTGAAGTTATATAAATTAATAGGAATACTCCATAATTATAATTACACCCTTCTCTAGACACAAAAATTCACTGAAAATTTCATCCATTGCAGTCAGAAGAAAAAAATATTCATAAAAATTTGATTGTACATCCCTCCAAATCAAATCTCGGGGCATATCATCATAGTTCAAAACGTCCCACAAGTGCATATCTTATCCTTTAAACATATAATTCAGAATATTAACTCTCCAATAAAAAGGTGTCTCCAGATGAATGAAGATAGAAAAAATAGTCTCTATCCATAGCTCAGAAGTCTATAGACCACAATACCTAAAACATTTGGGTGGATGCAACTAATGGAACACACACATCAGCTCTTCCATAGATAAGGTTTCATGTGGTGCTCCCTAAAATGTTTGTATACAGAATGTAAAACTATCATGGAATTATGACTCAACATCCATATCTAATACTAAAATATGTGGATCATTTGGAACCATAGAAAGACCAACCAATATCCCATGGTCCACCACTTTTGGAGTATGGCTGTTACCACCCTCCTACCATATGATTGGAGGTCGTCGTGGTGGGTTGTCACTAAAATTCCAAAAAATCATAAAAGTAGACAAAACATTAATTAATTCATAGGCATTAAAGCATAAGATATGTCAAATCCTTACTATTAATAATAAGTACCCATATTCTTGGTCTTAATTTAGGACTATGTGAAACAACTAGCTGTTAAAATACCACATATACTACCTAATTCCCACTCTAAAGCTTTGTCATGGTGAAGTTCTCTGTTTTATAATTTCAAATTCAATTCAATTTCATATTTATTTCAAAATTAAAATTAAATGGTTGAAGCAAATGGGCCACCACTTCTAATCCATAATGGCCCATACACCTCATGAACTCAAATATGTCATCTACTTAATCTATACCATAACATGTTCCAGTCAATACGACCAATAGTCCATGACTCAACATGATATAATTGGATTACTTGGGTGTCTTCTGTAGCCTGTGTAGGAAAAAATTAGGTTATGACAATCAATTTGGGTACCAATAATGTTCATCACTTCCCTACATTAACCATTTATCAAATACTACATATATCACACAAGTCACACATAACGAAGTCATACTGTCAAGCTGTCAAGAAACACATCCTATATGGAATGTAATAATGCATGGAATGTGAATCCAATAAGGTTCCCAAAATGATTCCCAAGATGCATACCCTAATCTCACTGGGTAAAGTATGAAAGTCCATAATAATAAAAAATATCAAAGAGTAAGTGCATCACCCAATGGAGGAATCAAATCAATAGTAATAGGCCAAATCTTAAAAACAACAATTTCCATTCTAGATAATTTGGTTTTTTTCCATTGCATGGGTTAGCTACTCCTGTACATATATCATTACCAAATTCTAATCCCTCCTAATCCCTATCTATTATCTCAAAATAGGTAACAAACTAAAAAATTAAACTCCACTAATACCACTTTGTAATGTATCAGCTTGGGTGATACTAAACAGTTCCCTATGTCGGTGGGTCACATAGCCTAAAGCATATCTCCTGATATGCCAGTGGATTTCGACTAGCAGTGAGGGCCTAGGGTGTGTATGAAGGGATACTATTACCTATTTGCACAGTGTATCATAGTGGTAATAATCATATAAGTCAATAGTGTAAGTTGTAAATCAACCATACATAAGACAAACATCCAATAATTTAATAAATAAAAATTTCCCAAGGAAATATCATATACAAGATGATGTGCCATGTCATGAATATACAAAGATTGAAGTTATGATTACAATCATCTAGTACAATACATGTATCAAAATACAAAAAGACCAAAAAGGAAATATCCCAACTAGAATCTTGGTAATAGCTCAGTCTCATGATCCATACTCCTAAGCACAGAACAAATCAGGTGTTGTACTGAGGGTGAATGCCTTGGTCCCTACCTCCATCCATGTAATCTATCCGGGTACCCAATGACGACCTAAATTGAGTGTGAGATAACACTCAATAGGCCAAAACCAAGACTAACTACAACCATCCAATATATGTAATATAAACAAAAGTAGGGTTCAATGTATCACAGATATAAATGTACTGAAAGTAAATTTACCATGGCATATTTGATAAAATCAAGTTATATTGTTGATCCAAACAAGGCTCCTTTAAAATAATGTACAAGACCAAATAAACAAGTGTAACTATAAAAAAAATTATAACACTGTCAAATATACACACTAGTGTCAAATACCCATACGAGGGATATATTTATATCAGAGAAAAAGTATCCACACTGGCCTCACCATGTAATAAAGTGTATAATATCCATTATGGTCATTACATATAGTCTAGTGTAGAAATAACCATCATGGACACACCGTATAATCAAAGTGTCAGACCAGGAAGGGATAGATCTAAGGTATATAAGGCCAATTATTTAACATTGAGTCCTAGGATAATCTGGATGAAAAATTGGTAAAGACATGGGTGGATTCCAAGGAGCATGTCATCAAACCATATTCTCCACGATTCCATGAAATACAGATCCAAGGGGAAGTATGGTCCATAGAGTCCTATATAATTTGGATTAAAGGAGTAAAAAAGTATAAGGCATCCATTACCATAAAAAAGATCCATCGTATAAATTTCTCTAGAATATATGGAATCAGGATCCAAGGAGATCATCCAAGGCATGCATTACAGTGGTATATAAAGGATAACCTAATAGGTTCAAATCTATTTAATTCAATCATTTAATTAATTAAATGGGCACCATCAGAAAGAATAATGTGTGAAATAGTGGAAATAATGCTTATAAAACCCCATACCCTAAGAGAAATATATAGAAAAAATTCCGAAGGTCTATAATATAAAACTGATCCATTATTGATCTATGATTCATTCTAAATTAGAAGAAAAATAATGAATGTATAAAAAGCCGACATTGATCCAATGAGACAAACAATGTTAAAATATGATTCTAGATGGTCGATATCCCTTATTTCCGATATTAGGCTTCAAAGAGAGCTCCCAAATGCCAATGGATATTTTTTAGAGAGAACATGAAAAAATTAATGGGTTATAAAAAATTTTAAGGTAGAAATAGTAATTTTGACTCTAATACTTGGGTTGTATAGTTTGTCCGCATGGTTGGCCAAACCATGAACCAACTATGTGTCCTTAAAAATCCAAAGAGAGACCCTACATAGTTTCATGTCCATTGTTTTACTGACTATGTGAAAACTATGCTACACACCTTTTCTAAAAAATTTATAATCCTTTCATGGGAATGTACCCTAAGAGGTACAATTTCCTCAAACCATATGGCCATATACAGCCCATTATTCTGCCCCACACAGTTACTCCTAACCATGTGGCATGAGTCTCAAAGTTTCTTCTAACCATGAAATCTGACTATTTTTCACAAAAAATTGTGATACATGTTCCAAACAAGCCCTAGACACCGCCAAAAAACCAGTGACCTCCTTGGGCATTTACATTCGGTAAAAAAAAGAGTTAAAACAAAAAAACACAAGATCTGTACATCATAGGAAAACCACGAATCTTAGAGAAAATAATATTTTATAGACACAATAATTGAGATGAGTTATAAGTTTCACAAGAAAATATGTTTTATGGAAAACATCATTCGTTATTAGAGTCAATATTCATCACAAATAACAGTTCTTGTATTTTTGAATTCATGTGCCTCGAAGGTATTTGTGACAGGAAAAACTACTATCACAAATAATTGTTTATTTTGTATTATTTATGATAGTAATTCAATCCTGTCTCAAGTGGTTCCACTTTATGGACTATTTGTGATAGGTGATATGCCCATTTCAAATAATTCATAACAAATAAACTGTTTTCCCATAATGAGCGTAGTTCATCATTATTTATTCATTATGGAAATATGAATATTTATAGGGATCTAGAAGATTATTTCTAATAGCATAACATGAAAAGTTATATTACAGAGTATATATCATGATTACTATAATTTTAGGAAGATAATTTTAGGAGACATAAGTATAAGGGGATTTAACAACCATTACCTATAACATAATGGAAATGAGAAAAAATTACCATGGATTTAATCATCATAATCTCCCCAAAAAATCAAGTGCACAATTCTATATGGTTAATAATTGATCTCCTTATAAAATCCTTGTATTTTGTTTCCATAAGATATGATTTACATATTTATTAACTTACTCAGTTATACATTAGGGATTTTGTAATATTGTATGGAGTACCACTCTCAATTGAATATAATCGGGATCTGAGGTTTTCCTCAATGTTATGGAGAAGGATTTTGTAGAATCTCAATATAGAGTTGAGTTTTAGCATTACCTCACATCATTTAACAGGAGGTTAGTATGGGAGGGACATTCAAAATCTCTAAGTAATGTTGAGATATTGATCTATTTGTCGCAAATATGGTTGGGATAAACACCATTAATTGGTGGAATCTTTATACAAAAATATCTTTAACTAAGGAAGTTCGATGGATCCTTACAAAGAACTCTTTGAAAAAAAGTATAGAAATCCATCTTGATTGAATGAAGTTAGAGAAATAAAGCAATTGAGACCTGATCTGGATGATGAAATGGTAGTGAAGGTTAGATTTATTCAACAACACAAAAGGAAATCCAAAATTCTAAAAAAAAGTTATGTTGACAATCATTGATGAGATCTAGAGATTCATGTTGATAGAAATGAATTATTATGAATATATCTATGGAATAAGGTTATTATATTTTGAAATAAGGAAAAGATAATCCCTGGGTATATTGTCCCCTTCAAAATTATTGATCGTATAAGGAAGGTATCCTATCGATTGGTTATTTTACTGAATCTCTCTCAAGTTAATGATTTGTTCCATGTATCTATCATGATGAAGTACTTACGCAATCATTCACATGTACTGAACTCAGAGGTGATACCACTAGATAATGATCTATCTTACGAGGAATAGCTAGGGGAGATTCAGGATCATAGAGAGAATGTTCTATGAAACAAGACCACTATGGTTAACGTTTTTTAGAGAAACCATAAATTTGAGTAAGATACTTGGGTACCTGAGGATGTGATACAATATAAATATACACATTTGTTTGTATTAGAGTTATAATATTTTGAGGAATAAATTCATGTTAAGTGGTGTAGAATGTAACACCTGAAGATTTTAGGTTATTTTTTTCTATAAATAAATTTAATTTTCTTTGATAGCTTGTGATACATGTAAACCAAATTCTAGATGAACTGTAATATAGTATTATGTTATAAAACAGCCATTAAATTTGTGATATTAATAGTAATAACCAATATTTTTAAAAAATTTCAGATGAATCAAAAATATTAATAAATAAGTAATCAATTTTCAGTGAAGTCGTTATTTCCTTCAAAAATACATTTTTTCTTACAATTTTTTTATTTTTGTGACAAAATAAAATATATAATTTTTTCCACATTTATAATATATTTTTTAAAAAAAACTTCATTTGTGAAATCATAATGAAAATATTATTGTATGGTTAATTTTATATAATTTTTCAAAAAAGTTAATTTTTCGATGAAAAGTCAAAAATAATGATTTTTGTTGGAAACCGTATTTTGGTCTCAAGGATTTACAAAGATAATTTTTTTAAATGTGTTTAATAGTAATATATTTTAATTTATATTATGAATAATCCATTTAAGGACATTGTAATTAATTTTATGTATATTTTAGTATTAAAAAATTACACTTAAGAAAACAATTTTTTCAAGAAAATTGCTGATTTGAAATTAAAATACTCAACTACTATGAATTGAATTTGATAAAATGGATTAAATATTTGGAATTATAATTTTTTAATTTTTTAATAGGGGAGCTTTCATTTTTTGTCATAATGAATAGTAAAAATAGAAAAAAATGTCACAACGGTTAAAGTTAAAACAGGTTTATCAGGAGTAAATCAAGAGATAAGGGTAATTTTTCATATTAAACTTCTATAAATACTATATTATGGTCATATTTTAATTTATTACTATATAACCTTCATAAAATTTTCTATTTGGAATCATTTTTTTACAATTACATTATAATATATTGATCTTTTATGAAATCCCATGTGTGATATCTCCCCCACTTATAATAAGACACCCCTACCCTCTCTTATTTAAAATTTTTAAAACATTTATATAAAAAAATTCATACTATAATATCTTCCAAAAAACATTATAACCATTTTATATGTTATGTTATTCCCAAAAGACCAACCCTAGGTTCCTTAAGAAGACATCTAAGGGAGTTCTTTCAAAGAATATGTAATCAAATTAACTGATCAATTTTTTAGTCCTTATTTTAACTCCTCTAAATATATGGTATTTATAATAAAATAAAAAATTCCATATTCTAAATATAATTAAATTTTTTTATTATTATGTGACCACCATTATCCACACTATTTTTAGTCAAATAAGAAGTGAAAGTATCACTTTTGTGTACGTGTGGATTACCACCTCCACGAAGTGATGCGATTCATTTTTAATTTTCTATTTACATTGTTGGTAATAAGGAAAAATTTATTAAAAATATATGATATAATAATAATTATATAAATTTAAATTATTATTTACCTTTCTTTCAATCTATCCATTGAAAGGTGAAAACAGTATTCATGCGTACATATTCCTTACCATCACTATGAAAGGTGTAACTCATTTTACTATATATAAATTTTATGGATGATTATAATTATATATAATGAATATATAGGATATTTATGAAAATATTAGAATACTATATATTATGGGTCCACAATCAAATTACGAGGACAAAAAAATACCAAATCAAAATATATATGAAAAATGAAGAAGTTATCAGCGTGAATAATGATTTTAATAAATAATTATTGATAAAAGGGTAATAAAATGATATAGGTAACTAATATATGGTATGATATTTTTGATTATGGTTATATAATATATTTATAATAAATCTATATTTATTATATATGTGGTTCATACAAATATAAAGGAATTTGGACCTTAGGTAAGGGTTTGATTCACAATGTCATCATTATTCAGGAATATTTATTTTTAAGTATCTTCATGGGTAATTATTTGATATTTTACCTAAAACCAAATATATTTTGTTATAATGTATTAATCTAATTAAATTAAATTTTCTTCTACCATTTTTTTATCATTATGTACCTAAGATAACGAAATAATTTTTTAAGGAAAACCAACATTTTTTTCTACTCGGTCGGTAATCATTTTATTACATGTTAATATTTTCCATAAAATGTTTTAATGAATGTTATCAATATTATAAAATTATTTATAAAAGATATTTTTATGTATAATTTAATATTTAGAAAATGGTTTCAAAGGAATCTTATTTTGGTCTTTGAAATGATGTAATTTTTTATATTTTATCGAAAATATGAATGGAATCTTTATTTTAACATAAACGATAGGAAAAAAATTTCCCACCATAATTTATACCTGATGAGTTGATGTTTCCTTCAAGAAATTAATTTTTTCCATTAAAATCAATTATTTTTTTAATATTTGGGAAATATTTAGATTTTTGAATAAATGATTTCAAAATGAAAAGGGTATTTATCTCAAACTTTTTACCAGTGATCATATATTCATTTATTTCAACATAATTTATTAAATATTATGATTTAATATTGATATAAATTAATTATACCATTTATCATATTTCTATGGATGTTTTATGAATAGTTTTAATGGGGAAAGTATTGACATTCAGTATGGTAGTTCTTCCAATGCATACAATTATTTATTTTTCATGCATGTTGATTATGTTTTATTATTTATTCATTTGGTGGAGGAATTAATTGTTATGTGATGGGTGGGAAATAAAATTACATATCCCCTAGATTCATTGGTAGGTCTCAAGATATAAAACTAGTTGGGTATTTTTATGAGGCCTTTTACATTTATATAGATGCCTTGCAACGAGGCCTCAATGATAAGTTTCATACCTTTGACGTTGTGCCTTCCATCATTATAAAATCATTTATTGATGTCCATTTGATTATTTGAATAGTTATGATATCCATGGAAAAGTTTTGATATCATGTGATTATTTATATGGATATATTTCATCATCCTTTATTCCTCTTATATTATTCACGCTTTATTTATTCCATTTTAGATTTCTCTATAGGCATACCCTTACTAAGAATATGAGATCACCCATTTCTTATGTTTCCTTTTTCCAAGATTCTAATAAGTTTATTATGATTGATATGTAAGGATATTCTAGAGGTAATAATGATGTTCTCAAAGAAAAATCTATATTGTATTTTATGTTTTCAAATGTAATGTTAGATTTAAGTATGTGACTAGTTTAACAATACTACTAAACTGTTTGGTACTTTTGGATGAGAGCACTTGTATCTAGTACCAACGTAATAAAAAAAACACTAATTTTTGATATTAGGATCTATGTATTTACATTAAATTACATTAACCTAGTTTTAACTAATTATCAATATGTTCTGCAGCACCTGGAATTATTTTTTTAAATTCATAATAATTAAATTTAATTTATGAATTTTTTTCATATTTTTTTGAGTCTATTTTTCCTTAATGTAGATCCATATATATTAATTTAGGGACAGTGATGGCCTTGATGTGTTAGGCTGGTCATATCTAGACTGACTCATCCTGGCATAAGATGGGGTGAGTCCAAACACCCCTAATTAGGGGCGCTAAAAATGTATACACCATATATATATATATATATAAATAACATAATAATATACATTAATGAAACCATAATAAATGTGGTGTCTTGGTGAAAAGACCCTCCCAAAATGGGGGGCCAAATAATTTTTCCACTCCCTTTTGAATGGGTTGAAGATTAATTAGATATATATATATCTATAATATAATATGTAAAAACCAATTGAACTTTTTTGTTTCAAATTTATAAAAGCATGGTGTGCAACACACACCACGAACCATAACCCCATAAATTAAATAAGTCAAAAATAAACATATAAATATATCTAAAATAAATATGTATATGTGAATTTCCATCACATTTTTTTTAAAAACCGTCAATTTTTGATCGGCTATATCATGGCTATAAAAACATAGATTGACACACCATTAATCGAGTTGAGAATGTATCAATACATTTTTTTATGAATCTTATCAAAATTAATTGAAATTTTTATGTTTTAAACATTAATCATTTCATGTTCCATCTGATACCGATTGATGGAACCTGAGAAAAATTAGATGTTAAAAAATGTAATTTAAAATTTTGGGTTCGATTAATGTTAAAAAACTGAATACAAAAAACTCCTTTAGTAGATTTATCAAAATACCACATTAAATTTAATTTTATCATAAATATTAGAATAAAATGAAAATGTAAATGCTACCTTATTCATTTTAAATCACTATTTTGATTCTATCACCATTAGTGTATCATTGCTCATTGAAATCAAGCTATACATACTCTATATTTTACCCACATACACCATATATCTTGAATAATTGATATGAAATTCCTGGGAACTATCATGGGAAATTGAATAGCTTCATGAATTCCATTATAACACATGGAGAATGAGAACTTGATAAAGAATATTAGACCGATCTTAGCAAGTACATTCTTTACTTTCTCACTCTAGAAAAAATAGATAGAAGTGGGGATAGATCAAAATTATTGAAAAAGATGTAGTGAGGCTGAAATCAGAATTTAAACATAGGTTATAATTTTTAAAATTTCATTTAGTCCATGGAAAGTAAAAAAATTCATTTTAAATTCCTTCACACTCTTTTTACTTAATTAAACTCTTCATAAATGTGAAAAATATATTTTCAACCATGTGAAACATATTATAATGTTGGTTGAATTCTTCTGAGTGTTTCATTTATGATTTTGTAGCTTCATAAGTTTAGTGAATATTTTACCTATATTTTTGGGTCTTGAAATCTAGAAAAATTAGGGACAGAGTTTTGGATATACATTTTTTCCAACATGTAATAAGATTAATTTCATAAAAATTTGACCATCAAGGGAAACAATTTATGAATAAAAATTAAGGAAAAATCCAATGTTAATGGGGAACCAATTCTAGTACAAAGTCACTCTAATATAGTGTACACAATTTATGGTCGGGATTCATAGACCTTGAGGAGTGAGGATAACAACCCAAATGGGGCCCAAAGACTAATAATATACAAAATTCATTTGAACATGGAGTGATTATGTAATAAATCACAGATCAAGGTTCCTAGATTAAGAGTAGTGGTTTGGAATAGTAATGGAATGGATGGCTATAGTGGCCCAACCCCAGTAAGCTTAGAGCACGTGTATACTACCATTATATTGGAATAACTAAAAGATATCAAATCTCGGGGATCCAATGATTTTATTAGTCTTGGAAACCTAGATACATACAGGAGTGTTTTATTACAAATGAATACACCAATTCCAACATTTGTTTTGTTTTTAGGATAACATTATTCTATCTAGTGTATCATTACATAACTTTCTTAGCACACTTCAGGGAATCTTGGGGAAAGGAAACCTAATAAGGGTGATCTCAAATTCTCATTAAGGGAAAAGTTTATTGTAATAAATAAAAAATCAATGAGAATAATAAACATGTCAAGGTAAATAACTAAAAACACATTCCATGTAAATTATAACTGAGAAGAAAGTGAGTAAATAATATGGCTATTAATATAACTAAAAACACATTCCATGAAATAAATTACTGAAGGGGAAGTTATTAAATAATATGGAAAGTTAAATAATTTAAAACACATGAAATTTAATTAATTAACTAATAATTTAATGTATCCATAGATATATCTATTAAAAATATCACAGATAAATAAATACTGAATGAAAATGAAGGAAATGATTAAATATTGGATGTAATGTATTTAGAAAAAGAACCACTACCATTAATACCATTTATAATATTATTTAAGTTAATGGGTAGAAAACCATATATTATTCTTAGAGACAAACTGGAAGGGTTTTTCACCAATTAATTTCATCTCATGAGACTAGAGATTCATTGTGAGGATTTAATTAACTAGTCCCTAACCTGTAGGGCTTAAAATAAATGGTCCCCAACCCATTTCTTTCATGTCCCATACATTCCTCATATCAAATAAACAATGTTCCTTATAAAATTTACATTTTTATTAAAGTATATAGATTTGTCAATATTTCCCCAAATATTAAAATAAATTTCAAAGGAATCATGGTTTAGGAAACACACATATCCATGATAAACGATATTGATAATTATGAAAAATTCAATGTTCAATTATCAATGGAAATTGAATATTTTAAGGGTTCTAATAAAGGATTAAAGGAAGTCAATGTCAATACTATCCATGGCCAAATCAATAAAAACTCACCCTGAGAAAGAATACGGATGGAATGAATACAACATATCCCATGTAGAGTAAAAATAAAGGGTTTTTTCTCATTTATGAATGTATATACAATAAAAATATCTTTTTAAAATATTCATGATGAAAATATCCTTTGTTTTGAAGATTTTTGATTAAAATCATTTTATTTGAATACCACTTTTGAAAAAGTTTTCATAAAAAAGTATTATTTTAAAAATGAAAAGGAATTATTGATTAAATGACATCATGTAAATCCATTCATACTATACAAGGTAAAAATAACCTTCCTTTTGCACAGTTAAAGGTTTAAAAAATTCCTTGTTCAGAAAGTGATAATAAGATTCCTTTAAAAACATTTGTAAAATACAATAGGGTAGAAATTCCATTAATAAATCATTTAGTAAAGGTGAAAACATTTTTTAAAGAATATTTAGAATATATGTCTTTTAGAAGAAAATGGTTTCTCTAAAGAAAGAGAGAAATTAAGTAAGGTTTTTTTTAAAGCAATTCTAAAATATTTTGAGTACCAAAGAGTGAAAAAATGATGCTATTACTTGAAAATGGTCATGAATAACCAGAAAAGAAGAAAATTATAGGGTTTATTATAAAATTATAAAATAATTTATTCTAATGTGAGTTCAAGTGTATAGAATCCTGAACAAAATTATATTTTAATGTAATCTATTGAAAAGACCATAATGTTTAAGGGTGAATAAATCAAAGAATAGATTATGTGTGTCAACTATAAATACACATAAGAGAAGTGGAAATAAATAAATAGATAGTCTAAAGTATTTATACACATAATAATATATTATTAATGAAAATGAGTAAGTAATATAACCCTATTAAGAGGAATTGAGTTATGAAATTATTTACCATGTGGTAATATTTAAATCAAACCCCCTTAGAATAAATAATTCAAATTGAAACTCAAAATACCATGAAAAATGAATGAATGATGATATTAAAAGTCAAATTGGAAGTATTTACACCATATATAAGAAATTTTTTGCACAAAAGTAATGTAATTGTTTCAATATAATGTCAAAATCACAAAAGGAAATGATATGAGAACAATAACCAATAATAAAATTATTTTGGAAATAATATTTAAACATTACAAAGTGTCCCATACCACTTTAAATTATTTTAATCATAATAAACATGAAGGATTAAAATTAAATTAAACTTATAATATCCTAATAATATGTATATTCATGATATATCATTTCAAAAGGCATTCTATACACCATATGAAAGTGAATTTGTGAATAACAACAAATAAGTCTCAAGGGAATGTAAATTGAGACGAAATCCCTTACCTTGCATTACATTTTTTGTGAATGGAATTTAAACTAATTTATAATGGTTTTAAGAGTTATACTAAAATATTTCAAAACCATATGTTTATAAAATCTTATTAACCATTTGATAATAATATTTTATTATTTTCATTATTTCGGGTGTTAATTGCCATGTCTTTTGTGTATGTTTTGACAGGTTACTTATTTTTATTCTTACATTGATCATGATTTCATCATCTCCAGGATGTAAAAAATTATTTAATAATACATATTCATTATATATTTCATTATAATAATCTATAATATTTAGAGATAAGTAATTAAATTCATCTTTCATGGAGATGGTAGATCATATGAATGCATGAACACTACTTTCATTTCTTTGTCATGTTAAAAGATTGTAAATAAAATTATATATATAGATATTATAATTAAAATATAATATCAATATAATATATGTTACATGGGTTTAATAAAAACATCCTTTACATATTCCATGTGTAGTCTGAACAAATCACATCGCTTTGAGGGGATGATAGTCCATAGTTCCACAAACGATGTTATTTATTCCTTGAAAATAGAGTGCATAAAGGTAAGTGCTATAAAAGAATTAAATAAGTATAAAGAAATTATAAATATCATATATGAAATATATAAATATAATTTCAATCATAATTCCCATCCATGAGAGGTGGTAAAGGGAAAACTAACAACATCATTTCATGGGGTGGTAGTTCGCCGTACACAAAAATGGTATGTTCGTTACCCATTAGATGGAAGTGTGTATAAGTCTAGGTTAAAACATTAACATAAAAAAAATATCAGTATATTTAGGATAATTGTTTTGTTATATAAGCATGAAATAATAATAATTTAAATATTGGAGAATAAATAAAACTAAAGATCTTGAGGAAGGATGTTACCTTATAATCAGCTAACTCTATTTGGTTTGAACCAAAGGGAGTCCTTGGATGGATTTATAACCAATATGAGGATTATTGGTTTAGGGGATGTATTTTTAGGATCCATTTTGGTGTATCATTGTTGATACAAAGTGTATTTACTGTTGTGGGGAAGTGGGAGGGGTTAGTGTATGTTTATAGTGGAGGAGGAGTGACACTCTTATAAATTTAGAAAAAGGAAATTCCACCCACATTTTTTCCATTGAAAGTGGCTCAAATAATGGAAAAATTTTTATAAAAGGAAGTATAGGGTCGAAATATGGATATAAAATTTATTTTGGACAAGTTTCTAGGTCATTTTGTCTTGTAGGTTTATGGTTAAGTCCCTTGTTAAGCTAATTTTCCTCCTAATCATTGTAATTAATTTTAATCACTTTCACTAATATTTTTTTTGAAAAAACTAAGTTGAAATTATTAAAAATTATAAATTATTATGATTCCAAATATGGAATAATTTTTTATAAATTTAAACCATTTAATTAGAATAAATTAATTTAAAATTAATTATGTAGACGGGATAACAATGTATGTTTTTAAAGTTAAGATGTTCAAAAGATAGAGATGTTTTTAAATCCAATTTCAATGTCAAATTGATTATAATGACCTAAATTGTATTAATTTATATAAAATCTATATAATTAATCATTAAAAAAAGTAAAAAAAATATATTTTAACCTTATAAATAATTAATATGAAAAAGTAGTTTTGAATTAAAATTCAGTATTTTCACTATTCATTAAAAAAATCAAACATTAAGAAAAAATACAAAAAATTTACCCCAATTTAATTTTTATGTTCCTATTTAAATTATGAATCATATTATTACATATAAATTCCATAAAATTTCCCAAAATTAGATTTGAAATTTCTTCTCCATTAAAGGGTGATAAAAGTGCCATTATAAAAATATCTCTTTTTTATGTGTAATACTAGGTTTGTTGTTATATTATATCTATCAAATCTATTAAATGAATATAAAAAATATTTGATTGAATATATTATATATATATTTTTTATTTTAATATGACTCAATAAATTTAATAAATTTAATCTTTTAAGATAAAACAACTTTGTGGGCATAAAAATAGTTTTCTATAAAAATATTCCTTTTATATTTGATGGGTTATTATATTCATTTATAATTAATTTTTAACCATTGAATTCATTTCATATTTTTTTAGACAATATATTTTAATATTATAGTTAATACTATTACTAACCTCTAATATAACAACTAGGTTAAGTCTTATTATATTAAATAACAATATTTTAATAATAAATTGTTGTTTAGTAAAACTCGGTCTTACATGTAACACAAGACATTGAAGAAACTCTTTGTCGCATGTGATTCATGTTAAATACATATCACATGCATTGAAATATTTATTTAACTAATTTTAAATAGAAATTATATTTTAAGGTAATGAGATATTATATTCCATTACACACTTGGTGTTGCTTGTCATACACACTATCAAATACAATGTCCCAATTTTATAATTTTGGGGAATTAAATTCTCCCCAACTTAAATAAATTTCATCCTCTAAATTTAATCTCAATATTGGTAATATATTGTTCAATATTTCTTATGTTGAAATCCCACATCATGATAAGGGCCCATAAAAAATCATCTAGAAAAGAGAGAACATGAAGTAAAAAGGTAACATGGACTAAAATATAACTAGGTATCGAAGTAGGAGAACATTAGTGTCAAGTAGATATACATACATGGATGAAAAGTGTAGATATTTATAGGGAGTTATTGAGGTCATCAATAAGAAAATGAATTATAAATTGAAATTTTAGGGTGTTAAATCCATAAATATTTTATTATTTAGAAGACCATTTGTTCAAAAAAATTTAGGGTATTGGGACAACACATTTTATTTTAATATATGTTTCCTAATGTTGATGAATTATTTTATTTACAAATAATATAAGGAAATATAATTACATGTTATATTTTTATAAAGAATATTTAATAATTTGGTTATTTTTAAATAAATCTCCAATTCATTAATTACTTCAATAAATTGATATCCCAAAATTAACTTTGATACTTGAAGCAGTGAAATACACTTTGAACAGTTCTTAGGGCCCTTAAAAGAGTGGGAAGTAAAACTATTCACCTCTAACTATTATCCAAAGTTAAGATGGTTAATACATTAATCTTTAAACCAAAAAAGTGACAATACTAGTCCACTATTAATATTTATTCGTTAACTTGTTTAACTAAGAATAATTACATATTAACTAGGACAACACATAGGCCAGTGGTAGGTGCAAAACCATTATCATTCATCGATCATGGGTTCATGTCCCACAACCTTGACATACTTGATGTGTTTTCACTCGAATTATAGGTTGTGATTTTCTAAAACCATATTAATAGAATTTCCAAAATATGAATGATAAACATCCTTTAAAAAAGGTTAATCACTAAATATCCTTTAAACCATGGTTTTCAATATAAATTCAATACATAAATACTTCATTCATTTTATTTCCACATATGCCCTTCCTTGGTGTAAGGTTTAACAAAGATAATTAATTTTCATTATCTATTCAAATCCTTCATAATGGTTTGAAAAAAAATGGGAATTATCCTAAGAATATCCCAGGGGAGTTTCAAAATAGGGGCGTAGTAAGGCCTATTTTCATGTACCAGGTTACGCTGAGTCAGGCACGATAGACCTTATTGGGGTTTTTACCCCTAGGTATATCTATTCCAGAACCATATCTACTTGTAGTAACGATATATGGATATATTTATAGGAAGAACCACATAATATCAACCTTACCAAAATTCTAGGATATTCTTCTATACCTATTATAAAATTCTATCTTAAGGATATGTTCTCTAATCTATTTTTTCCAAAATCTAGTTCAAAAGGTTGCTACTACACTTCCTCTAATACCAATTGTCACAACCCGACCCCAGTAAGGTCAGAGAAAGTGGCTTATACCATTATATTGTCATGATTACCAGAAATAAAATCCTGAAGGACTAAAGAGTTTAGTATTCTTGGTAAATGAGATACATACATGATTATTGTATTAAAAATGAATACACCAATTATAACATAATTTTTTTTCTTTTGTGGATAAATTTATTCCATCTAGTGTATCCTTGCATTAATTTATTAGCACATTTCAAGGAATCATAGGGAAAGGAAACAAAATAAGGGTGAGCTCAAATTCTTAGTTAGGCAATATTATAACAAAATAAATAATGAATCAATGAGAAAAATAAATATGTAATGATAAATAACTGAGAATACATGACATGTAATCAATAACTAATAATTAATTAAGTAAATAATATTCTAGGTAAATAACTAAAAACACATTCCATGTAATCAATAATTGAGAATGAAGTTAGTAAATAATATGGAAAGGTAGATAATTGAAAAAAAGACTCCATTTAATCAATGAATTGAGAATAAAATGAATCCATAAATATGTTAATGAAAAATCTCATGGATAAATAAATGCTGAATCAAATTGAATATAATTATTAATTATTAGACGTCATTTATATAGAACATGAACCACTACCAACAAGAGCTTTCATAGGATGGTTTAAATATATGTGTAGAAACCTATCTATTCTATATGGAAACAAACTTGAAGTATTTTTTTCCAAAAAAATTTCATCTCATGAGACTACTTATGCATCACAGGGATTGCATTAATTGTTCCCCAACCCTCATGTCTTTCCTTAAATTGTCCCCAACACATGTCTTTCATGTACCAATAATTCATCTTATCGAATAAACAATATGCCTTATCAAATATTCATATCAAATAAAAGATACATATTTATCAATATTTATCGATATAATCAAATAAATTTTAAATTAAACACCATATAAAAAATGGTATATTTTTTAGGAAATACACATATCCATGATAATTGATATGTTTAATTAGGGGAAATTCAATGATTAATGGTCATATAAAATTGAATAATTTAAGGGGACTAACAAAGGATTCATGGAAGTGAATATCAATACAATCACTGGAAGAATAAATAAGAAACCATCTAGAGGAAGAATAAGTCTACTATAAATACAATATATCCAATGTGTATTAAAAATAAATGGTTGGTTTTGTTGATGAATATAAATACCATAAAAATATCTTTTAAAAATATTCTGAAGGAAAATATCTTTTGTTTTGAATATATTTTCCATTGAAAATAACTTTTTAAAAAATTTTATTTTAAAATTAACCTTTTAAACATGAAAAGGAAGCTTCAAATAAATAATGATAGGTAAATATATACATTATGTGCAAGGTAAAATTGACATTCCATTTTCAAAATAAAAGGTTAGAAAAATTCCTTGTTCGGAAAGTGAGAAGAAGATTAATTTGAAAATTTTGTAAAAGAAAAAAAGTCTAAAATATATTTAATAAATAATTTTGGAAAGGTTAAAATATTTTTGGAAACTATTTTATAAAATAGGGATTTTATAAGAAAACATACTCTACAACTAAAGAGAGAAAAGAAGTTGGGTTTTCTTAAAAACATTTTATAAAACATTTTGAATACCGAAGAGTTGAAAATGGTACTATTACTTGAAAAATGTCTTGAAAAACTAGATAAGAAGAAAATTAAAGGGTTTTTTAGGCAATGATAAAATAATTTCCTCTGATGGAAATTCAAGTATAAATAATCTTGAAAAAATGAGGTTTTAAAGTAAACCTTTGAAAAGACCATAATGTTGTTGTGAGAATCAATCAAATAATAGATTATGTGTATAAAATGTAAATCGGCATGATAGAAGTGGAAATACATTGAAGGATAGTCTAAAGTATTTTTATACACATAATTAAAAATATTAATGACAATAAGGAAGTATTATAACCCAATGAAAAGGAATCATGTTATGAAATTCTTTACCACTTTGTAACTTTTAACTCAAAAAACATTATAAGAAATTATTCAAATTGAAAATAAAAATACCATGAAGAATGAATGAATCATGAAATTTCAATTCAAAGTAGAAGTATGTACACCATATATAAGAAATTAGGTTCACAACAATAATTTGATTGTTTCAAAATTATGTTAACATTCAAAAAATGAAGTGATATTTAAAAGATAATCATTAAGAAAATTCTTGACGAAATAATCTTTAAACATTACAAACTATCCCATAACACTTTGAAACATTTTAATAATAATATATATGTAGGAATGAAATTAAATTAAACTTATAATATAATTAGAGTAAGTATATTCACGATATAACATTTTAAAAGGGGGTATATACCCTATATAAAAGTAAACTGGTGCATAACAACAAATAAGTATCAATGGAATGTAAATTGAGACAAAATACATTACCTTGCATTTACTTTTAAGTGAATGGACTTTAACATCTTGTATAATGGATTTAAGAGTGTTTCTAACTTATTTTAGAACCATCTTCATGTTTATGATATCTTATTACCCAATTAATAACAATCTTCCATTATTTTCATTATTTAAATTGTCAATTGACTAGTCTTCCGAGCATGTTTTGACTTGTTACATGTTATAATTATTTTGTAGATTGTGATTTAAAAATATTCAGGATTTAATACTTTATGTAATTATATATATTCATTATATATTTATTTATAATAATATATAATATTTTGGGATGAGGAATCAAATTCACCATTCATGGAGATGGTAGGTCGTACGTACACACGAACGCTACATTCATTTCTCGGTTGAATTAAAAGAAAGAAAAAAATTATACATAAATGTATATTATAATTCCATTATCCTATATATTTCATATGTTTTATATTTTTTAAACCCATTCTTTATATATACTATGTATAGTGTGAACGAATCACATTTCTTTGAGGGGGTAGTAGTCCACACCTCCACACATGATGTTATCGTATTCACAAAAAATGGAGTGCATAAAGGTTTGTGTTCTAAAATAATTACATAAGTATTAAGATATTTTAAATATCATATATAAGATATATAAAATTATTTTCCATTATAATTCCCCAACATTAGAGGTGGTAAAGGAAACATGAACAACATTGTTTTGTGAGGCAGTAGTACGTTATACACATAAACAATACGTTCACAACCCATGAGATGCAAGTGTGTGTAAATTTAGATAGGTCGTTTAACAAGAAAAAATATAACTATATTGATAATATTGGTTATGTTATATAACAATGTAATAATAAGAATTTAATGAGTATATAAAGAAATAAAACTAAAGACCTTGATAAATGATGTTATCTCTCAATCAGGTAAATTCTTTCGGTTTGAACCAAAGGGATTCCTTAGATGGATTTTTGACCATGTTTAGGATTTTAATTAGTGTTTATAGATTTTTGGGAGCTACTTGGGCCGATATTAGTTGATCTGAAGTGTCTTTAGATGTTTGATGAAGTGGGAGGGTTGACTGTCTTTTTATAGTGGAGGAGGAGTGACACTTGTAAATTTTGGAAAAAGGAATTATAGCCACATTGTTCCAATTAAAAGTGGATCCTATAATGTACTGAATTCATTAAAAAGTAGTATAATTTCTAAATATTTCCATCCAATTTCTTTTTGAGAATATTCTAGGTCATTTTGTCTATTATGTTTAAGTTTTAGTCCATTATTAATCTAATTTTCCACTTAATCATTGTAATTAATTTTAATTACATTCACCAATATTTTTTTGTAAAAAAATATTTTATAAATATTAAAAATTAACAATTAATATGATCCAAAATAAGAAATAAAATTTTCCAAATTATTATCTTAGAAGTGGAAGATATTAATTTTAAATTAATCCCCCTAATGGGATGACAATACAGATTTTTAAAGTAAAAACGTTCGAAAGTTTGAGATGATTCTATATCTAAATTCCATTTGAATTTGATTAAAATGAAAAAAATTGGAATAATTGTTACAAAATTGATCTAATTAATTTTTAAAACCAATATAAAATATAATTAGGTGTACAAATAAATTAGTTGAAAAATATGTTTTGAATTAAAATTCAGTATTTTTCATTAATCATTAACAAATGAAACTTCACCAAAAAATACCAACAATTCACCCTAAGATATTTTTTATGTTCCTATTTACTATATGAAGTTTATTTTGACATATAAAGTATATAAAATTATTAAAAAATAGATTTAAAATAGGTTCTCTATTAAAATGTGGTAAAATTGATTTTATAAAAATATTGTTTTTTACGTGTAATATAGGGGTTTGTTCTTATATTATGGATATAAAATATGTTTATAGAAATTTTAAAATATTTTATTAAACATATAACATATATATTACAATAATATCCCTCACTAATTATAATTAATATAATTTTTTTAGATAAAACATCTTTGTATCCCTAAAATTAGTTGTATATAAAAATATTCCCTTTATATTCAATTCATTCTTATATTCATTTCCAATAAATTTGAAGCCAATGAATTAATTTTATATTTTTGAATACCATTTATTTTCATATTTTAGTTAAACTATTCAAAATGTCTTATCGAATGGATATGTTAAGTCTTATTATATTAAATAAAAATATTTTATTAATATATTGTTGTTCGGTAAAACTCGGACTTACGTGCAACACAAGTTCTCAATGAAACTCTTTTTCCATGAAACACATGATAACTTGGTATAACATACATTTGAATATAGATTTAATCTTTTCAAAATAGTAATTATGTTGTAAGTACTCAGGATATTATATCCCCTTACGTGTTTTGTGTTGTGTGTCACACTCACTATTGAATAAAATGCTCTTCTTTTATAATTTCAAGGTGTTACAATGACTATTGACTACATTCAAATGAAGGGTTATTTTTGATGTTGTGAAGAACTAAAAAAATTATAGTATCTTCCCCCATAGGATGTATATTCCTTTGTTTTATAGGCCATATCCAGGGGAATATATATAGAGACATATCAGGGGCATGTATGCATTGTCAAGTAGAAGTTTCCTTTAGAGTTGAATATGATTGATATCGATAGTTGTGAATGTTGTCTGGTGATCTAAGATAGTTAATTCATGAAGTGTTATTTATGAAAAACAATTTTCAACAAAAGTAATGGATTAATTTTTGAAATGATATTGGAATGATTTTGCTATTATGATTTAATTGAAATAAGTGGAGATTAAGGCAGTCTCATGGATAAGTCTTGATTATATGATTCTGAAATAACTATATATCCTTGAGATAACAAGAATAAAGTAATCCATAGTTCTTATATTTTATGGGGAAATCTAAAAATTATGATATAATATTGATAAAATTTGTATTTTATCATATTTTATAGAATGAAACCCTATATCTAGAACTCTTACATATACTTGGTTCTCATATAACGAAATTGGGCCATATAAGAGGCTTCTCTAAACTGCCTAAGGACATATAGAATGGGGAAAATGTTGTATAACTTAACATTCAGAAATAAGGACTCGGATTTCATGTAGTATCATTTCATATGATGAGGACATTTATATAGAGTATTTTCATAAATCTGGGTCATGCATAAAATTATATGGGTATTTCTTTGTGCAGAACCCTTATATAAGAAATTGTTGTGAAAAAAGATGTTCATACAGTAAGACATAGTGTTGGTTTTATAGGAATTTTTTGTTGGTATTAAAATAGGAAATTCAAGTCTAATAAAATACCCTTCAAATATAGGAATCAAACCATATACAGTTCTTATATTTTAATGTATATTTTCTATCCCATTATAGGTTAACCATGATGTTCGGGTTAGCTAAAATTGTCCCAATCATTGGATCCCTATGTAATGGAGGAAGAAGCCTTGTGTAGATCAGGATCTTTTATATGGTAGGGTAATTTTCAATAATATATCACAAGGATGATCTAGTATCGAGAGTATCTATACAAATAAAACATATATATATGAAAAAATAATTTTATGAAGCCACACAAAATTCTCATGTGGTTCCTTCTTCATAGAACATATTTCTGTGTTGGGGAAGAAATTCGGGCCTCACCTTAGTACCGTGACAAAAAAAAGAGAGGAAAGTTTCTTTATTGGAAGTGATGGTTGGGCCCAAGATAAATGATTCTAGAATTAATATGTATTCTGATGTTATAGGAATCATACCAAAATTACTTCATATAGAGAAATTCCCTATATAGATCAAGCTCATAGGTAGGAGAAAGAATATTTTTTTGTAGTTGGGACTAGGATAAAGGATATATATGTCCCTTTGTATCATGTGTTGGTTGGAATAAAAAACACATTTTTCATGGAGGATCCACTTTAAAGATCACAATCTTGCATATAAAGGGAACATTTTTTTAGCATGGTTTCACAGATAAAGAAATCCATGAAGGATCTTACTTATATATAACTCAAACATAGGAAATGAGGAATTTTCTATCATTTTTTAAGAAAAATATTACTTTAGGGTTGAATAGTATATCCATAACAATTTAATACCCAATATTTAGATAGACTACCCCTATACAGATCAATTTCCTATAGTGGGGAGACATATTTTTAATATTGTTGTTGGGCCTAGGATAAAGGATCCCAATGTCACCATGTATCAAAATATAATAGGAATCATGAAACACATAGTTCTTGATGAAAATTCCCCAATAAATATCATGATTATTTGCAAGGAATGGTGGAATTAGTATCCTTGGGCCTAATAATATTGTTCAGCAATTGTTTTAACATAGATCTGAATCTCATATAGGGAAATTGGGACCTATAAAATATAAAAATCTTACATTTTTAGGGAAATTCAAGATAGACCATGTTGTTCTATATTTTTATCCATGTCGTTCTTATTCATGATAAATGGAATGATCGATCGAGAACTTTAAACTCATGTAAGTAATTCTTGATGTGAGAAACAAAATTAAATTGTATTATTACCCATATTTAACTAGAGTGAATGATAGAGGAATTTTCAAAATATTCCCTATGGTTTGTAATATATGGTGTGGAAGCTTTCATAAAATTTTACATCACGTGACTATGAAATTTTTTCATTGTCATACTAGCAGGGTTTTGTCATATAGTTTTACTATATGCAACTAGAATATTATACTCTAAAGATTAATGTCTTTGAATGAGGGATTTTGAGCTGTTCCATTTCAGATCATGATAATCAGACCTTGATTATATAGTTTTACATCATTTGGTGAGGATATTGTGCTATGTTTTTTAAATTGATACAACTAGAAATTTTTCCAAATAGATTATCATCATTTCACATGGATGTTTACCATATAGTATAACATTATATGATAATGATGTTTTCATGTAGTTTTACATCATTTGTCTAGGATTTTATATTGTACAGTTTGAAGTCTTGTAGCTATGACATGTGCTATATAGTTTAACATAATTTGGATGGGATGAACGTGAACCAAAATGAAAATTTTTAAAATTAATCCATGAGAAACATTTCCTCAGTAGATGGCATGATTCTAAAGACCCAGAATTTACATGTAGTTTTTTAAATATATGGGAATTTTACGAGTATACAAAAATTGACAGCGTGTGATTCTATGGCCCAATGTTCCTAGAATGAATTTTTGATCATTATTTTGGGTACGTTCAGTAAACATGTGAGCGGGTTTTTATAACTTTTGAACAGGTGCTCAGAATTGAAATCTGAGGGCACCATTGAACTCGCAACACCGATATTCGCTTAAGGAGACTTTCGACTCGAAGGTAGTGGTTCGAGAGTGAAATATTGTTTTTGGGTTTTTCATGGAAATAATAAAATAAAATAAGATCATATTTTTATTTTATTTTTTTGTAACCACCCACCATGTGGATGTTTAGGGGTGGGGTCCACTGAAACTAAATATCCTCTTCTTGATTTATTATGGTGGAGACCACCCCAGATCTCAAAACCCCCTATTAATGGGAGGAGAGAAAAACCTCTCAACCCCCCTCATAAATGTGGGGGGAGACTCTTCAACAACTCCACAATTAAATTTGTTCCAACACACCACATTAATTATGCCGATATAGTTAATTGGATTGCCCCCTTCTTAAATTAAGTAACAACATCGTTGGAATTTTGGAAGGTTCCTCATAAATGAACCATCATAAATTCCATGATCGTTACCTACCTTCCCCCTCTCCTATATGTAGGGTGTTTGAGAGGAGGATTTGGGATGACTTCACCCAGCGATGAAGCACTGGTAAAGTGACGTGATTCCCAACACAAGGAGGATTACGCTCCCCAAAAAAGAACACTTCCTCCATGAAGAACGGTGGTGAGGAATGTCTTCGACTTCTTCCTCGGAAGCACCTTGAGGAGGCAACTGATGTAGGACATCTTGGACGTCCAAACTTCCCTCCTAATCATCGTCAATGAATAATACGAGGTAGGGGTTTAATGCTATTTGTTTATCACTTTCCATGAACCCCCTTGTTTTTTTTGCGGGTAGGTAAGAATCTTCGTGGGAGGGTTTGATGTGATTTATTCTTGTGAACCTCTTGCTACCGCTCTAATGCGGAGAGTGTGGGACAAACAAACATGGACCGTCCTCTCTGTACCCCTTGTGTTGATTTGCTGAGTTCTTCGAAATGAATGAAGGAGACAAAGACGATGAAGGCAATGTTGCCCGCAGCGGTGGCAACCGCGACCCGCGTCGCACCCGCAGTACTTCGACCTTCCAGGATGAACCGGCCCCATGTCGCCGGCTCACACCACCTACCAGCCTCCCGACCTCCCACACCTCTAACGAAACCCCAATCGAACCATCCTCCAGCACCCGTCATGGCGCCTAGGCCGAACCGGCCTCCCGACTCCAGTCACGCCCCTCACTGGCCAAACCGGCCCCGGGCACAGCACCCCAATCACACAACCCCAGTCCCCTAGCCGACTCGTCCTGAGTCCTGCCCCATGACCCTCCAAGCCAAACCTGCCCCTCGTCCTGGGCCAATCCTCCCTTACATCTCCCTCTGGGCTGAGCTACCCATGTGGTGCCCTCTAGGACGAACCACCCTCATGCCGACCCGTGGCCGGTCCATGCCCTCACAATTCTCTGCGGCCCCTCACGGCCTACTGGGCTGGGTCCAGCAGGCTAGGCTGAACCCAATGAGCCGGGCCAGACCCAACGGGTCAGGTCTGGTCGACCCAAATCTGCTCAGCTGAGGATGGGTCGGGTCGGGTCGGTCCGACCGGGTCGGACTGGACCCGAGCCCACTAGGACCAATTTACGCTCGTTCGACCGTATCCTTAGCACCAGACATCTGTTTGAAGAACCGTCAGTGGCGTTGGAAATCATAGAGTATAACAGTCTCGTTGAGTATATGCTACTGGAGTTTGTGGTATAGTTGAGATACAGTCAGGTTGGATCATGGAAAAATCCAATCGGGCCCCCGGGACTAAAAGGCTAATAACTCACAGACCAAGTATCTGATTGACGCGCCATCTATTACGTTGAGACCCCTATGACATGGAGGAACTTTGAGGATACTTCTTCTGAGGACTTCGTGATAGTTGGAGTATCGACCAGCAGCTCGTGAAGCAGATCCTCCCAAAGACAAGCAAGCGTAGTGCGGAGACCTAGTATCTGGCTAAGACCTGAAGACTAATTACCATTTTGACTCGGAGTGACTCTACTAGACTAGTGGGGAGCACCATGGTGTTGCGGAAGACCCACAGTGGGGAGCACCATGGTTTCATGGTAGACCCACGGTACTCAACAAGAGGATTACCTTAGTAGTCTATGAGGGGGAGTGTTCTTGGTGATGCGGCAGACTCACGGTGGGGAGCATCTTTGTGTGACATGGCATAACCTTGATACTCGATAGGAGGAGTACATCCACAGTACAAGGTTAGTGGGAAGCACGCTTGGTGTCCTAGCAGGCCCACTGTACTCGATATAGGAGGAGTTCTCCAGAAGTTGAGGTTTCGATAATGTGACTTGGGATGTTACTTGATACTACCCAAGAATAAAAATCCTAGTTGAGCTGAGTCAGTTTTTTTGTGCTTTCCTCATGATTGAGATTGATCACTTGATAACATAGGTATATGTATGGGCATATACCTATGTAAGGTTTTCAGTTTATTTTATATTTTGTGGTTTATCCTGGTTTTATTTTGTGAGACCTTCAGGGTCTCAGGGTCCCTACTGAGTATCTTTATACTCACCCATGCACGGGATATGCCCGCACTTCATTGTGTTGGATTAAGCCGACAAACAACACTGACGAAGGCTGAGTGTACCAGGACTGGATGGTACCCAGATTTAGACCATACGGTGTGTCGGTACCCTGAGGAGAAGTATAGACGTGGAGTGCTGAGGAGGCGATCTGTACGTACCCTTCTGGTAAGAACCTAAGAGGCGATTCAGTAGCTATATTTTCTCTTTCTATAGTTGTATTGCTTTCAGCTGTACTTGTACCTTTACTGTTGGGATTTTATTTTGGCCCCTTATACATTTAAAACTCTTTTGGTTGTATAGTTTACTTGGTGTTTTGTCCAGCGGTGTGCTTTCTTGTGTGTGTGTTTACAGGTTATAAAGGCAATACCTTCTGAGTTTTAGGGAATTACTCCTTTGGTGCTAGTCGCCAGCCCATGACCTATGGAAGGCAGGCTTGGGGTAGTCATGACATGGGCCCCGGGGGACGGGTTGTTAAAAATTGGTATTAGTAGAGTCGGTTCTACTATATAACTTAGGACTCTAATCATTATTTTCTATGAAGAGACAATGTCAAGTGTAGTGAGTGCGGTTTTCGGTTCAAGGAGTCCAGTGTTGGGGCGGTGGCCGATATATCCATATACTAGGACCCTGACTTCTGATTTCTGACTCAGTGCATGAAAAAACTGATTGCATGTGTGTTTTAAAATGTTTTATTTAAGTCATCTCACTAGGTCAGCTCACCAGGTATAACTTTTAACTGTGTTTCATCTTATTATTTTCAGGATGCCCCCACATAGACAGCCATCTAGAGTTCTGAGATTTTTACATACTGTTAGCCCACTGAGTGACGAGGCCTCAGTTCAGGGCCCTTTTCTAGTAGAGGCACCAGTGATACAACTCCTTGTTGGGCCACCGATGCCTCCATCCCCAAAAACAAACGATGCACGCCACTTGAGAACATTGCACGAGTTACAGCGCTAGAGGCCACCCATGTTCAGGGGAGAGACGGACCCAAATGTGGCTGATGATTGGCTGGAGTCTATGGTGAGAGTTTTCTGACTGGTAGGGACATCGGTAGACCTCATGGTGATACTTGTTCCTAGATTCTATAGCCAGCAATAGGAAGATCGTGGATCTTGATGCTCCAGGTTCACGATGAGGTGACGCTTCTCTGGGAATACTTAGAGAGCCTGTTTCGGGTGGAGTTTTTTCCAACAACTCTTCACACAGTGCGCACACATGAGATACTTCATCTCTAGCAGGGAAATATGACTGTAGCTCAGTACTCTGCGGGGTTCAAAGACTCTCATGCTACTCCACCGATATGGTGCGGGACCCACTCTTCGGGGCCTGGACCTTCAAGCGGGGACTCAGGCGGGAGATCAGGGATTTGGTGATCTCACTCAGCATCCCGACGAAGGCAGGGGTGTTAGAGAGAGCCCTCCTAGGGGAGAGTTTCCTAACTGAGCAGTCCACAGTAGTGAGATCCACCACCAGTAGACACGTAGCAGATTCTTCTATGGCTGTCAGCAGATAGATGTCATAGTGGTCCAAGAAGACCATACCTATAGTTGGATGACCGTATGATTCAGAGTCGGTTGTGCGGGGCACCAGAGATGGAGATAGACCTGATAGGAGTGGGAAATGTTACTCATGCAGCGGGTAGGGCCACATAGCTCGTGACTGTCCGACCCGACGTTTAGATGATCAGTAGATGGTAGAAGGACCGCCCTGGCTGAGATAGAGATTCAATCAAGGTGGTCCACAAGGAGCATGCAGACATGGCAGAGGAGATGGTTGTGCAGTTGGCGGTGGGAGACGATTCGAGTTATTACCACCACCACCACTAGGAGGTCCACCCCGAATGCAGGGAGCTGGTGGATAGGGGAGAGCTCATCTCCAGGCAGTTGAGGCTTACGATCACGGTTCTTCGGAGATGATATGAGGTACAGTATGTGTCTATTACACCATTTCTATAGTACTTATAGACATAGGTTCCAGTCTTTCTTTTATTTCCACTGCCCTCATTCAGATCTCGGAGATTAAAATGGAGCTGTTGGCTCGATTCTTTCGGCTGGAGACTCCTATGGGAGTATATTCGATGATTACGCACTGGTGTTGGTAGTGTGAGCTTACTCTATGAGGCTAGAGCTTTGGCTGGGATCTCTTAGTAGCGACGTCGAGGCCTTACGACTTCATCTTGGGTATTGACTTGTTATCTATAGTTTGTGCTAAGATTGACTGTATTAGGTGCAGTGTGTGGTGTGTCCACACGGATGGGACTGGGTTTACCTTAACCGGTGAGAAGGGATCCTTTGCAGTGCAGGATGGACTTGCTCGGAGGAGAGTGTAGATGATCACTCATCAATTGACTAGCCTTACCCTCAGAGATGTTTATGTGAAGAGTACGACTTATCCTATATTGGTGGACCAGTATGGGAATGTTTTCCCTGATGATGTCCCAAGTCTACCTCCCCATAGAGAGGTGGGCTTTTAAACTGACCTGTACTCTGGTATAACAATGATATCTATACCAGTGTATCAGATAGCTCCCGCGAAGCATCGCGAGCTGCAAGTACAACTTGAGGACTTACAGGGTAAGGGATTCGTTTGGACCAGTGTTTCTCCAGGGGCAGCCCCAATTCTGTTCTCTAAAAAGGTGCATGGGATCTTGAGTATTTTTGTGGACTACTGGTGTCTGAACCAGGTGGCCATGAAGAACAAGTACCCTCTCCCGAGTAATGAAGACCTCTTTGATCAGCTGAAGGGAGAACATTGGTTCTCAAAGATAGAGCTCAGATCAGGCTATCACCAGCTCAGAGTTCGAGATGTGGATATGCAGAATATGGATTTCAGAAGTCGGTACGGCCACTAAGAGTTCTTGGTTATTGCTTTCAGCATAAACAATGCTCTAGTAGTGTTCATGGGACTCATGAACAGGGTTTTCAGCTATACCTTGATCGGTTTGTAGTGGTCTTCATCAATGTCATTTTGATATAATCGACTACTGAGGGGGATCATTCCTATCATTTGTGGGTAGTACTAGACACTCTTTGAGACCAACAACTTTATGGTAAGATCTTGAAGTGCCAGTTTTGGATCCATGAGGTTTACTGCCTAGAACATATCATATCGGAGGCTCGAGTTGCAGTGGATCCAATAAATATTTAGGTGGTACTTTCTTGGGAGCCACCCATGAGTGTGATGGAAGTATAGAGTTTCTTGGGTTTGGCTGGATACTACCGAAGATTTGTGCCAGATTTATCCATATTTGTAGCACCACTATTAACCTTTACAAAGAAAGGGAAACCCTTTGTGTGGTCGGAGAGATTCCAGAAAAGTTTTCAAGAGATGAGGGAGAGGTTTACTAGTGCCCCCATCTTGAGGCTTCCAGAGGAGGGCGTAGGGTATGTAGTTTACTACATGGACTAGAATCATATGTGTCTTGATGTAGGAGCGAGCAGTGATTGCATATAGCTCTCGACATCCAAGACAACATGAGCAAAAATACGCTACCCATGACTTGGAGTTAGCAGCAGTGGTCTTAACCTTCATGATGTGGCAACACTATCTGATGGGAGAACATTTTACCATGTACTCTGATCGCAAGAGTCTTAGGTATATCTTCTATCAGAAGGACTAGAACCAGAGACAGTGACATTGGTTTGTGTTCTTCTAGGACTATGACTTTGTGATAGTATATACTCCTAGGAAGGGGAATGTTGTTGGAGATGCACTCAGCAGAAGATCTGGTATATAGTTCCTAGGTGAGGCGATGGAGCAGCTAGCCGCTTTGTAGATATCCTTCATGGATATAAATGGAGTAGCTTTTCTTCAGTCTCTTATAGTCACTCCCCCACTTCTTCAGCGAGTCAGGTAGGAACAATGTGTGGATGCTGACTGTGAGGCACAATGTGCTCGGATGTCCACAGGATAGGCACTTGATGGATTTTCTAAAGGTGGGGAGAATGTCATCCTATTTAAAGGACGTACCGTGGTACCATTTTCAATTCAGGAGGAAGTGTTGAGGGAGTTCCACACATCCCCTCTAGTGGTATATCTAGGAGTGGCGATATGTACCAGGATCTCTGATGACAGCACTGGTGGCCGGGAATAAAGAAGTCATTAATAGAGTTTGTCTCTCGATGCCTCACTTGACAGCAAGTGAAGGAGAAGCATCAGGTACCAGCAGGATTTGTTCAGAGTTTAGGGGTCCTAGAGTGGAAGTGGGATGAGATATCCATGGACTTCATGACAGGACATCCACATACATCCAGAGGACACGACTTAATTTGGGTGATCTATGACTGACTCACTAAGTCTGTCCACTTCCTATCGACCAGAGAGAGGGGTTCAGTAGAGAGATTGGGAGGCCTCTTTGTGAAGGAGATTGTGTGGCTACATGGAGTACCTTTGACGATTGTCTCTGATCGTGATACAAATTTTACTTCCTAGCTATGGAAGGGGTTGCAGGAGGATTTTAGGCGATAGATTCATTTTAGCACCGCCTTACATCCTCAGACGGATGGTCAGAATGAGCGGACCATTCAGACCCTCGAGGACATGCTGCATGGTTGTGTCCTCGACTTCGGTCGCAGCTAGGAGGATCACTTACCTTTGGTGTAGTTTTCATACAACATTAGCTATCACTCCACCATTTGGATGGCATCTTTTGAGGCATTATATAGGTGACCTTGAAGACCAACTTTATGCTGGAATGACCTAGGGGAGTCAGCACTAGTGGAACCAGAGATGGTATGGGATACCACAGAGAAGGTGAAGATCATCCAAGAATGAATGAAGACTGCACAGAGCAGACATAAGTTGTATGCCAAAATGATATGGAGACCTCTGGAGTTCGAGGATGGCGACCACATCTTTCTACGGGTCTCACCTCGACGAGGTTTTCAGAGATTTGGCCGAGGCTGCAAGTAATCTCCAAGGTTAATCAGAAATTTTCAAGTTCTCAATAGAGTTGGAGTGGTGGCATACTGCTTAGCTCTTCCACCTCAGTTGCACCGGATTCACGACGTCTTCTATGTGTCCTAGCTAAGGAGATATGTGCACGACCCTTCTCACATCATCGACCATGGTGAGCTGGACGTTGACGATAGGGTGACTTTTATGAAGGTTCCAATAGAGATTGAGGATCAACAGGATTGGTTCCTTCATGGATGGTTGATACCAATGGTGCACATTCGGTGGCATCACGAGAACCTCCAGGAGAGAACATAGGAGTGGGAGGTTCAGATGTGTTCTTAGTACCCCAACATGTTCCCTTAGGTTGAGTTGTGGCTTACGGGGATGTAAAGCTTGAGCTGTGGAGAATTTAAAGACCTGTAATTTCCATGTAATTTTTTTTAAATATATGGGAATTTTAAGAGTCCACAAAAATTGACAGCACATGATTCCAAGGCCCGTAGTTCCGAGAATAATTCTCTGAACTTTATTTTTGGTATGTTTAGTAAACTTATGAGTGGATTTTTCTCACATTTGAACCACTGCTCGGAATTGAAATTCGAGGGCACCATTGAACTCACAACACCTGTATTCTCTTAAGGAGACTTTCACCTTGATGGTTGGGGGTCATGATTGAAAGATAGTTTTGGGGGGTTTTGTGGAAATAATAAAATAAAATAAAATCATATTTTATTTTATTTTTTTGTAACCAACAACCATGTCGATGTTCATGGGTGGGGTCCACTGGAACTAAACCTCCTCCTATTGATTTATTTTAGTGGGGACCACCTGAGATCTCAAAACCCCCTATTAATTATAGGAGAGAAAAACCTCTCAACCCCCCTCATAAATGTGGGGGGAGCCTCTTCAACACCTCCAATATTAAATTTGTGCCAACGCACCACATTAATTGTGCCAACTTAGTTAATTGGATTCCCCCCTTTTTATGTTAAGTAACAACATCATTGGAATTTAGGAAGGTTCCTAATAAATGAACCATCATAAATTCCATGATCTGTACCTACCTTCCCCCCTCTCCTATATATAGGGAGTTTGGGAGGAGGATTTGGGATGGCTTCACCAAGCGACGAAGCGCTGGTAAAGTGACACAACGCCCAAAACTTGGAGGATTACACTCTTCAACGAAGAACACTTCTTCCATGAAGAATGCTTCCTACATGAAGAATGCTGATAAGGAACATCTTCAAATTCTTCCTTGAAAGTACCTTGAGGAGGCAACCAACGTCGGACGTCTTTGATGACCGACCTTACCTCCTCATCATTGTTAACAAACAATACGAGGTAAGGGTTTAATGCTATTTGTTTATCACTTTCCATGCACCCCTTATTTTTCTATTGCAGGTTGGGAAAAATCTTTGTGGGAGGGTTTGATGTGATTTATTCTTGTGAACCTCTTATTACCACTCTAATACTGAGAGTGCGGGCCAAAAAAACATGGCCATCATCTCCGTAACCCTTGTGTTGATTTTCAGAGTTCTTCAAAATGATGGAAGGCAATGAATATTATGAATGCAACAAAGGCAACGACGTCGCCACTCGCGGCCACCATGACCCGCGCCGCCCCCGCGATGCTTTGAACTTCCGGACCGAACTGGCCCTGCGCCGCCGGCTCACGCCACCCACCGGCTGAACTGGCCATGCCATCGCTAGCCTTCTGGCCTCCTGTGCCCCTCATGGCGCCTCGGCCGAACCAGCCTCCCGTGCCCCTCACGGTGCCCCGGCCGAACCGGCCTCCCGTGCCCCTCACGGCACCCCAAATGAACCGGCCTCCCGCACCACTCACTGCACCCCCACCGAACAGTCCTCCCACACCCCTCGTGGCACCCCGGCTGAACTGGCCTCCCGCACCCCTTGATGCGCCTAGGCAGAACAGGCCTCCCGACCCCGATTGTACCACCCGTTGGTGGAACCGGCCCTGACCGCGCCACCCCGGCCCCCGGGCCGAGCCACGCCCTTGAGGCCTTTCGATCCAAACTGGTCCCGCACCCCGGGCTGAGCCGCCCTCACGTCACCCTCCGGGCCGAGCTGCCCACGTGGCGCCCTCTGAGCCAAACCACCCACGCACCGACATGTAGTCGGTCCGCGCCCTTGTGGCCAGTCCGCCCCCTAAAGGCTCTCTGCGGCCCCTCATGACCTGCTGGGTTGTGCCCAACGTGCTGATCTGAACCCAACAGGCCAGTCCAGGTTGATCCGACCGGGTCGGATCGGTCCTGGGCCCACTACAACCCATTTATGCTTCTTCGACCATATCCTTGGCACCAGATGTCCGTTTGACGAATCGTCAGTAGCGCTGGAAATCATGAAGTGTGATGGTCCCATTGAGTATACCAAACTAGAGTTTGGGGTATAGTTGAGATACAATCATGTTGGATTGTGCACGAATTATACCGGGCATCCGATTTATGCGTTGTCTGTTACATTGAGACCCCTATGACATGGAAGAACATTGAGATACTTCTTCAGGGGACATCATGATAGTTGGAGTACTAAACATTATCTCATAGAGTGCCTCCTCCCAAAGACGTGTGAGCATAGTGCGGAGACCTAGTAGCTGGATGAGACCTAACTACTACTGACAGTTTTGACTCGGAGTGACTCTACAAGCCCAGTGGGGAGCGCCTTGGTGTCACGGCATACCCACAGTTCTAAGCACCTTGGTGTCGTGGATGACCCGCGGTACTCGATAAGAGGAGTACCTTAGCAAGATAAGAGGGGGTGTGTGCTTGGTGACGTGGTAGACCCATGGTGGGGAGTGCCTCTGTGCGATGTGACAGACCCACGGTACTCCACATGAGGACTTCCTTAGCAGCCCAAGGTTAGTGGGAATCGTGCTTGGTGTCATGCCAGGCCCACTATACTCGATAGAGGAGGAGTTCTCTAGTATTCGAGGTTTCGATAATGTGACTGGGGAAGTTACTTGATACTACTCCTAGAATAAAATCCTAGTTGAGATAATTCAGTTTTTCTGTGTTTTCCTCATGACTGAGATTGATCACTTGATAATATAGTTTTATGTACGGGCATATACCTAAGTAAGTTTTTCTGTTTATTTCATACTTTTTGGTTTATACTTGTTGGATTTTGTGAGAACTTGAGGGTCTCAGGGTATCTACTGAGTATCATTATACTCACCCCTACACGAGCTATGCCCACACATCATTGTGTTGGATACAGACGACAGACAACACTGACAGAGGCTGAGAGTACCAGGACTGGATGGTACCTGGAGGTGAACCATATGGTGTGTTGGTACCTGAAGGAGACGGACGAACGTGGAGTGTTGTGGAGGCGATATGTACCTACCATTCAGGAAGGAACCTCAGAGGATGATCCAATAGCTGTATTTTATCTTTCATCAGTTGTATTGCTTTCAAGTGACTTGTACCTTTACTTTTGGGCTTGTGTTCCGTCCCCTTTTACTTTCATCACTCTTTTGGTTATACAGTTTACTTGGTGTTTCATCCAGATATGTGCTTTCCTATGCATGTCTTTACAGGTTATAAAGGAAATTCCTTCCTAGTTTTAGAGAATTATGCCTTTGGTGCTAGTCTCTAGCCCTGGGCTTATGGAAGGCATTCTTAGGGGAGTCACGATATGGGCCCCGGAGGAAGGGTCATGACAATGATGCACTCTCCAACTATTGTGACCAAAGAATAAGGTCCGTTTGAGTAAACCATTTTTATGTCATAATTTCATTCACACTTTGTTTTGAACTTTATAGGCTCATTCCCTAGAATAATTAGAGTTCTAATAACCAATACCAACTTTCCATGGTAGACTTAGTGGATGTGAATATTCTTATCTAAAGATCATGCCACTAAATTTTTACGAACCTTTAAGTCATGAAGGGTGTACAATATCTTCTCATCAAGTCATTATAGATCATCTAACTACTCTTGAGAATTTTAATCTTCAGATAGTTTGTTGTAGATGATAATGTAAAGTGAGGTCATCAGAAAATCAATGGAAAAGGATTAATTTTTTCCCTTATACAGTGGAATATGGGGTCTCTTGTGTAGCCATATGAGTTCTAGTGTGGCAGGCACACAAATCATGAATAATTTTATTAATTAATGTATTTTTATCATAATCCACCATCTCCTAGAGTATATTAAATAGAGTCTAATTAGAATCTTACATCTATCAATTTTCTGAAGTTTGGAAGAAAATTAGCCGTTTAGATAAATTCAATATTGTTAATACAAACTTTTTAACTCATAAGAGTAAAAGTTAGTTCCATTATTAATTAATATTGTGTGATAGAAAATAAATATTTTAATTAAATTTGATTTCATGAAGTTGTTGATTACATTCGATGCAAATTCCTTAAGTGATTAGCCTCAACCCACTATGAGAAGAAGTTGGAGAAATTAAGGATATAATTAGACTACCTTGCTATTTCAGTGGTATATAGCTCCGTTAAATCTATTCCCTACATGGGAAATTTAAAATAATATTTAGTGTTATTCTATAACTCTCTTTATTGAGGGATAAAATTGGCATGCATCTAGAAGGAATGTATCTTCCGAGTGATTTGCATAAAATCATGGGTTGTTGATGACTATAAGTATCCAAGTGGTTTGATCTGATGGGAGATCTTGGACTTATATTATTGATCACTATAATTGATAGTGTGGATTTATTTCATAATAGTGAAGATCTATCCTTATTTGATACACATGGGGAGGTATCCATCAAAGCCTCTATTATAAATCACTTTCGATGAATTCGAACTATCATAAAAATGAAGGCTACTACCATTCATTGAATATGTTTTTTTGGCTTGATCTAAAAAATAATCACACTTTTAAGATAGTTCAATTTGGGTAACATCCATCCCAAGACTATATCATTTAGAAAGGTTATCATCCATCCTTTTTCAAGAGTGGCTCTGATCTCATTGATTTCTTCTGCATCAGTACCAATGAATGGGGACACCATCTTATAATTTTCAATATTGATGACTATTTCTTCCCTAAATGGATCTTATAGGGTTCTATATTAATTTTCAAATGAATATTCATGGGATTTCTGTGAACACAAGACATATAACAATGTTGGAACTGATTTGAATTCTTCCATAACCCTCATATGTCTTTGAGCTAGGGGACTAGTTCCTATTAAATAGTGGAATATTTATCATTAATTGGATTGATTTATAATTTTAAATCACCCTTGAAATTTAATTGGGCAACTAGAACCAATAGAGATATATCAATGTATGAATGATAATGATATACTTTTCTTTATTATTGATGAATACTTTTGAAAACATGAATGAATATGGAAAACAATTATTTTTGGAGTGATAATGAAAATTACCAATCTAAATATGTTGAGTTTGGTTCTCTATACTTCTCTTTATTGGAGTCCTATAATTGAAATCAAAGTATGTCTCCAACATTTGTAGAGTTTCCCAATTAGATAATACCTCTTAATTGGGTTATTATATATTTACTAGTATATGTTTTGAGGTAGGGTGTTCTATAATAATGATTCGTAATGATTTCCCTTCATCTTTATTATGTAGTATAAAAAAATATAAAATTTCACTAGAATTTCCTCTTACTGTTCCAACTAGTAAACACAGGTTGATTGATGACATATTTGAGCAGATCTACATGAGATACTAGATGATCCTTATGATTCCATAGAGAGATTCTAAATTTCTAAATGAAAAAGTGACATGAAATGAAAATTTTATCAATGTTAAAATATTGAGTCTAAGTTTCATTTATAGTTTTATTGATATTGTAGAAGCCATTTTCGTTTCCTACATGATTATTTAGTGTGATAAAGGTATCACGTGAACAATCAAAATTTTACACATATGGAATGAATGGATTTACTTCGATAAGAATCCTAAATACAAACAATCTTGAGAGGTAAAACTTTAGATTTTCAAAAGGTCCTTGAATGTATTGGTCCAACAAATATGTGATTCCCTTTTTCATGAACATGGAAAAGGGTAGGAAATATCTTGCAAGGTTTTATATGAATATACTTATGTATGTGTGGTTTCATTGATACACTCTCAACTATTATTTATTTAAAGTATGTGTTATGTTAAGGATTTCCTTTATTTTTTATGGATCCACCTTGGTACCATGTTGGCATACTACAAAGCTATTATACATTCCTAATGTTACCCCAAAAACAAATTTCAAGGATTTTATCTTCAATATGTATTTCTATAGTTTATCAATAACTATTTAAATGTTATCAAGAAAACCGATACATTTCTATGATTTGAAAACCAGACCATCCTCATAACATTCAATGGTCTACCCTATAAATGGATTGAAGATATGGTGCATGGATTGGTGATATTTGGAACAAACATTATTAAAGGAAAAAAGAATTAATAAATAGTAATAAAGTCACTGGGAGACCTAAAACTAGTGGGTTATTTATATTTAGGATCCATTCAGATTCTGTTATAGTCAATGTATCCATACTTGAGGGAAAATTATTGGACGCCAGTTTTTGCATTGATCAAAATTTTTGTGATCATGAATGGGAAGTCATCCTTTGTGAAATGATCATTGATACCCCTAAAGTCAAAAAAAATATAATCTGCCCATTTTTCTTAATAATGTGTCAATGATGGAAAAACATTTTAGGTACTGATCCTCACAAATAAAAATGTATTTTATATGCTCATAAACATCATCTTAGATATCAGTAACCTGATTCCGGTGAATTATCTTGCATTGCTGTTTGTGACCATGGTGATATTTGGAAAGCTAAAATTATGGGTGACCACATTAAAATTATTCTTAGAATATCTATGTATTTATAATGAAATAAATCACTCATATAATTAAATAATGTGATAAATGAATCTTATTATATGAGAACCATTGTTACATTAATTAACGTAAGTCGTGGGTTTTCCTTTGCACCAAAACTCAGTTTCATGAGCTCATCAATGGTGGTGGAAATTTAATTATCAAGCATTGGAGGGGAATTGTTGAGAATTATATTCCTTCATTAATTCACTTTTGGTTTAATTGGGGGATGAAATAATTCTTTTAGAAATGATATACAATAAAGGATAATCTTTATCACCTATATGTGATGAAAATGAATATTCGATTCTTGAGCATACAGTTGTATGAACACCATTATCTGGGTAATTATTCAAATAATATCCATATTATCCATTATCACCGAAGGAATAAAATATTGTAGAATCATGATATTCTGGAGATGACACAATGGTATTTTCAATTTATATTGGTGTTATGGGTGAAATTTCTGATCGAAACAGTGATGTAATGAACTCCTTAGGCCTTGGAACAAAGGGGGAGAATTTTCAACCAGGGAATTATTATCATTAATTATATCAGAGTCTTGTTCATAAAAATTTTTTTTGGTCAAGTTGATTGACATTATAAAGATAAAGGTAATTGTTCCAAATATTACACCTTTATTTTTCATCTTGATTCAAATCTACTTGGTAAAATAGTTTTTTTGTTGACTGGGACTGAAAAAAATTTAGTACTTCCCTCATGATGAAATGTTGATAAAAAATTAATATGTATAGATGACATGAAATTATAAATATATGAAGGAGTTGGTTGTTGGGATGCATTGAACAGAAAGCCACTCAACCTGCTCTTTGATCCAATTTTCACTAAGACTTCAGGTGCACTTCATAGTATGCTAGAGGCTACTATCTCATAGTGAGGGTTTGAGAGGTTATCCAAGGGAGATTATTCCCTAATATTAGAGTATAAAAATAGTGAGAAAATAGGAAACATATACTCATCAAGATAAACATCACTATAAGTAATCTTCTAATAAATAAATACAACCAATTGATGTAATAATAAATCAGCATACCATACATACCAGATTTCCCATGGGTGGATCATACAATGTAAGTGAAAAAGAAATAAAGAAAACTATTGCTAACATCTCATCCCCATTTTTTCTTGAGTCATGCCAAGTCCCACCATCTAAATCCAATCTATAAATCCATATAAACAATCATTAGTAACATCCATGAAATATGAACCTACAAAAAATAATAGTTTCTTCTTGGATACCCATGTTCCATGAAGGCCTGGGTAGGGTGTGAGTATAACTCAGTAGATCACTATATATGATGTCCATAAAATAACTAGTCTATTAAGAAGTGCATGAAAATGGTCCCCAATAAAATAGTTTAATAGTTTCAAAATAGTTTATATAAAAAGAATAAATAACCAACAATTCCCAAATTTCACAATGACCCATAGGGTCCTGTATACCATTTTTGATCTCTAATTCATCACCATGATCAACCATACCTTCCTCAGATAATGTAGAGGTTTATCTAAGCATTCTTCAATGATTGTGAAAACCATAGATATCCACATGGAATATTAGAGGCAATCTTTTCCTTCCCTAGTATCCTATATTGTAATATATAATCCATGTTCTCATACTGACATTCTCTAATTATTAGTCATCATATGGAATCTGTATTCGCATTATGGAATTCCCTAGAAATATGAGATCTCATGATGACATTCTCTATCATTTACCTAGAACCATGTATCATAGGCATTAAAACATCTCATCCTAGAATTCACATGTATTTCTGAGAACTCATCCTAACATTCGACATCACTTCCCACCATCATGTGTCCAATATAATACAAGACCTCATCTAGAAATTCCAAATCCATGTATCACATTTCATAGAGATTTTTGACACCTATATAGGAATTCCATAGTAGAAGATATAATATAGAATCTAGGTTCTTATCTTGAGATTCCCAATCATTAGTCATCATTTTAAACATTTAATTAGTTTAACATTCACTCTATTTAATTATCATTATGCCCAAGGTCACCACTTTCCATAATCACCATAGAATATATTAGGTTCCATTTTTTATTTTAATATCATAATTCAGTATTTTCACCAAAACTATTCCATTTTAATAAAACATGAGTCCCAAACATAAGTTCCCCTAGGATTAATAAAGTTTAAGGAACTGATTCATTCTAATCAAGTGATTTACCATTTTACTTTCCTAATTTTTTTTTATATTAGAACTTGAGACATAATATAATTAATATTCCTCTTTTAAGAACGTTATGTTACTTTTTCCCTTATCTTAGGTTTGTGGATTTTTAAGGGTCAAATACATTCTAAAATTATTGATGGATATGAAATTACATTTCACTACCATAATTTTATACAATGTTCCACTTAATAATTTAATACATAATTAGGCATTTAAAGACATCAATCCATTTCAAAATTTTCTTTCCAAATAAATAACCCACATAGAATTACCCTTTAACAATGTCTAAGACATGTTTGATAGACAATAATATTGGGAAAATACAAACTACAACATTTTAAATCAAATTGGTCATATCCTGATGAAGTATACATGCCATAACTACACATGCACTCAGAAAATAATGCAAGACCATACATTAAATTAAAGGGATCACCTAAATGAGCCTCATTGGAGTTTACTCATATAAAACTAGACATTATTTTGAGATAAAATAAAAGACACATAGAAAATAGAAAATAATATAGAAAATAGGTTATAAACCACATAAACAACAAAATAGAACTTAACAACAAGATAAAATAATAAAAGTGGAAAGATGAGTTTTAGTCTCATCAAGGGATTTCTAATGCATTTGATAGAATTAAAAACCCATAAGAACCATTGGTGATGCATTGTGAGTCAAATTGGAAAAGGGAGAGGTCATAAACTATTTAAAATGAACCTATTATTGTCCTTTTACTTATTAATAAGAGGGGTGGGGTGTAAATGTTCAATTTAAGGACATTGGAATTAATTTTATGTGGATTTTTGTAACAACAAATTACACTTAAAAAACATTTTTTTCTGGAAAATTTGTAATTTGAAATTAAAATATCCCAATACATTGAATTGAATTTTATAAAATGGTTGAAATATTTTTAATTATATTTTTTTATTTTTTTAATGGTGGATCTTTCATTTTTGGTCATAATGAATAGTAAAAACATAAACAAATGTCATAACGGTTAAAGTTAAAATGAGTTTATCAGGTTTAAACCAAGAGATAAGGGTAAGTTTTCTTATTAAACTTTTATAAATACTATATTAGGGAAATATTTTTGATTTATTACTATATAAACTTCCTAAACTTGGATATTTTGAAGTAATTGTTTTATAATTACGTTATAATATATTGATCTTTTATGGAATCCCACGTATAACCTCTCCCCCACTTATAAAATGACACCCCTACCGTCTCTTATTTAAACATTTTGAGACATTTATATCAACAAATCCATACTATAATCACTTCCAAACATAACTATACACATTCTAGAGGTTATGTTCTTCCCAAAATAACAACCCTAGGTTCCTTAAGAAGATATCTAAGGGAGTTCTTCCAAATAATATGTAATCACCTTAACTGATCAATTTTTTACTAATTATTTTAACTCTTATAAATCTATGGTATTTATTATAAAATAAAACATACCATATTCTAAATTTAATGAAATTTTATTGTTATTATGTGACCAACATTATCCACACTATTTTCAATCAAATCGGAATTGAAAGTATCACTTCTGTGTACGTGTGGATTACCACCTCCATGAAGTGAAGTGATTCATTTTTTATTTTATATTTACATTTTTGGTAATAAGGAAAAATATATTAAAAAAATATGATATATATGATATAAAAATAATTCTATAAAGTTGATTTAATAATTACTTTTCTTTCAATCCATCCGTTGAAAAGTGAAAACAACATTCATACGTACATATGCCCTACCATCTCTATGAAAGGTGTAACTCGGTTAACTATTTATAACATTTATAGGTAGTTATAAATATATATAATGAATATATATGATATTTATAACATGATTATAATCCGATATATGATAGTTCCACAATCAAATTACAAGGATAAAAAATATCAAACCAAAATATACATGAACAAACGAAGCAGATATCACCAGGAATAAAGATTTTAATAAATAATTGTTGACAAAAGGGTGATAAAATGAAATAAATAACTAACATATAGTATTATTTTTTAATTATTGATCTATAATATATTTATTATAATTCTATATTAATAATATAGGTGGTTCGTACATATATAAATGAAGTTAGACCTTAGGTAAGGGTTTGTTTTGTAATGTCGTTATTATTTAGGAATATTTCTGTTTAAGTATATTATGGGGGAATTATTTGATATTTTAATCTTAAACCCAATATATTTTATTAACATATATTAATTTGTATAAATTAAATTATCTTCTACCATTTTTTATCTTTAAGTACTCGTGATACCAAAATAATGTTTTTAAAGAAAACCAACATTTTTTCTACTCGGTCGGTAATATTTTTCTTGCATGTTAATATTTTCCATAAAATGTTTTAATAAATGTCATTAATAATATAAAATTATTTATTAAATAATTTTTTTCCATGATTTATTTTTTTAAATTTTTTTTTCAGGGGAATCTTATTTTTGTCTTCGGAATGAATTACTTTTTACATTTTATCAAAAAAAAAAATAAAATTAATGTTCATTTTAACATAAACGACATGAAATAATTTCCCAACATATTTTCAGCATATTGATTTGTATTTTACTTTAAAAAATTCACATTTTACATTAAAATAATTTTTTTTATTAAAATTTGGGAAATAATTAGATTTTTGAATAAGTGATTTCAACGTGAAAAGGGTATTTATCTCGAACTTTTTACTAGTGATCTTATTTTCATCTATGTTAACATAATTTATTAAATATTATGCTTTAATAAGTATATAAATTAGCTATAGAATCTACCATATTTACATAGATGTTTTATGTCTAGTTTTAATTTGGAAAGTATTGACATTTTGTATGCTTGTTCTTCTAATATGGACAATTATTGATTTTTCAGGAATACTGATTTTGTTTTATTATTTATTCATTTGATGAATGAATTTTACTTATTAAGTGATGGGTGGGAACCAAAATTAAAAATCCCCTATATGCATTTGTAGGTCTCATGAGATAAAACATGTTGGGTATTTTTAAGAGGATTTATACACTTATATATACTTTTTGTCATGGGGCCTCAAGGATAATTTTAAGATGTCTACCATTATGCATTCCATCATTTCAGAATCCTTTATTGATGTCCATTTTATTATTTGAATAGTTATAGTATCGAGGGAAATTTTTCAATTTCATGTGATTATTTATATGGTCATATTTGATCATCCTTTATTCCACCTATATTATTCACGCTTTATTTATTCCTTGTTAGATTTCACTAAAGGAATACACTTACTAAGAATATGAGGTCACTCCTTTCTTATGTTTCATTTTTGAAATATTCCAAGAAGTTTATTATTATTTATATCTAAGGATATTATAGAGGTAATAATGATGTCCTCAAAGAAAAATATATGTTTTATTTTATGTTTTCAAATGTAATGTCAGATTTAAGTATGTGTCTTATTTACAAATACTACTATACTATTTGTTACTTTTGGATGTGATCACATTTATATAGTACCAACGTAATAAATAAACCACTATATTTTGGCTATTAGGATCTACGTATTTACATTAACTTACATTAAAATAGTTTTAACTAATTATCGATATGTCCACCACCACCTAAAATGATTTCATTAAATTCATTATTTTTAAATTTAATTTATGAAGTTTTTTCAGAATTATTTGAGTCTATTTAGGCCTAATGTAGATCCACATATACTAATTTAGGGACAGTGATGTCCTGGACATGTTTGGATGGTCAGATCTAGACTGAATCAGTCTGGTATAAGATGGGGTGAGGCCAAACGTCCCTAATTAGGGGCACTGAAAATGTACACCCCATATATATATATAATATAATAATATACCTTAATGAAACCATAATAAATGGGGTGGATTTGTGAGAACACCCACCCAAAATGGGGGGCCAAATAATTTTTCCACTCCCTTTTGAATGGGATGAAGATTATATATATATATATATATATATAGTATAATATATAAAATCCCATTGAAATTTTTTGTTTTAAATTTATACAAGCATGGTGTGCAACACACACCCAGAACCATAACCCCATCTATTAAAAAAGTCAAAATAAACACACACACACACACATATATATATATAAAATAAATATGAATATTTGACTTTCCATCATGATTTTTTAAAACCATCTATTTTTTATTTTCTATATAATGGAACTACAAACTTAGATATAAACACCATTCATCGAGTTGAGACCGTATCAAAACATTTTTTCTGAATCTTATCAAAATTAATTGAAATTTTGATGTTTTAAACTTTAATAATTTCATGTTCCATCTGATAACAATTAATGGAACCAGAGAAAAATCTGATTAAAAAATTTAGTTTAAAATTTGGGGTTAGATTAATGTTAAAAACACATAATCTAAAAAACCCTTTCTGGGATTTATTAAAATACCACATTAAATTTAATTTTATCAAAAAAATTAAAATACAATGAAAATTTAAATGCTACCTTATTCATTTGAAATAACTAATTTGATTCTCTCACCATTAGTGTATCATTTTTCAATGAAATCAAGCTATACATCCACTAGTTTTTACACACAATCACCATATATCTTGAATCATTGATATAAAAATCATGGGAACAATGATGTGAAATTGAGGAGCTTCATGACTTCAATTCGATCACATAAAGAATAAGAACATTATCAAGAATGTGAGATTGATCCAAACTTGTACATTCTTCAGTTTCTCACTCTAGAAAAAAGAGATAAAAGCAGGGATAAATTAAAATTAATGAAAAAGATTTAGTGAGGATAAAATCATCCTTTATAATTAGGTTATACATTCAAAAATTTCACTTTAGTCTATACAAAGTAATAAAATTCATTTTAAATTTTTTCACACACTTATAACTTAATTAAACTCTTCATAAATGTCAAAAATATATTTTCACCCTTGTGAAACATATTCAAATGTGGGTTGAATTTTTCTCAGTGTTTCATTTATGAGTTTATAGATTCATAAGTTTAGTGAATTTTTTACATGTAATTTAGAATATTGAAATCTAGAAAAATTATGGATAGAGTTTTGGTTATAAATTATGATCAACATGTCATAATATTAATATTATAAAACTTTTACCAACAAGGGACACAATTTATGAATAAAAAATAAGGAAAACCCCAATGTTAATGGGGGAGCAATTCTAGTACAGACTCTCTCTAATCTAGTGTACACAATTTATGGTCATGATTCATAGACCTTTAGGAGTGAGGATAACTACCCAAATGGTGAACAATGACTAATAATATACCAAATTTTTTTAACATGGAGTTATGATGTCATAAATCATCGCTTGAGGCTCTTAGATTAAGAGTATTGTTTTGGAATAGTTATGGAATGTATGAATATAGTGACTCAACCCTAGTATGCTCGTAACCGGTGTATAGTAACATTATATTGGAATTATTACAAGAAATAAAATATTGAAGCACCAAATATTTTATTTGTCTTGGTAAACTAGATACATATATGAGTCTTATATTACAAATGAATACACCCATTACAACATATATTTTTTTCTTCCGAGGATAACATTATTCCACCTTGTGTATCTTTAAATAACATTCTTAGCACACTTCAGGGAATCTTGGGGAAAAGAAATATGATTAAGGTGATCTCAAATTCTCAGTATGAGAAAAGTATAGTGGGATAAATAATGAATCAATGAGAATAATCAATATGTCAAGGTAAATAATTGAGAACACAATCCATATAATATAGAATTGTGAATAAAGTGAATAAATAATATAGAAAAGAATATAAAAGAAAACAAATTCCATGTAATAAATAACTGAGAATGATGTTATTAAATAATATGGAACGTTAAATAATTTAAAACACATGTAATTTAATCAATGAAATGGTAATGAAATGTATCCATAGATATATGGATGAAAAATATCACAGTTAAATAAATACTGAATCAAAATGAAAGTAATGATTAACTATTTGATGTCATGTATTTAGCATAAGAACCACTACCATTAATACCATTAACAATATTATTTTAGTTTATGGGTAGAAACCCATATATTCTACTTAGAGACAAACTCGTAGGGCTTGTCGCCAACTGATTTCATCTCATGAGACTACTTACATGTCCCAAACATTGCTAAAATAAAATAAACAATATTCCCTATCAAATATCCATTTTTAATAAAGGATACATACTTATACATATTTCCCCAAATAATATAATAAATTTCAAAAGAAACTTAGTTTACGCAATACACATATCCATGATAAATGATATTGATAATTTTGAAAAATTCAATGTTCAATGATCATTGGAAATTGAATACTTCAAGGGGACAAATAAAGGATTCCAAGAAGTGAATGTCAATAATATCCTTGGATAAATCAATAAAAATAAATTTAGAGAAATAATAATGATGGTATCAATACTACATATCCATTATAGAGTAAAAATAAAGGATATTTTTGTCATTAATGAATTGAAATACAATAAAAAATATTTTGAAAAAATTCTTGATGAAAATATCCATTGTTTTGAAAAAAACATTTTCTTTTTTTTTATTTTAATACAACCTCTGAAAACATTTTCTTCAAAAAGTATCATTTTAAAAAAGAAAAGGAATTTTAGATAAAATAAAATAATGTAAAATAGTGTATTTTGTACAAGGTAAAAATAACATTTCTTTTGCATGGTAAAACTTTTTTAAAATTTATTATTTATAATGTGACTATAAGATTCCTTTGAAAACATTTGTAAATGCAAACTGAGTAAAAATTCCATTAATAAATCATTTAGGAAATGTGAAAACATTTTTTAAAACATTTTTATAATATAGGGGTTTTAAAAGAAAATAGGTTCTTTGACTAAAGGGAGAAATAAAGTCAGGTTTTCTTAAAATAAATTCTAAAATATTTTTAGTATCAAAGAGTGAAAAAATGGAACTATTACTTGAAAAAGGTTATGAATAACCAAATAAGAAGAAAATTAAAGTTTTTATTATAAAATTATCAAATAATTTCTTCTAATGTTAATCCAAGTGTAAATAATCCCGAACAAAATGAGATTGTAATGTAAACCCCGGAAAATACAATAAAATTTATGTGAGAATCAATCAAAGAATAGATTATGTGTGCCAACTATAAATAGACATAATAGAAGTGGAAATAGATCAATAGATAGTCCAAATTATTTATACACATAATAATATAATATTAATGACAATGAGGAAGTAGTATAACCCAAAAAAAAGAATCAAGTTATGAAATTCTTTACAAATTGGTAACATTTAAATAAAACCCCCTTAGAAGAAATAATTAAAATTGAAACTCAAAATACCATGAAAAATGAATGAATTAAGATATTACATGTCAAATTGAAATTATGTACACCATATATAATAAATTTGTTACACAAAATTAAAGTAAATATTTCATGATAATGCTAACAATCATAAAAGGAAGTGATATAACAAATATAATAAGTTATCACATTATTTAGAAAATAATATTTAAACATTACAAAGTGTTCCATACCACTTTGAAACATTTTAATCATAATAAACCTAATAGAGTGAAATTAAATGAAACACATAACATCCTAATAATAAATATATACATGATATAACATTTCAAATGGAAGTATATACACCATATGAATGTGAATTGGTGAATAACAACAAATAAGTCTCAATGGAATGTAAATTGAGACGAAATCCCTTACCTTGCATTAAATTTTGTGTGAATGGACTTTAAAATCATTTATAGTGGTATTAATAGTGACACTAGCATATTTAAAAACCATATGAATGTTTATAAAATCATATTACCCATTTGATAATAGTATTTTATTATTTTCATTCTTTCGGGTGTTAATTTCATAGTCTATCGTGTATATTTTGACTTTTTACTTATGGTTATTCATACATCAATCATGATTTCATCATCTCCAAGATGTAAAAAATTATGTAATTATATATATTCATTATATATATATTTATAATAATCTATAATATTTTGAGATAATGAATGAAATGCATCGTTCATGGAGATAGTATATCGTATGAATGCATAGACACTACTTTCATTTATTTTTCATATTAAAAGATTGAAAAGAAAATTATATACATGTATATTATAATTCCAACATCATATCAATTTCATATATGTTACATGGGATTATAAAAACATTCCTTTATACATTCCTTGTATAGTGTGAACAAATCACAACACTTTGAGGGGAAAATTGTCCACACTTCCACAAACGATGTCATCATATTCCAAAAAAATATAGTTCCTAAAGGTAAGTGATATAAAATAATTAAATAATTATAAATAAAATATAAATATCAAAATTAAATATATAAATATAATTTCCACCATAATTCCCAACCATGAGAGGTGGTAAAGTAAAAATTAAGAACTTCATTTCATGAGGCAGTAGTTCTCTGCACACATAATTGGTAAGTTCATTACCTATTTGATGGAAGTGTGTGTAAGTATAGGTTTCCACATTAACAATATAAAATATCAGTATATTTGGGATAATTGTTTTGTTATATAATCATGAAATAATAATAACTAAATGAGTGGAGAATAAATAAAACAAAAGATCTTGAGAAAGGATGTTACCTCAAAATCGTCTAACTCCATTTGGTTTGAACCAAAGAGAATCCTTGGATGGATTTATTACCAAAATGGGGAATCTAGGTTCAGGGGATATATTATTAGGATATATTTTAGTGTATCTTGGTTGATCCAAAGTGTATTTAGTTGTGTGAAAAAGTGGGAGTGGTGAGTGCATTTTTATAGGGGATGAGGAGTGGCACTCTTATAAATTTTGGAAAAGGGAATTCCACCCACATTTTTCAAATTAATGTGAATAAAATAATGGAAACAATTATATAAAATGGACTATAGGGTCGAAATATGGATATAAAATAGATTGTTTACAAGTTTTTAGGTAATTTTGTCTCTTATGTTTATGATTAAGTCTCTTGTTAAGCTAATTTTCCCCTAACCATTGTAATTAAATTTAATCACATTCAAAAATATTTTTTATTATTAAAAACTGAGTTTAAATTATTATAAATTATTATTATTGAAAATATGGAATAACTTTTTATAAATTTAAATCATTTAAGTGGAATAAATTAATTAAATATTAATTCTGCAGACGGGACAATAGTGTAGGTTTTTAAAGTAAAAATGCTCAAAAGATAGAGATACTTTTATGTCCAATTTGAATGTCAAATTTATTTTGATGACCTATACTGTATTAATTTAAAGAAAATTTTTCTAATCAATCATTAAAAAAATAAAAATAATAATATTTATCCTCATAAATAAATTATATGAAAAAGTAGTTTTGAATTAAAATTCTGTATTTTTCCCTATTCATTAAAAAATAAAAAAATAAAAAAAATTCCAAAAAATCACCCTAATATAATTTTTAGGTTCATATTTAAATTATAAATTTTTATTTTTACATATAGAATCTTTAAAATTTCCAAAATGTGGATTTTAAATTTCTTCCCCATTAAATGGTGTCAAAAGTTCCTTTATAAAAATATGGATTTTTATGTGTAATACTAGGTTTGTAGTTATATTTTTCTTATAAAATCTATTGGATAAACATAAAAAAATATTTGATTAAATATATGACACATATATTATATTAATATGACTCACTAAATTTAATTAATTTATTTTTTTGGGTAAATCAACTTTGTGGGCATAAAAATACTTTTCTATAAAAATATTCTTTTTATATTCAATTGGATCTTATGTTCATTTATAATTAATTTTTAACCAATGTATTCATTTTATATTTGTGTAAACCATATATTTTAATAATTTTTTTGACACTATTAATAACCTCTAATCTAACAGCTATGTTAGGTCTTAATATATTAAATACCAATATTTTAGTAATATATTATTGTTTAGCAAAAATCACTCTTCCATGTAACACAAGATAATAAAGAAACTCATTGTTGCATGAGATTCATGTTAAATTAGTATCATGTGCATTGAAATATTTATTTAAATTATTTTAGATAATAATTATATTTTAAGGTATTGGTATATTATATTCCATTACATGTTTGGTGTTATGTGTCATACACACCATCAAATAAAATTTTCATATTTTAGAATTTTGGGGAATTAAATTCCCCCCAACTTAAAAAAATTTCATCCTATCAATTTAAAATCAATATTTGTAATATATTATTTGATATTTCGTTTGTTTAAATCCCACATCATGAGAAGGGTCCATAAAAAATCCTCTAGAAAGGAGAGAACAGGAAGTAAAAAAGGTAACATGGACTGACATTTAACTAGGTCTCCAAATAGGATAACATTAGTGTCAAGTAGAGATACATATATAAAAAAGTGTAGATATTTATAGGGGGTTATTGAGGTTATCAATAAAAAACATGTTAATTATCAATTGAAAATTTAGAGCCTCAAATCCATAAATATTTGATGCTTTAGAAGACCATCAATTCAACGAAATTTAAGGTATTTTGACAACACATTATATTTTAAGTTATTTTCCCTAGTGTTAATCGATTCATTTATTGACCAATAATATAAGGAAATATAATTACTTAATATATTTCTATAAATATGAAATAATACTTTGGTTATTCTTCAATAAAATTCCAATTCATCCATTACTTCAATAAATTGATATCCCAAAATTAACTATGATTCCCAAACACTAAATTACACTTTGAACAGTCCTTAAGGCCCATAAAATAGTAGGAAATCCAACAATTTTTCTCTAACTATTATAAAAAGTTAATATAGTTAATATATTAATATTCAATCCTTAAAATTGACACTACTTGTCCACTATTAATATTTTTTTGTTAAATTTTTTAACTAAGAATAATTACACATTTAGAAGGACAACACATAGGACAGTGGTTGGCACAAAACCATTATCATCCATTGATCATTGGTTCTTGTCCCAAAGCCTTTCCATACTAGATATATTTTCACCCGACATATAGGTTGTCCTTTTCTAAAACCATATTAACACAATTTCAAAAATATGCATGATAAACATCCTTGAAATAAAGTTAATCACTAAATATCCTTTTAACCATGGTTGTCAATACAACCTCAATACATAAACACTTTATACATTTTATTTCCACATTGGTCCTTCCATGTTGTAAGGAATAACCGAGATAATTAATTTTCATTATCTATTCAAATCCTTCTTAATGGTTTGAAAATAAATTGTGAATTATCCTGAGCATATGCCTAGGGAGTGTAAAAATAGGTGCGTATTAAGTCATGTTGTCATGTACGAGGTTACGTTGAGTCAGACCCGAAAGACCTAATCAGAGTTTTTACCCCTAGGTATATCTGTTCTAGAACCACATGCACTTGTAGTAACCATATATGGATATATTGATAGGAATACCTACAAAATCTCTACCCTACCGAAATTCTAGGATATTCTTCTCTACTAATCATAAAATTCTATCTTAGAGATATGTTCTATAATCTATTTTTTCCTAAATCTTGTTCACAAGGTTTATACTAAACTTCCTCTGATATGAAATGTAGTGACCCGACCCCAGTAAGGTCAGAGAAAGTGGCTACTACAATTATGTTGGCATGATTATAAGAAATCAAATCCTTAAGGACTAAAGAGTTTAGTAGTCTTGGTGAACCAGATACATAAATGAGTATTTTATTAAAAATGAATACACCAATTACAACATAATTTTTTTATTTCGAGGATAACTATATTCCATCTATCATACCCTTGTATGACTTTCTTAACACATTTCTGGGAATCCCCGGGAAAGGAAAAAATAATCGTGATATCAAATGCTCAGTAGGGGAATACTATAACAGAACCAATAATGAATGAACCAGAATAATCAATATTTAATGGTATATAACTGAGAATACATGACATATAAGCAGTAATTGAGAATAAAGTAAGTAAATAATATGTCAAGGTAAATAACTAAAAACAAATTCCATCTAATCAATAACTGATAAGAATATGAGTAAATTATATGTTAAGGTAGATACTTGAAAAAGAGCCCATTTTATAAATGAGTTGAGAATAAAATGAATCCATATATATGATGATTAAAAATCTCATGGATAAATAAACTCTGAATCAAAATGAAGACAATTATTAATTATTGGACGTCATGTATATAGCACATAAACCACTACCATTAATTCCTTTCACAATATGGTTTAAATATATGGGTTGAAACCTATCTATCTACATATAAACAAACTTAACGGATTTCATGCCAAAAAATTTCATCTCATGAGACTATTGATCAATCATGGGGCTTGAATTAACTAGTCCCCAACCCAAAGGTATTTCCTTAAACTGTCCCCAAACTGTGTCTTTCATGTACCAATAATTCAGCTTATCAAATAAACAATATGCCTTATCAAATATTCATATTGAATAATGGATATATATTTATCAATAGTTACTGAAAAAATCAAAAAACATTCAAATTAAAAACCATAAAAAAATGTTATATATTTTAAGGAATACACATATCCATTATAAGTTATGTAGATTATTAGGGGAAATTCAATGACCAATGGTTATATGAAATTTATTACCTTATAGGGACTAATAAAGGATTCAAGGAAGTGAATATAAATAAAATACTTAGAAGAATAAATAAGAAACCATCTAGAGGAAGAATAAGGCTGGTATCAATACAACATTTCCCAAGTGGATTAAAAGTAAATGGTTGTTTTCATTGATGAATGGAAATACTATAAAAATATCTTTAAAAAATTTTGATGTGGAAAATATCCTTTGTTTTGAAAAAAAATAATTTTGAAATTAATTTTCATTGAAAATGACTTTTAAAGACATTTTATTTAAAATGTAACATTTTAATCATGAAATGGATGCTTCAAATAAATAATGGTAGGCAAATCCATACATTCTGTTTGAGGTAAAAATGACATTCCGTTTGCATGATGAAAGTTTAGTAAAATTACTTGTTCTAAAAGATTTAAGAAGATTAATTTGAAAATTTTGTTAAAGAAATAAATTGTAAAATGTATTTAATAAATAATTTTGGAAAGTTTAAAATATTTTTGAAAACCTTTTTATAAAATAGGTTTTTTAGAAAAAAAACATGTTCTACGACTAAAGAGAGAACCAATGTCGGGTTTTTGTAAAAACATTTTATAAAAAATTGAGTAACATAGAGTGGAAAAATGGTACTCTTACTTGAAATATTTTATGAATAACTAGATAAAAAAATTAAAGGGTTTATTAGAAAAATATAAAACATTTTCTTCTGATGGAAATTCAAGTGTAAATAATCCCTAACAAAATGAGGTTGTAATATAAACCTTTGAAAAGACCATAACATTGAAGTGAGAATCAATAAAATAGTATATTATGTGTATAAAATATAAATCTACATAATAAAAGTGTAAATATATTAAAATATAGTCTAAATTCATTACACACATAATCATAAAATTTTAATAACAATGAGGAAGTAGTATAACCCAATGAAAAAGAATCTAGTTATGAGATTCTTTACCACATTATAACTTTTAACTCAAATACCCTTATAGAATATTATTTAAGTTGAAAATGAAAATACCATGGAGAATGAATGAATCTTGACATTTCAAGTCAAATTAGAATTATTTACACCATATATAATAAATCGGGTTCACAACAATAAAGTTATTGTTTCACGATGAATTTAACAATCACTAAATAAATGGAGATTACAAAGATAATCATTAAGAACATTATTGATTAAATAATCTTTAAACATTACAAATTGTCCCATAACACTTTGAAACATTTGAATAGTAATACCCTTTTAGGAATTAAATTAAATGAAACTTATAATATAATTAGAATATGTATATTCCTGATATAACACTTCAAAAGGCAGTATATACCCCATATAAAAGTGAATTGGTGCATAAAAACATATAAGTATCAATGGAATGTAAATTCAGATGAAATACATTACCTTGCATTTAATTTTTTGTGAATGGACTTTAACCACTAGTATAATGGTTTTAAGAGTGGTTATCACTTATTTTATAACCAAATTCTTGTTTATGAAATCTTATTACCCATTTGATATAAATATTTCATTATTATCCTTATCTACATTATTTTGAGTGTTAATTGACTAGCCTTTCGAGTATGTTTTGACTTTTCACATGTTATTTTTCTTACGTAGATCCTGATTTAATAATATTAAATAAGTAAAAAATTATTTAATTATATATATTCAATATATATGTATTTACAATAATCTATAATATTTGGAGATAAGGAAGAAAGTGCACCATTCATGTAGATGGTAGGTCGTACGTACACATGAACGATAGATTAATTTCTTTGTAGTATTAAAATAATCAAAATAAAATTATATATAAATGTATATTATAATTATATTATCCTATATATGTCATTTGTTTTATATTATTTTTTTAAAACCATTCTTTATATAGTTTATATATGGTGTGAATGAATCATATCTCTTTGAGGGGGTGATAGTCCAAACATCCACACATTATGTTATCATATTCCCACAAATCGGAGTGTATAGTGGTATGTGTTATATATTAATTACAAAAGTATACAGTGATTATAAATATAATATATAACATATATAAAAATAATTTTCATCATTATTCCCTACCATGAGAGGTTGGAAAGGAAACATGAACAACTCATTTCGTGAGGCAGTAGTTTACTGTACACATAAACAATACCTCCATTTCCCATTAGATGGAAGTGTGTGTAAATTTAGTGAGGACCCTTAACATAAAAAAATATTACTATATTTATAATACTTTTTTTATTTAATAATGTAATAAGAAGAATTGAAAGTGTGGAGAAAGAGATAAAACTAATGACCTGGAAGAATGATGTTACTTCTTAATATAGTAACTCCTTTTGGTTTGAACCAAAGAGATTCCTTGGATGGATTTTTGACCAGTTTTAAGATTTTAAGTTCATTTTAAAGATGTTTAGGAGTTATTTTAATTTATATTAGTCAATCCAAAGTGTCTTTATAGGAGTGATGAAGTGGAAGGGTTGAGTGTCTTTTTATAGTGGAGGAGGAGTGACACTCTTATAAATTTTGGAAAAAGGAATTATACCCACATTTTTCCAATTGAAGGTGGATCCAAAATGTACAAAATTAAATAAAATTTAGTATAACATCTAAATATTTCCATCAATTTTCTTTTTGAAAATTTTCTAGGTCAGTTTGGCTCTTAAGAATAAGTTTTAGTCCCTTGGTAAGCTAATTTTCTTGTTAATCATTGTAATTAATTTTAATCACTTTCCCTAATATTTTTTTATAAAATAATTTAAACATAATAAAAATTATAAATTAATATGATCCAAAATAATAATTTTTTTTCGAAATTCTAAACTTATAAGTGGAAGAAATTTATTTTAAATTAATCCCACAAATGGGACGATAATATGTGTTTTTAAAGTAAAACAATTCAAAAGTTTGAGAAGTTTTTATATTCAATTTCAATTTGAAATTGATTACGATGACCTAAATTGGATTAATTGATATAAAATTGATCTAATTAGTTTTTAAAACCTATATAAAATATAATTTATCCTTATAAATAAATTAGTTGAAAAATAATTTTTTGAATTGAAATTCAGTATTTTTTACTAATCATTAAAAAATTGAAACATCACCAAAAAACACACAAAAATTCACCCAAATATATTTTTTATGTTCCTATTTAAAATATGAAGTTTATTTTGACCTATAAAATTTATAAAAGTAACAAAAATTTGATTTAAAATAGGTTCTCCATTAAAATGCAGTAAAATTTCTTTTATAAAAATGTAGTTTTTATGTGTAATAATGGGTTTGTTCTTATATTATGCATATAAAATATGTTTATAGATTTTTAAAAATATTTTATTAAACATATAACATATATATTAAATTAATATCCCTCAATAATTTTAATTAATATATTTTGATTGGATAAAACAACTTTGCAGTCATAAAAATAGTTTTCTATAAAAATATTCCCTTTATATTCAATTAGTTCTTATATTCATTTCCAATAAATTCGTATCCAATGAATTAATTTTATACTAGTACCCAGCCCATTCATAATCACGATGCTATAATTCAAATCCAACATTCAATAGTGTTTTAATAGATTGAGTAGTTAATAATGAAAATTACTTCAAATATGATAAACTTACAGAGGTGGAGGTAGAGGTAATGTCGAAGGCTAATGTAGAGGAGGAGGTCGAGGCTGATTAGGAGGATACAGATGGGGAGGTGGAATATCAGTATAACATTGAATTATTAAAGAGTTTATAGAACACTCATAAAACATCTATTTTCTATCGAGAAAACAACTCAAGATTGAAATAACATTTCATAAACTGAAGAAAAGCATCTAAAAAAATGTTAATAAAGTAATCTATCTCCATTTCAAAGAAAAACACCTTCTAAACTACTTATTATGAACCAATTTTCTATAAACTAAGCCAAAAAATAACAAAAATATAACAATAACATAATAAATTACTACAATAAAGTCTTCATTCCCCAAATGCTCTTTAACATCTTACCTTTTAGTAAGATAAATCCACTATAATGCATTTTTCAAATCCAATGTAATCAATACATCAATGATCAGATTTTTAGTTTTTTCCCTCACAGAAACAATAGAAAGAATTAATAAAAATGTAATAAAAAGCATTAAATGTGAATAGAAAGGAAGTATCAATGTGGTGGTCGCTGCTGTACACTTCGACCTGGTATTTTAACCACTGGCACTTTGTATGAGCCTTCATGACCAGCTCTGAGTTCAAGACCTTCACTAAGGACAGTTGTAATCTAAAAATGAAAAAAGTGATATTAAGAAAGTAAATTATGTTAATTGTGTGTTTAATTAATATCTAAAATGATGATCCATTAGATAATTACTTGTTAATAGATGAAGACTTCAATGGAAATATAGATACAAAATAATGTTTTTTGCATTTAATATTATTAATTTTCAACTGGAACATTGTCATGATTTCATCCCATCTAAGGGAAGGTTATTTAAAAATAATAAAAAAATATTAAAATACAGAAACATGTTTTAATGGAAACAATCTTGAAAACTCATATCTTCGGAAAAAATAATAAAAAACAGTGAAAAATCGTAAAATGGTAAATCTATTCAACTGGAGAAAATTTTCAGAAATATTAATGTGTGAAGACTAAAATACTAGAAATTACCATTCAATGAGAAGAATTTTGTGAAATTAAGGATATAATTGGACTACCTTGCTATTTCAGTGGTATATAGCTCTATTAAATCTATTCCCTACATGGGAAATTAAAAATAATATTTAGAGTTATTCTATAACTCTCTTTATTAAGGGATAAAATTGGCATGCATCTAGAAAGAATGTAACTTCTGAGTGAATTGCATAAAATCATGGGTTATTGATGACTATAAGTATCCAAGTTGTTTGATCTGATGGGATATCTTGGACTTATATTATTGAGCACAATAATTGATAGTGTGGATTTATTTCATAATAGTGAAGATCTATCCTTATTTGATACACTTGGGGAGGGATCCATCAAATCCTCAATTATAAATCACTTTCTATGAATTTTAACTTTCGTAAAAATAAAGTCTACTACCATTCATTGAATATGTTTTTTTGGCTTGATCTAAAAAAATAATCACACTTTTATGATAGTTCAATATGGGTAACATCCATCCTAAGACTATATCATTTAGAAAGGTTATCATCCCTCCTTGTTCAAGAGTGGCTCTGATCTCATTGATATCTTCTGCATCAGTACCAATGAATGGGGACACCATCTTATAATTTTCAATATTGATGACCGTTTCTTCCCTGAATGGATCTTATAGGGTTTTGGATTAATTTTCAAATGAATATTCATGGGATTTCAGTGAACACAAGACATATAACAATGTTGGAACTGATTTGAATTATTCCATAAACCCTCATATGTCCTTGATCAGGGGGACTGGTTCCTATTTCATAGTGGAATATTTATCATTAATTAGATTGATTTATATTTTAAAATCACCCTTGGAATTTAATTGGGCAAATAGAACCAATAGAGCTATATCAATGTATGAATGATAACAATATACTTTTCTTTATTATTGATGAATAATTTTGAAAACATGAATGAATATGGAAAACAATTATTTTTGGAGAGATAATGAAAATTAACAATCTAAATATGTTGAGTTTGGTTCTCTATACTTCTCGTTATTGGAATCCTATAATTGGAATCAAAGTTTGTCTCCCACATTCGTGGAGTTTCCCAATTAGATAATACCTCTTAATTGGGTTATTATATATTTACTAGTATACGTTTTGAGGTAGGGTGTTCTATAATAAAGACTCGTAATGATTTCCCTTGATATTTATTATGTAGTGTAAACAAAATATAAAATTTCCCTAGAATTTACTCTTACTGTTCCAACTAGTAAACACGGGTTGATTGATGACATATTTGAGCGGATCTACATGAGATACTAGATGAACGTTATGATTCCATTGAGAGATTCTAAATTTCTAAATGAAAAAGTGATATGAAATTAAATTTTTATCAATGTTAAAATATTGAGTCTAAGTTTCGTGTATAGTTCTATTGATATTGTAGAATCCATTTTCTTTTCCTACATGATTCTTTAGTGTGATAAAGGTATCTCGTGAACACTCATAATTTTATCCATATGGAATGAATGGATTTACTTCGATAAGAATCCTAAATACTACCAATCTTGAGAGGTAAAAATTTAGACTTTCAAAAGGTCCTTGAATGTATTCGTCCAACCAATAAGTGAATCCCTTTTTCATGAACTTGGAAAAGGGTAGGAAATATCTTGTGAGGTTTTATATGAATATACTTATGTATGTGTGGTTTCATTGATACCCTCTCAACTATTATTTATTTAATGTATGTGGTATGTTAAGGATTTCCTTTATTTTTTATGGATCCACCTTGGTACCATGTTTGTATACTACAAAGCTATGATACATTCCTAATGTTACCCCAAAAAAAATTTCAATAATTTTATCTTCAATATGTATTTCTATAATTTATCAATAACTATTTATAGGTTATCAAGAAAACCGATACATTGGTATGATTTGAAAACCAGATCATCCTCATAACATTCAATGGTCTGCCCCATAAATGGATTGAATATATGGTGCATGGATTGGTGATATTTGGAACCCACATTATTAAAGGAAAAAAGAATTAATAAATAGTAATAAAGTCAATAGGAGGCCTAAAACTAGTGGGTTATTTATATTTAGGATCCATTCAGATTCTGTTATAGTCAATGTATCCATACTTGAGGGAAAATTATTGGATGCCGGTTTTTGCATTGATCAAAATTTCTGTGATCATGAATGGGAAGTCATCCTTTGTGAAATGATCGTTGAGACCCCTAAAGTCAAAAAAATATAATCTGTCCATTTTTCATAATAATGTGTCAATGATGGAAAAAAATTATAGGTACTGATCCTCACAAACAAAAATGTATTTTATATTCTCATAAACATAATCTTAGATATCAGTAACATGATTTAGGTGAATTCTCTTGCATAGCTGTTGGTGACCATGGTGATATTTGGAAAGATAAAATGATGGGTGACCACATTAAAATTATTCTTAGAATATCTATGTATTTATAATTAAATAAATCCCTAATCTAATTAAAGAATGTGATAAATTAATCTTATTCTATGAGAACCATTGTTACACTGATTAACGCAAGTCATGGGTTTTCCTTTGCACCAAAACTCACTTTCATGATCTCATCAATGGTGGTGGAAATTTCATTCTCAAGCATTGGAGGGGAATCGTTGAGAATTATATTCCTTTGTTAATTCACTTTTTGTGTAACTGGGTGATGAAATAATTCTTTTAGCAATGATAGACAATAAAGGATAATCTTTATCACCTATATGTGATGAACATGAATATTCGATTCTTGAGCATACAGTTGTATCAACACCATTATCAATGTAATTATTCATTTGATCTCCATATTATCCATTATCACCGAAGGAATAAAAGGTTGCAGAATCATGATATTCTGGAGATGACACAATGGTATTTTCAATTTATATTGATGTTATGGGTGAAATTTCTGATCAAAATAGTGATGTAATGAACTCCTTAATACTTGGAACAAAGGGGGAGAATTTTCATCTAGGTAATTATTATCATTAATTATATCATAGTCTTGTTCATAAAAATTGGTTTTGGTCAAGGTGATTGACATTATAAATATAAAGGTAATTGTTCCCAATATTACACCTTCATTTTTGATCTTGATTCAAATCTACTAAGTTAAATATTTTTTTGTTGACTGGGACTGAAAACAATTTAGTACTTCCATCATGATGAAATGTTGATAAAAAATTAATATGTATAGATGACATGAAATTATAAATCTATGACGGAGTTGGTTGTTGGGATGCGTTGAACTTAAAGCCACTCAACCTGTTCTTTGATCCAATTTTCACCAAGACTTCAGGTGCACTTCGTAGTATGCTAGAGGCTACCATCTCATATTGCGGTTTTGAGAGGTTATCCTAGGGAGACTATTCCCTAATACCAGAGTATAAAAATAGTGAGAAAATCGGAAACATATACTCATCAAGATAAAAATTACTATAAGTAATCTTCTAATAAATAAATACAACCAATTGATGTAATAATAAATTAGTATACCATACATACCAGATTTCCCATGGGTAGATCATACAAAGTAAGTGAAAAAGAAATAAAGAAAATTATTGCTAACATATCATCCCCATTTTGTCTTGAGTCATGCCAAGTCCACCATCTAAATCCAATCTATAAATCCATATAAACAATCATTATTACCATCCATGAAATATGACCCTACAAAAAATAATAGTTTCTTCCTGGATACCCATGTTCCATGAAGGCCTGGGTAGGGTGTGAGTATAACTCAGTAGATCACTACATATTATGTCCATAAAATAATTAGTCTATTAAGAAGTGCATTAAAATGGTCCATAATAAAATAGTTTAACAGTTTCAAAATAGTTTATATAAAAAGAATAAATAAACAACAATTCCCAAATTTCACAATGACCCATAGTGTCCTGTATAACATTTTTGATCTCTAATTCATGACCATGATCAACCATACCTTCCTAAGATAATGTAGAGGTTTATCTAAGCATTCTTCAATGATTGTGAAAACCATAGATATCCACATGGAATATTAGAGGCAATCTTTTCCTTCCCTAGTATCCTATATTGTAATATATAATCCATGTTCTCATACTGACATTCTCTAATTATTAGTCATCATATGGAATCTGTATTCGCATTATGGAATTCCCTAGAAATATGAGATCTCATGATGACATTCTCTATCATTTACCTAGAACCATGTATCATAGGAATTAAAACATCTCATCCTAGAATTCACATGTATTTCTAAGAACTCATCCTAACATTCCACATCACTTCCCACAATCATGTGTCCAATATAATACGAGACCTCATCCAGAAATTCCAAATCCATGTATCATATTTCATAGAGATTTTTGACACCTATATAGAAATTCCACAGTAGAAGATATAATATAGAATCTAGGTTCTTATCTTGATATTCCCAAGCATTATTCATCATTTTAAACATTTAATTAGTTTAACATTCACTCTATTTAATTATCATTATGCCCATGGTCACCACTTTCCATAATCACCATAGAATATATTCGGTTCCAGTTTTTATTTCAATATCATAATTCAGTATTTTCACCAAAACTATTCCATTTTAATAAAACATGAGTCCCAAACATATCTTCCCCTAGGCTTAATAAAGTATAAGAAACTGATTCATTTTAATCAAGTAATTTACCATTTTACTTTCCTAAAAAAACATTTTTTTTATTATAACTTGAGACAAAATATAATCTATATTCCTCTTTTAAGAAAGTTATGTTACTTTTTCCCTTATCTAAGGTTTGTGGATTTTTAAGGGTCAAATACATTCCAAAATAATTGATGGATATGAAATTACATTTCACTACCATAATTTTAAACAATGTTCCACTTAATAATTTAAAACATAATTAGGCATTTAAAGACATCAATCCATTTCAAAATTTTCATTCCAACTAAATAACCCACTTATAATTACCCTTCAACAATGTCTAAGACATGTTTAATAGAAATTAATATTGGGAAACTACAAACATAAAAATTGTAAATCAAATTGGTCATATCCTGATTAAGTAGAAATGCCATAAATACACATGCACTCAAAAAATAATGCAAGACCATACATTAATTTAAAGGGATCACCTAAATGAGCCTCAATGGAGTTTACTCATCTGATACTAGATATTATTTTTAAATAAAATAAAAGACACAAAGAAAATAGAAAAGAATATAGAAAATAGGTCATAAACCACATGAACAACAAAATAGAACTTAACAACAAGATAAAATAATAAAAGTGGGAAGATGACTTTTAGTCTCATCGAGGGATTTCTAATGCATTTGATAGAATTCAAAACCCATAAGAACCATTGGCGATGCATTGTGAGTCAGAGGGGAAAAGGGAGAGGTCATACACTATTTAAAATGAACCTATCATTGTCCTTTTACTTATTAATAAGAGGGTTGGGGTGTAAATGTTCAATTTAAGTACATTGGAATTAATTTTATGTGGATTTTAGTATAAACAAATTACACTTAAAAAAACATTTTTTTGGAAAAAATCTAATTTGAAATTAAAATATCCCAATACATTGAATTGAATTTTATAAAATGGATTAAATATTTTTAATTATATATTTTTTTAATTTTTTAATGGTGGATCTTTCATTTTTGGTCATAATGAATAGTAAAAACATAACAAATGTCATAACGGTTAAAGTTAAAATGAGTTTATCAGGTGTAAACCAAGAGATAAGGGTAATTTTTCATATTAAACAATTATAAATACTATATTACAGACATATTTTTATTTATTACTATATAACCTTCATAAACTTGGATATTTTGAAGAATTTTTTTTATAATTATGTTATAATATATTGATCTTTTATGGAATCCAACGTATAACCTCTCCCCCACTTATAAAATGATACCCCTACCCTCTCTTATTTAAATTTTTTGAGACATTTATATCAACAAATCCATACTATAATCACTTCCAAATATACTTATACGCATTCTAGAGGTTATGTTCTTCCCAAAATACTAACCCTAGGTTCCTTAAGAAGATATCTAAGGGAGTTCTTCAAAATAATAGGTAATCCCCTTAACTGATCAATTTTTTGATACATATTTTAACACTTATAAATATATGGTATTTATTATAAAATAAAACATAACATATTCTAAATGGAATGAAATTTTATTATTATTATATGACCAGCATTATCCACACTATTTTCAATCAAATCGGAATTGAAAGTATCACTTCTGTGTACGTGTGGATTACCACCTCCATGAAGTGATGTGATTCATTTTTTATTTTATATTTACATTTTTGGTAATAAGGAAAAATTTATTAAAAAAATATTATATATATGATATAAAAATAATTTTATAAAGTTGAATTAATAATTACTTTTCTTTCAATCCATCCGTTGAAAAGTGAAAACAACATTCATGCGTACATATGCCCTACCATCTCTATGAAAGGTGTAACTCAGTTTACTATTTATTACATTTATAGATGATTATAAATATATATAATGAATATATATGATATTTATAACATGATTATAATCCGATATATGATAGGTCCACAATCAAATTACAAGGATAAAAAATATCAAACCAAAATATACATGAAAAAACGAAGCAGATATCACCAGGAATAAGGATTTTAATAAATAATTATTGATAAAAGGGTGATAAAATGAAATAAATAACTAACATATGGTATGTTTTTTTTAATTATTGTTCTATAATATATTTATTATAAATCTATATTAATAATATATGTGGTCCATACACATATAAATGAATTTGGACCTTAGGTAAGGGTTTGTTTTGTAATGTCATCATTATTCAAGAATATTTCTGTTTAAGTATCTTCTGGGGGAATTATTTGATATTTTTATCTTAAACCCAATATATTTTATTATCATATATTAATTTATTTAAATTAAATTATCTTCTACCATTTTTTATCTTTAAGTACTCGTGATACCGAAATAATGTTTTTAAGGAAAACCAACATTTTTTTCTACTCAGTCGGTAACATTTTTCTTGCATGTTTATATTTTCCATAAAATGTTTTAATAAATGTCATTAATATTATGAAATTATTTATTAAATAATTTTTTTCCATGATTTAATTTTTAATTTTTTTTGAAGGGAATCTTATTTTTGTCTTCGGAATGAATTACTTTTTACATTTTATCAAAAAAAACATTAATGTTCATTTTAACATACAAGACATGAAATAATTTCCCAACATATTGTCTGCATATTGATTTGAATTTTACTTTAAAAAATTCATAGTTTCCATTAAAATAATATTTTTATTAATATTTGGGAAATAATTAGATTTTGAATAAGTGATTTCAACGTGAAAAGGGTATTTATCTCAAACATTTTACTAGTGATCCTATTTTCATCTACGTTAACATAATTTATTAAATATTATGCTTTAATAAGTATATAAATTTGATATAGAATCTACCATATTTATAGAGATGCTTTAGGTCTAGTTTTAATTGGGAAAGTATTGATATTTTGTATGCTTGTTCTTCTAATATGGACAGTTATTGATTTTTCATGCATAGTGATTTTGTTTTATTATTTATTCATTTAATGAATGAATTTTACTTATTAAGTGATGGTTGGGAACCAAAATTACAAATCCCCTATATGCATTGGTAGGTCTCATGAGATAAAACATGTTGGGTATTTTTAAGAGGCTTTATACACTTATATAGACTTTTTGTCATGGGGCCTCATGAATAATTTTCAGATGTCTAACATTACGCATTCCATAATTTTAGAATCCTTTATTGATGTCCATTTTATTATTTGAATAGTTATAGTATCCATGGAAATTATTCAATTTCATGTGATTATTTATATAGTCATATTTTATCATCCTTTATTCCACCTATATTTTTCACGCTTTATTTATTCCTTTTTAGATTTCACTGTAGGCATACACTTACTAAGAATATGAGATCACTCCTTTCTTATGTTTCATTTTTGAAAGATTCCAAGAAGTTTATTATTATTTATATCTAAGGATATTATAGAGGTAATAATGATGTCCTAAAAGAAAAATATATGTTCTATTTTATATTTTCAAATGTAATGTCAGATTTAAGTATGTGTCTTGTTTACCAATACTACTAAACTATTTGTTACTTTTGGATGTGATCACTTTTATCTAGTACCAACGTAATAAATGAACCACTATATTTTGGCTATTAGGCTCTACATATTTACATTAACTTACATTAAAATAGTTTTAACTAATTATCGATATGTCCACCACCACCTGAAATAATTTTATTTAATTCATTATTTTTAAATTTAATTTATGAAATTTTTTCAGAATTATTTGAGTCTATTTAGGACAAATGTAGATCCAATTATATTAATTTAGGTCCAGTGATGTCCTGGACATGTTTGGATGGTCAGATCTAGACTTAATCAGTCTGGCATAATATGGGGTGAGGCCAAACGTCCCTAATTAGGGGCACTGAAAATGTACACCCCATATATATATATATAATATAATAATATACCTTAATAAAACCATAATAAATGGGGTGGCTTTTTGAGAACACCCACCCAAAATGGGGGGCCAAATAATTTTTCCACTCCCTTTTTAATGGGATGAAGATTATATATATATATATATATATATCTATAGTATAATATATAAAATCCCATTGAAATTTTTTGTTTTAAATTTATACAAGCATGGTGTGCAAAACACACCCATAACCACAACCACATCTATTAAAAAAGACAAAATAAACACACACACACACACACATATATATAAAATAAATATGAATATGTGACTTTCAATCATGATTTTTTTAAAACCATCTATTTTTGATTTTCTATATAATGGCAATACAAACTTAGATAGAAACACCATTCATCGAGTTGAGACCGTATCAAAACCTTTTTTCCGAATCATATCAAAATTATTTGAAATTTTGATGTTTTGAACATTAATAATTTCATGTTCCATCTGATAACAATTGATGGAACCAGAGAAAAATCTGATGAAAAAATTTATTTTAAAATTTGGGGTTAGATTAATGTTAAAAACACTGAATCTAAAAAATCCTTTCTGGGATTTATCAAAATACCACATTAAATTTAATTTTATCATAAAAATTAAAATACAATGAAAATTTAAATGCTACCATATTCATTTGAAATCACTAATTTGATTCTCTCACCATTAGTGTATCATTTTTCAATGAAATCAAGCTACACATCCTCTAGATTTTACACACAATCACCATATATCTTGAATCATTGATATAAAAATCATGGGAACTATGATGTGAAATTGAAGAGATTCATGACTTCAATTAAATCACATAGAGAATAAGAACATTATCAAGAAGGTTAGATTGATCCAACCTTGTACATTATTCAGTTTCTCACTCTAGAAAAAAGAGATAAAAGCATGGATAAATTAAAATTAATGAAAAAGATTTAGTGAGGATAAAATCATCATTTATAATTAGGTTATACATTCAAAAATTTCACTTTAGTCTATATAAAGTAACAAAATTCATTTTAAATTCTTTGAAACACTTATAACTTAATTAAACTCTTAATAAATGTTAAAAATATATTTTCACCCTTTGAATCATATTAAAATGTGGGTTGAATTTTTGTCAGTGTTTCATTTATGAGTTTATAGAATCATAAGTTTAGTGAATTTTTTACATGTAGTTTAGCGTCTTGAAATCTAGAAAAATTATGGATAGAGTTTTGGTTATAAATTATGACCAACATGTTATAATATTAATATTATAAAACTTTTAACAACAAGGGACACAATTTAGGAATAAAAAATAAGGAAAACCCCAATGTTAATGGGGGAGCAATTCTAGTACAATCCCTCTCTAATCTAGTGTACACAATTTATGGTCATGATTCATAGAACTTTAAGAGTGAGTATAACTACACAAATGGTGAAAAAAGACTAATAATATACCAAAATATTTTTAATATGGATTTATGATGTCATAAATCTTCTCTTGAGGTTCTTAGATTAAGATTATTATTTTGGAATAGTTATGGAATAGATGACTACAGTGACTCAACCCAAGTATGATCGGAACCGGTGTATAGTACCATTATATTGGAATTATTACAAGAAATAAAATATTTAGGAACCAAATATTTTATTAGTCTTGGTAAACTAGATACATATATGAGTCTTATAATACAAATGAATACACCAATTACAACATTTTTTTTTCTTCCGAGGATAACATTATTCTACCATGTGTATCTTTAAATAACATTCTTAGCACACTTTAGGGAATCTTTGGGAAAGGAAATATGGTTAAGGTGATCTCAAATTCTCAGTAAGGGAAAAGTATAGTGGGATAAATATTGAATCAATGAGAATAATCAATATGTTAAGGTAAATAATTGAGAACACATTCCATATAATATATAATTTTGAATAAAGTGAATAAATAATATATAAAAGAATATAAAAGAAAACAAATTCCAGGTAACAAATAACTAAGAATTATGTTATTAAATAATATGGAACGTTAAATAATTTAAAACACATGTAACTTAATCAATGAAATGGTAATGAAATGTATCCATAGATATATCGATGAAAAATATCACAGTTAAATAAATACTGAATCAAAATGAAAGCAATGATTAACTATTGGATGTCATGTATTTAGCATAAGAACCACTACCATTAATACCATTAAAAATATTATTTTAGTTTATTGGTAGAAAACCATCTATTCTACTTAGAGACAAACTCGTAAGGCTTGTCGCCAACTGATTTCATCTCATGAGTCTACAGATGCATCGTAGGGATTTAATTAACTAGTCCCCAACCTGTTGGGATTGGCTTAAATGGTCCCCAAACCATGTCTTGCATGTCCCAAACATTGATAAAATAAAATAAACAATATTCCCTATCAAATATCCATTTTTAATAAAGGATATATACTTATACATATTTCCCCAAATAATAAAATAATTTTGAAAAGAAAATTAGTTTAAGTAATAAACATATCCATGATAAATGATATTGATAATTTTGAAAAATTCAATGTTCAATGATCATTGGAAATTGAATACTTCAATGGTACAAATAAAGTATTCAAAGAAGTGAATGTCAATAATATCCTTGGATAAATCAATAAAAAACAATTTAGGGAAATAATAATTATGGTATCAATACTAAATATCCATTGTAGTATAAAAATAAAGGTTAGTTTTTTCATTAATGAATGGAAATACAATAAAAAATATTTTGAAAAAATTCTTGATTAAAATATCCATTGTTTTGAAAAAAACATTTTATTTTTTCATTTTAAAACAACCTCTGAAAACCTTTTCTTCAAAAAGTATCATTTTAATCATGAAAGGGAATTTTAGATAAAATAAAATCAGGTAAAATAGTCTATTTTGTACAAGTTAAAAATAACATTTCTTTTTCATGGTAAAAGGTTTATAAAATTTATTATTCATAAAGTGACTATAAGATTCCTTTGAAAACATTTGTAAAAGGCAAACAGAGTAAAAATTCCATTAATAAATCTTTTAGGAAATGTGAAAACATTTTTTAAAACATTTTTATAATATAGGGGTTTTAAAAGAAAATAGGTTCTTTGACTAAAGGGAGAAATAAAGTCAGGTTTTCTTAAAAACAATTCTAAAATATTTTTAGTATCAAAGAGTGAAAAAATGGAACTATTACTTGAAAAAGGTTACGAATAACCAAATAAGAAGAAAATTAAAGGTTTTATTATACAATTATCAAATAATTTCTTCTAATGTGAAATCAAGTATAAATAATCCCGAACAAATTGAGATTGTAAAGTATACCTTTGAAAATACCATAAAATTTATGTAAGAATTAATCAAAGAATAGATTATGTGTGACAACTATAAATAGAAATAATAGAAGTTTAAATAGATCAATAGATAGTCCAAATTATTTATACACATAATAATATAATATTAATTACAATGAGGAAGTAGTATAACCCAATAATAAGGAATCAAGTTATGGAATTCTTTACAACTTGGTAACATTTAAATAAAATCCCCTTATAAGAAATAATTAAAATTGAAACTCAAAATGCCATGAAAAATGAATGACTCAAGATATTACATGTCAAATTGAAGTTAAGTACACCATATATAATAAATTTGTTACACAAAATTAAATTAAATATTTCATGATAAATTTAACAATCATAAAAGGAAGTGATATAACAAATATAATAAGTTATCACATTATTTAGAAAATAATATTTAAACATTACAAACTGTTCCATACCACTTTGAAACATTTTAATCATAATAACCCTAATAGAGTATAATTAAATTAAACACATAACATCCTAATAATAAATGTATACACGATATAACATTTCAAATGGAAGTATATACACCATATGAATGTGAATTGGTGAAGAACAACAAATAAGTCTCAATGGAATGTAAATTGAGATGAAATCCTTTACCTTGCATTACATTTTGTGTGAATGGACTTTAAACTCATTTATAGTGGTATTAATAGTGACACTAGCATATTTAAAAACCATATTAGTGTTTATAAAATCTTACTACCCATTTGATAACAGTATTTTATTATTTTCATTCTTTCGAGTGTTAATTTCATAGTCTATCATGTATGTTTTGACTTTTTACTTATGGTTCTTCCTACATCGATCATGATTTCATCATCTTCAAGATGTAAAAAATTATTTAATGATATATATTCATTATATATTTATTTATAATAATCTATAATATTTTTAGATAATGAATGAAATGCATCGTTCATGGAGACAATATATCGTATGAACGCATGGACACTACTTTCCTTTCTTTGTCATATTAAAAGATTGAAAGGAAAATTATATACATGTATATAATAATTCCAACATCATTTCAATTTAATATATGCTACATGGGATTATAAAAACATTCCTTTAAACATTCCATGTATAGTGTGAACAAATCACATCACTTTGAGGGGAAAATTGTCCACACTTCCACAAACGATGTTATCGTATTACCAAAAAATAGAGTGCCTAAAGGTAAGTGATATAAAATAATTAAATAATTATAAATAAAATATAAATATCACAAATTAAATATATAAATATAATTTCCACCATAATTCCCAACCATGAGAGGTGGTAAAGTAAAAATTAACAACTTCATTTCATGAGGCAGTAGTTCTCCGTACACATAATCTGTAAGTTAATTACCCATTTGATGGATGCGTGTGTCAGTATAGGTTTAACCATTAACAATAGAAAATATCAGTATATTTGGGATAATTTTGTTGTTATATAATCCTGAAATAATAATAACTAAATGAGTGGAGAATAAATAAAACAAAAGATCTTGAGGAAGGATGTTACCTCCAAATCGTATAACTCCATTTGGTTTGAACCAAAGAGAATCCTTGGATGGATTTATTACCAAAATAGGGATTCTAGGTTTAGGGGATATATTATTAGGATATATTTTGGTGTATCTTGGTTGATCCAAAGTGTATTTATTTGTGTGAGAAAGTGGGAGTGGTGAGTGCATTTTTATAGGGGATGAGGAGTGGCACTCTTATAAATTTTGGAAAAGGGAATTCCACCCACATTTTTCAATTTAATGTGGATAAAATAATGGACACAATTATATAAAATGGACTATAGGGTCGAAATATGGATATAAAATTGATTTTTGACTAGTTTTTAGTTAATTTTGTCACTTATGTTTATGATTAAGTCTTTTGTTAAGCTAATTTTCCCCTAACCATTGTAATTGATTTTAATCACATTAAAAACTATTTTTTTTATTAAAAACTGAGATTAAATTATTAGAAATTATTATTATTCCAAATATGGAATAACTTTTTACAAATTTAAATCATTTAAGTGGAATAAATTAATTAAATATTAATTCTGCAGACGGGACAACAGTGTAGGTTTTTAAAGTAAAAATGCTCAAAAGATAGAGATGCTTTTATGTGCAATTTGAATGTCAAATTGATTCTGATAACCTATATTGTATTAATTTAAAGAAATTTTTTCTAATTAATCATTAAAAAAACAAAAAAAATAATATTTAACCTCGTAAATAAATTAGATGAAAAAGAAGTTTTGAATTAAAATTCTGTATTTTTTCCTCTTCATTAAAAAATAAAAAATTAAAAAAAGTTCCAAAAAATCACCCAAATATAATTTTTAGGTTCATATTTAAATTATAATTTTTTTTACATACAGAATCTATAAAATTTCCAAAAATTGGATTTGAAATTTCTTCTCCATTAAAGGGTGGCCAAAGTTCCTTTATAAAAATATGGATTTTTATGTGTAATACTAGGTTTGTAATTATATTATTCTTATAAAATCTATTAGATAAACATAAAAAAATATTTTATTAAATATATAACATATATATTATATTAATATGACTCACTAAATTTAATTTATTTATTTTTTTGGGTAAATCAACTTTGTGGGCATAAAAATACTTTTCTATAAAAATATTCTTTTTATATTAAATTTGTTCTTATATTTATTTATAATTAATTTTTAACCAATTTATTCATTATATATTTGTGTAAAACATATATTTTAATAATTTTGAGGACACTATTCATAACCTCCAATCTAACAGCTATGTTAGGTCTTAATATATTAAATAATAATATTTTAGTAATATATTGTTGTTCAGCAAAAATCGCTCTTCCATGTAACACAAGACAATAAAGAAACTCATTGTTGCATGAGATTCATGTTAAATTAGTATCATGTGAATTGACGTATTTATTTAAATTATTTTAGATAATAATTATATTTTAAGGTATTTGTATATTATATTCCATTACATATTTGGTGTTACGTGTCATACACACCATCAAATACAATTTTCATATTTTATAATTTTGGGGAATTAATTTCCCCCCAACTTAAAAAAATTTCATCCTATCAATTTAAAATCGATATTTGTAATATATTATTTGATATTTCCTTTGTTTAAATCCCACATCATGAGAAGGGTCCATAAAAAATCCTCTAGAAAGGAGAGAACATGAAGTAAAAAACGTAACATGGACTAACATTTAACTAGGTCTCCAAATAGGAGAACATTAGTGTCAAGTAGAGATACATATATAAAAATGTGTATATATTTATAGCGGGTTATTGAGGTCATCAATAAAAATCATGTTAATTATCAATTTAAATTTGAGAGCCTAAAATCCATAAATATTTGATGATTTAGAGGACCATCAATTAAATGAAATTTATTGTATTTTGACAACACATTTTATTTTAATTTATTTTCCCAAGTGTTAATGGATTCTTTTATTGACCAATAATATAAGGAAATATAATTACTTAATATATTTCTATAAATATGATTTAATACGTTGGTTATTCTTCAATAAAATTCCAATTCATCCATTACTTCAATAAATTGATATCTCAAAATTAACTATGATTCCCAAACACTAAAATACACTTTGAACAGACCTTAAGGCCTATAAAATAGTAGGAAATCCAACTATTTTTCTCTAACTATTATAAAAAGTTAATATAGTTAATATATTAATATTTAAACCTTTAAATTGACACTACTTGTCCACTATTAATATTTTTTGTTAAATTATTTAACTAAGAATAATTACACATTTAGTAGGACATCACATAGGACAGTGGTAGGCACAAAACCATTATCATCCATTGATCATTGGTTCTTGTCCCATAGTCTTTCCATACTAGATATGTTTTCACCCGAAATATAGGTTGTCCTTTTCAAAAACCATATTAATACAATTTCAAAAATATGCATGATAAACATCCTTGAAATAAAGTTAATCACTAAATATCCTTTTAACCATGGTTTTCAATACAACCTCAATACATAAACACTTTATACATTTTATTTCCACATTGGTCCTTCCATGGTGTAAGGGTTAACCTAGATAATTAATTTTCATTATCTATTCAAATCCTTCATAATGGTTTGAAAATAAATTGTGAATTATCCCGAACATATCCCTAGGGAGTGAAAAAATAGGTGCGTATTAAGTCATGTTGTCATGTACCAGGTTACGCTGAGTCAGACCTGACAGACCTTATCAGAGTTTTTACCCCTAGGTATATCTGTGCTAGAACCACATGCACTTGTAGTAAACATATATGGATATATTGATAGGAATACCCACAAAATCTCTACCCTAACGAAATTCTAGGATATTCTTCTCTACTAATCATAAAATTCTATCTCAGAGATATGTTCTATAATCTATTTTTCTTAAATCCTGTTCACAAGGTTTCTACTAAACTTCCTCTGATATGAAATGTAGCGACCTGACCCCAGTAAGGTCAGAGAAAGTGGCTACTACAATTATATATGCATGATTATAAGAAATCAAATCCTTGAGGACTAAAGAGTTTAGTAGTATTGGTGAACTAGATACATAAATGAGTATTTTATTAAAAATGAATACACCAATTACAACATAATTTTTTTTTATTTCTAGGATAACTATATTCCATCTATCATACCCTTGTATGAATTTCTTAACACATTTCTGGGAATCCCGGGGAAAGGAAAAAATAACCATGATATCAAATGCTCAGTTGGGGAATACTATAACAGAAGCAATAATGAATCACTGAGAATAATAAATATTTAATGATATATAACTGAGAATACATGACATGTAATCAATAATTGAGAATAAAGTAAGTAAATAATATGGAAAGGTAAATAACTAAAAACACATTCCATCTAATCAATAACTGATAAGAATATGAGTAAATTATATGTTAAGGTAGATAATTGAAAAAGAGTCCATTTTATAAATGAGTTGAGAATAAAATGAATCCATATATATGTTGATTGAAAATGTCATGGATAAATAAACTTTGAATAAAAATGAAGACAATTATTAATTATTGGATGTCATGTATATATCACATAAACCACTACCATTAATTCCTTTCACAAGATGGTTTAAATATATGGGTTGAAACCTATCTATCCTTATATAAACAAACTTAACGGATTTCATGCCAAAAAATTTCATCTCATGAGACTATTGTTGCATCATGGGGCTTGAATTAACTAGTCCCCAACCCAAAGGCATTTCCTTAAACTATCCCCAAACTGTGTCTTTTATATACCAATAATTTAGCTTATCAAATAAACAATATGCCTTACCAATATTTATATTGAATAAAGGATATATATTTATCAACAGTTACTAAAAAAATCAAATAACATTCAAATTAAAAACCATATAAAAAATGGAATATATTTTAAGGAATACACATATCCATTATAAGTTATGTAGATTATTAGGGGAAATTCAATGACCAATGGTTATATGAAATTCATTACCTTATAGGGACTAATAAAATATTCAAGGAAGTGAATATAAATAAAATACTTGGAAGAATAAATAAGAAACCATCCAGAGGAAGAATAAGGCTGGTATCAATACAACATATCCCAATTGGATTAAAAGTAAATGGTTGTTGTCATTGATGAATGGAAATACTATAAAAATATCTTTAAAAAATTTTGTTGAGGAAAATATCCTTTATTTTGAAAAAAATCCTTTTGAAAATAATTTTCATTGAAAATGACTTTTAAAAACATTTTATTTAAAAAGTAACATTTTAATCAAGAAATGGATGCTTCAAATAAATAATGGAAGGCAAATCCATACATTCTGTTTGAGTTAAAAATGACATTCTGTTTGCATGATGAATGGTTAGAAAAATTACTTGTTCGAAAAGATTTAAGAAGATTAATTTGAAAAATTTGTTAAAGAAATAAATTGTAAAATGTATTTAATAAATAATTTTGGAAAGTTTAAAATATTTTTGAAAACCTTTTTATAAAATAGGTTTTTTTAGAAAAAAACTTGTTCTACGACTAAAGAGAGAACCAATGTCAGGTTTTTGTAAAAACATTTTATAAAAAATTGAGTAACATAGAGTGGAAAAATGGTTCTCTTACTTGAAATATTTTATGAATAACTAGATAAAAAAATTAAAGGGTTTATTAAAAAATATAAAATATTTTCTTCTGATGGAAATTCAAGTGTAAATAATCCCTAACAAAATGAGGTTGTAATGTAAACCTTTGAAAAGACCATAACATTGAAGTGAGAATCAATAAAATAGTATATTATGTGTATCAAATATAAATCTTCTTAATAAAAGTGTAAAAATATTAATATATAGTCTAAATTCAATACACACATAATCATAAAATATTAATGACAACGAGGAAGTAGTATAACCCAATGAAAAAGAATCTGGTTATGAAATTCATTACCACATTATAACTTTTAACTCAAATACCCTTATATAAAATTATTTAAATTGAAAATCAAAATACCATAGAGAATGAATGAATCTTGATATTTCAAGTCAAATTAGAATTATTTACACCATATTTAATAAATTAGGTTCACAATAATAAAGTTTTTGTTTCACGATAAATTTAACAATCACAAAAGAAAGTGATATTACAAAGATAATCATTAAGAACATTATTGATGAAATAATCTTTACACATTACAAATTGTCCCATTACACTTTGAAACATTTGTATAATAATACCCTTGTAGGAATGAAATTAAATGAAACTTATAATATAATTAGAATAAGTATATTCAGGATATAACATTTAAAAAGGCAGTATATACCCCATATAAAAGCGAATTGGTGCATAACAACATATAAGTATCAATGGAATGTAAATTGAGACGAAATACATTACCCTACATTTAATTTTTTGTGAATGGACTTTAACCACTAGTATAATTGTTTTAAGAGTGTTTATAACTTATTTTATAAACAAATTCTTGTTTATGAAATCTTATTACCCATTTGATATAAATATTTCATTATTATCCTTATCTACATTATTTTGAGTGTTAATTGACTAGCCTTTCGAGTATGTTTTGACTTGTCACATGTTATTTTTCTTACGTAGATCCTGATTTAATAATATTAAATATGTAAAAAATTATTTAATTATATATATTCAATATATATGTATTTACAATAATCTATAATATTTGGAGATAAGAAATAAAGTGCACCATTCATGTAGATGGCAGGTCGTACGCACACATGAACGATACATTAATTTCTGTGTAGTATTAAAATAATCAAAATAAAATTATATATAAATGTATATTATTATTATATTATCCTATATATGTCATATTATTTATATTAGTTTATTAAAACCATCCTTTATATAGTTTATGTATAGTGTGAATGAATCATATCGCTTTAAGGGGGCGATAGTCCACACATCCACACATTATGTTATCGTATTCCCACAAATCTGAGTGTATAGTGGTATGTGTTATATATTAATTAAAAAATTATACACTGATTATAAATATAATATATGACATATATAAAAATAATTTTCATCGTTATTCCCTACCATGAGAGGTTGTAAAGGAAACATGAACAACTTCATTTCGTGAGGCGGTAGTTTACTGTACACATAAACGATACCTTCATTACCCATTAGATGGAAGTGTGTGTATATTTAGTGAGGAACGTTAACATGAAAAAATATTACTATATTTATAATAATTTTTTTAATTATGTAATAAGAAGAATTGAAATTGTGGAGAAAGAGATAAAACTAATGATCTGGAAGAATGATGTTACTTCTTAATATAGTAACTCCTTTGGGTTTGAACCAAAGGGATTCCTTGGATGGATTTTTGACCAGTTTTAAGATTTTAAGTGGATTTTAAAGATGTTTAGGAGTTATTTTCATATATATTAGTCAATACAAAGTGTCTTTAGAGGAGTGATGAAGTGGAAGGGTTGCGTGTATTTTTATAGTGGAGGAGGAGTGACACTCTTATAAATTTTGGAAAAAGGAATTATACATACATTTTTCCAATTGAAGGTGGATCCCAAAATGTAACAAATTAAATACATATTAGTATAACATCTAAATATTTCCATCAAATTTCTTTTTGAAAAGTTTCTTGGTCATTTTGGCTCTTAAGAATAAGTTTTAGTCCCTTGTTAAGCTAATTTTCCTGTTAATCATTGTAATTAATTTTAATCACTTTCCCTAATATTTTTTTATAAAATAATTTAAACAAAATAAAAATTATAAATTAATATGATCCAAAATAAAATTTGTTTTTTGAAATTATAATCTTATAAGTGGAAGAAATTAATTTGAAATTAATCCCACAAATGGGACGACAATACGTGTTTTTAAAGTAAAACAATTCAAATGTTTGAGAAGTTTTTATATTCAATTTCAATTTGAAATTGATTAAAATGACCTAAATTGGATTAATTAATATAAAATTGATCTAATTAGTCTTTAAAACCAATATAAAATATAATTTATCCTTATAAATAAATTAGTTTAAAAATAATTTTTGAATTGGATTTCAGTATTTTTCACTAATCATTAAAAAATTTAAACTTCACCAAAAAATACAAAAAATTCACCCAAAGATATTTTTTATGTTCCTATTTAAAATATGAAGTTTATTCTAACCTATAATATTTATAAAAGTAACAAAAATTGGATTTAAAATAGGTTCTCCATTAAAATGCAGTAAAAGTTCTTTTATAAAAATGTAGTTTTTATGTGTAATACTGGGTTTATTCTTATATTATACATATAAAATCTGTTTATAGATTTTTAAAAATATTTTATTAAAAATATAACATATATATTAAATTAATATCCCTAGATAATTTTAATTAATATAATTTGATTGGATAAAACAACTTTGCAGTCATAAAAATAGTTTTCTATAAAAATATTCCCTTTATATTCAATTAGTTCTTATATTCATATCCAATAAATTTGCATCCAATGAATTAATTTTATACTAGTACCTAGCCCATGCATAATCACGATGCTATAATTAAAATCTAAAATTCAACAGTGTTTTAATAGTTTGAGTAGTTAATAATGAAAATTACTTCAAATATGATAAACTTACAGAGGTGTAGGTAGAGGTAATGTCGAAGGCTAATGTAGAGGAGGAGGTAGAGGCTGATTAGGAGGATACAGATGGGGAGGTGGATTATCAGTATAACATTGAATTATTAAAGAGTTTATAGAACACTCATAAAACATATATTTTCTATCTAGATAACAACTCAAGATTTAAATAACATTTCATAAACTAAAGAAAAGCATCTAAAAAATGTTAATAAAGTAATCTATCACTTTTTCAAAGAAAAACACCTTCCGAACTACTTATTATGAACCAATGTTCTATAAAATAAGCCAAAAAATGACAAAAATATAACAATAACATAAGAAATTACTACAATAAAGTCTTCATTCTACAAATTCTCTTTAACATGTTACCTTTTAGTAAGATAAATCCACTATAATGCATTTTTCAAATCCAATGTAATAAATACATCAATGATCAGATTTTTAGTTTTTTCCCTCACAGAAATAATTGAAAGAATTAATAAAAATGTAATAAATATCATTAAATGAGAATAGAAAGGCAGTATCAATGTGGTGGTCGCTGCTATACACTTCAACCTGGTATTTGAACAACTGGCACTTTATATGAGCCTTCATGACCAGCTCCTAGTTCAAGACCTTCACTAAGGACCGTTGTAATCTAAAAATGAAAAAAGTGATATTAAGTAAGTAAATTATGTTAATTGTGTGTTTAATTAAGATCCAAAATTATGATTCATTAGACAATTACTTGTTAATAGATGAAGACTTCAATGGAAATATAGATACAAAAGAATGTTTTGTGCATTTAATATTATTAATTTTAAACTGGAACATTGTCATGATTTCATCCCATCCAAGGGAAGGTTATTTAAAAAGAACACAAAATATTAAAATACAGAAAAATGTTTTAATAGATACAATCTTGAAAACTCATATCTTGGGAAAAAATAATAAAAAACAGTGAAAAATCCTAAAATGGTAAATCTATTCAACTGGAGAAAATTTTCAGAAGTCTTAATGTGTGAAGACTAAAATACTGGAAATTACCATTACACCAGAACATGGATTATCGGTACGAATTTATTTAATTTTCCCATAATGAATATTGATTTATGATTTAATAACTTCATTATAGTGTATTAATAAATTACAGTTTAAGTAGACATAACGGTCGTGAAATATTTTGTAACAGGAAATTTGAAACTAATAGATTGTAGAAAATGTTTTTTCTAAATTGTATAAGTACTTCAAGTCAAACCATTAGTTAACTATGTCTATTTTTTTTCTTTATGTTATACTTTATCCTAATATGAAGATCACTGAAATTAGTTGATGGTGGTGTAGAGTCACCCATTTGTAATTTGCAGAATCAAATTCTTTCCAGCCAAATCAAGTTACAAACCTCCTCCATCTTCCCAATATCAACATCATATCTACAAATCCTATCCCATAAAAAAAGTATTGATATTAAATTTAAGCTGGTAAACATAAAGTATATCACAAAAAACATGTACCTGTAGACCTCCCAGGAACATTGGAAGACCTCAATACCATCAATACCATGGTTTTGAGTATCTATAACTATATATAGACATAGAACTGTAGAGTGGTCTCCAAAAGTCTGAAGCACATCCTATGTTACTTCATTGAATTAAAAGTTCCTAAACAAAAAACAAATGATTTTAGTAACTTCAAAATCCAGTGGATTCATATTGTATATCAAAATATAAATCCTAGATATTTTATATTTGTCAATGAAAATATTACATGTATACTATTTATGCACATTATGTATATATGGCTGACTAGAAGAAGCATCCTTCTCCGGGTTCTAAAATGGTTAACTCAAGCAGTGCCGGAGAAAAAGATAAAATTAATGTTATGTTTGATAAATTTTGAGGATTTCTATATGGGGAGAAGCATGTTTCCAATGGCCAAAGAAAGTAGTTTCAGAATATTGATACTGCTAGAATCATAAACTGCTTTAGAAGAAAAGGATCGAGGGATATATGAAAACACAGTCCATGCAAGGGATATCTAATTTTTTTTTAGGAAATGCATGTAGCTTAGTATACTGAACCTATTGATTATTAGTAGAAAAAATGTTATTCATGAATAAGTTAATGTCAATGTAATGGTTTTCATTCCTTCTCTAAATCCTATTCCACCATATGATACACTAGACATGAGTAACAGCTATATAAAATAGGTTCATGAATTGGGAATATCCCTCCTAGGTGACAAAATCAATAATAGTACTGAAATTGACTACATTAATATACACTTCAAATAGATAACTCGTTTTTATCTACAAAAATTAGTCACTTGAAACTACATGAACATCTTTATGTCAGCATAAAACACATGAATTAATGTGTCACTTGCATTAATTCAAATCCCATTCATTACATAAAAAAATGTAAATATGGTATGAAAGGAGAAGTATTTTCCAAACCTATTTATAGACTTGATTATACAAAAAAGTAGTGTAATGTAATGTATACATTTGTATATATGAGTGTAATGTATATAGAACTATATACCGTTGAATTGTATGAAACATTATATATTTCTAACATTTGTATACAAGAGTGTAATGTATGTTTAAACATTTTATGACACCAAACAATGTGAAATATTAAAGTGTACGTATACAGAAGTGTAATCTCGCCACTATTTCTATCAAATGTTTTTGTTTAGTTCTACATAAAAGTTTGTATTTTTCTTGGAAGAAACATCCATGTTGATATCGATCCAAACTAGATAGGGAGGTTGAAAATATTAAAATATGAAGCCATTATAATTCATGAACTAACCTTGAATACCTGATCTATCTTAACTAGTGAGATCCTAGATAGAGTTCCAAAGAAATTCAGTCTTTAATGATGTGCCCACATAGATAACAACAAAAATGTTATTCATGGAACCTGATGATTGGAGTCAACCAAAATTCATAAGAGAAGGTTGTATTTAAGGTACATATTATGCTGATATTTAGCTACCTAGAAGCAATGATGTATGTCCCTTCCTAAGATCTCCTAGGAATGACTCCTCAAGGAGCATTCCGAATCTTCACCTTCAGCCGCACCAGAAGTCACCTGACCTAAAATATCAACTGGAGGGGATGAGATTCCCATCATCATATCCTCACCAAATCATTCATGGGATGCTAAAGAACCCATGAATAGATGTCACCCTCAAGCTCCTCCTTGAATTTCATTCGAACTGTGTGGGGATTGTAGAAGCCAACCATTGAATATCCCATCATGGTGCGACATATCACATCTGTAATAAAACATTTCCACATTATTTTAGTGGCAGTGAGCTGCTGATGGTGTCTCCAGGTCTCCTTGGGTTTGGGTATGATGGAATTATAGTTAACATAAGGTTTTATTTAATGCATTCCACATGTTTGCATAGAAATACCTATACAGATTAAAAAAATATGTGAAATGGTGTTGAATGATTTTCCTGTATGCTGAAAAATGATAAAAAACACACCCATACAACTAATATGCCACAAAAAACACCATTTTAACTTCTAGTTTACATATATTTTGAATTCATTGGCTTTTCTAAAATTGGTGTGTGTTTGTTAACATATGGTTCTCTTTTTTTGCATGGACCATGTTTGCACAGAAATACCTATATAGAATACAAATATTAACTAAAATGGTTTTGGAAAATATGTCTATATGCTAGAAAATGATAAAGAAACACCCATTTTTGTAATATACAATAAATAAAACTATATTTTAATGGCCAATTTACCTATATTTTTCATTTGTCAGATTATCTATCATTAGGGAAATTTTTGTTAACATAAGGCTCTATTTGGTTTTATTTGATATGTTTTCATAGATTTACTTATAAATAATAATAATAATTAGGTGAAATGATGTTCAAAAATCTATTGATATGTTGAAAACTGATAACAAACAAACATATACATGTAACTTGGAACACAAAACACTGTATTTTAACAGCGAGTTTACCTATATTTGTCATTAATTGGCTTTGATAATATTTGGGAGTGTTTGTTAACATAATGTTTTGTTTGGTTTAATGTACCGTATTTTCACAGAAGTACATATACATAATAAAAAAAATTAAGTGTAATGGTGTTGGAAAATATTCCTATATGATTAATAATGATAACAAACACACCCATACAGGTAAACTGATCATCCCAAATATGTGCATTGGTATGATTTTTTCATGCATGTCAGATTTTACATCCAATTCATGCAACATTATCAAATAATGAAAATTAAGCCAATGTTAGTGCTGTAACTAACTTGTAATGATCCACAGCTCCAAAATGTGTTTCTACTTCCCTTTACATGATGGGAATTTCTCCAGATTGAAGTCTAACTCCACCATGTGACCTAGTATATTGGACCAAGACTATCCCGACACTGGTGATGTTTACTAATGATTTATCACCCAATATCATTCTACAACTGTTTTAATGATCATATCATATGTATGCATTCTAAATTTGCATAAAAAACCTATAATTGATTTAACACACTATTTAAATTATAACTAATAGTTTTATATGTTTCTAAGACATCATCAAAAATGTATTAAACATCAATTTTACATAAAACATAATATAAATTTATTTATACCATTGAGAAATAATACATATGAAGTAACAAAAAATTCATAGAAGAATTAATATTAATGAACATTTAAATAGGAACAATGTACATGTGGATTTGAAAATATTGGATATATTCATGAAACCAACAAAATATTACCAAATTGTTTCACACAAGAATTTAATTTTGGAAAGAATGGTGTGAGAGGTAACAAAAAATGTAGTTTTTTAAATGATATTCACATTGTACCTTCCACGATGGTGTATTCCTCCAAATCTAATGTTACATCACCCTGTCCCCTTGTATGCAGGATCAAAACCTAGCATTAAAATTGATTATATTTAATATATTGAATGCATAAATTAGTGGTACAGAATACTGAAGTAAAAGTAGATAAAATATAGAGACCGTTAAAATAGTAAAAAATAGAAAGGACAATCACATTATACCTTTTTATGGAATCTTCAACTTCCTCATCATCTGACACAGTCAACAATATCTGTATATAAAGGAAGGGATACATGAAGACCTTATTCTGTAAGGATATCATTTCAAGATCGAAACATCCCTGTATACATTGGGCACCTGTATCAAGAAGAGATAAACTCAAAAATTCTACATGGAAGAATACATCCAAGAACATCGCAGACATGTCTTTAGAACAATATAGACATGTGAGTGGGGATGTAGACGTATCCAAGAGAGTAGGTTCCCATGAAATACATTCCCCAAAAATATATTTTCTAGGAGAAGTTTCATATTTTCTTGTACATTATAGTTGGAAACCCCACAATTCCCTAGAGATCCACCCTTACTAAAAGAGTAGTCAATTTCTGAACATAATGACAACTATGAAACACCTAAAGACAGATGCACTAAAAGTATATAAAAATATTAACATAATCAAATGTCGTTTGTTACCAAAATCATGAGACTATTTAATATTATTTCATATAATAATTTTCTACACCATTCGAAAAAAACATATTGTTGTTCTCCTCAATATAATGAAACATGTCTTCCCATTGTTCTCAGAATTATTTTCTGTAGTAGTAATCATAAATTATATATGAACATGAATTAAAATTTATTCTCAATTGATTAAATAGTAAAAATTATGGAACAAAAATTTCAACTAAGAAAAGGAAATGAAATCAATGAAAAATGAAGCTGAAACAACCATTGTATCATAGTATATTATGTTTTGAAAACAAAAAAGAGAAATGAATGTTCTCATATATGGGTAAATTTGAAATGCGGTTTTAAAATATGACAGTACCTAATGTTTTTAACAACAATGATGTTCCCCTCCGATTCAGACTGTCTGCATCATACCGTGTTAATTATATGATACAAATATTTTTTTTATTTTTTCTTGCATTGGACCAACAATAATGGATGTTGTTTAAGAGTAATATGGTTTCTTGCAGCACTTAAGTAATGTTTAAAAAATAGTAAATGGAAAATAAGTTCACTTTAAATTCTATTCATAAAAAAACAACCAACAAACAGAGGGGAATAAGAGTATAAATAATAATAAAAAAAGGTTTATAGGGAGTTGAAAAGAACCTATGGCTAAGAAGGCCTATTTTAGATCAATGTCCATTTATTATCTCTCAATAGAGAATGTTGTAAATAAATGTTGGATGAAAAAATGAATTATTTCCCTAATTACTGAATTAGGAAAGAAGATGTATTGGAAATGGATTGTAAAAAATTATGGGAAATTATTATGAATAAAGTCAAACTAAAAGATGAAAATTTAAGAAATTTTTTACAGAGTAGATAGGTAGTTGAAATTACAGTATTCATGATGTGTTTAGTAACTGGTTGATTTTGTGTAATGGGGAAATACTGACCTATATATGTGAGCTATGAAGGAATATAAATTTGTAGTTTCAAATAATATAAGAGTGTTGAACCTTCTGGGAGAATTAGTTGAACTCATATTTTGATAATCTCAATTACGCTCAATCATATTTTGATAATACCAATTATGATCAATCATAGTTTGATAATCCCAATTATGATTAATCATAGTTTGATAATCCCTATATTTATTAATGATTAATTACTTATTTTCATATTTCTGTACACCATGCACATATTCATATATTATAATATTTATATTATCTTTTGAGAATTAGGTTACTGAATGGATATATATTCTAACTTAACCCATTCTGCCAATAGAATGCTTAAACAGACAAGTGGTCACCATTACAGAACAAAACTACCGATACAGACAAGTCACCATTATGCAAGACTACTGATACAGACAAGTCACTGTTATGAAAGCCTACCGATACAGACAAGTCATTGTTATGCAAGCCTACCGATACAGACACGTCACCATTATTCAAGCCTACCGTTATAGATAAGTTACCGAATGAAGTCTACTGATTCACCAAGGAAGCTACCGGTACATGAAGGCTACCGTTACACGAAAGGTCACCAGTACAATAAGTCTACCACTACTGATCAAGTCTACTGCTACCGATCAAGTCTACCGCTACTGATCAAGTCTACCAACAGACATGAAGTCTACTGATAGAAAGGCTACCATTACACAAGAAGTTACCGATACAAAGACTTACTGATACACAAGGCTACCGTTACCCAAAGCTACCATTCCAGAGAATCCGACGCTGCCTTAATTTCTTTATCTTTATTTAATCTAACCAATGGTCATATTAGGTATATTTTAATTCTTTGCCATTTATTTAATGAAGGTTGCTGGATGTCAGGGAACCATACCTCGTACATGCAAAAAGAAATCATTTCTTTTGCTAGAGCTTGTTCCATAAATATAAGAAGTCCCTGTTGCTGCAAAGAAGAAAAAATTATATACAGAAGCGATACAAGTGACATACACAAGAAGAGATCATACAGATATACATGCACGACCAAGAAGAAAAAGAAGCTCATACACACTCACGCTTACTCAAGAATAGCTGTGTACTTTCACGAAGGATTTTGAATAACATCATCGACTACATTTTCACTGTCTCTGAACCTGGATGTCAAGCGGAAGACACTCTATTTTCCAGACAGAAACCAAATGAGGACTCAAAACCATTTCTCATCAAATCTGAAGGAGTCTAGAGCTACACTGCAATCACTAAAGCCATTCTAAACTCTATATCTTGCTCATCGATTTATTATTTACTTTACGAGCAGTGTGTGTCATCAGTTTTAATTTACACATACACTATCTCCTGAACCATAACTGGATGATCTATAAATCCTCATTCAATCTCTTTACATCTTGTATTTCCCACTATGGATAGTGGTGTAGGTCGGGTGTGACATGGACAGCTGTATTTGCTGTTGTTTTTGTTTCCCACGAAGAACTATGGTAGAGGTATTTGACCTGGATAGTTGTAAACTATTGTGAACCCTGATCCTGGGTGTGGATCAAATTTATAAAAATTATTGAGAGGACTAAGTCTCGGCTTGAGATAGAACCTCTTGGTTATATCTGCTATGCTTTATTTAGTTTTATCTAAAATCTTTTATTCCGCTGCTAATTGCTTTAAAACATAAAATGTTTTTCAAAAGTACTCTGATAATTGAATTATCAAGTGTTTTCATTACTTTTAAATCATTAGGTTAGTTTCAAAATCTAATCTAATCTTCTGATTTGATTAACAGGGAATTATTCAATCTCTTGAGAACCTAACTGAAAGTTTTCTTTAATTAAAATTCCCTACAATTCAATTTGTATGTTAAATTGGGGAATTTTAGTAAAGGATTTTAAACATAAATTTTAATTGGAACTCAATTCACCCCCCTCTTGAGTGTCCACTCTGACAAACATTTGGTATCAGAGGTCTTTTAAAATATTTTCTGAAGTACTCTATTTTTCAACTGTGATATTAGTTGTATTGTAAAGTTCTTAAAATTTCCATTATTTCTAAATTTCTATCTCTTTAAATTTTTTTATCTCAACCTAGTTATTATGGATAACAGACTTGAAGGTGTTGCTACTAATAGACCACCATTTTTTAATGGAAACAACTATGATTAGTGGAATATTAAGATGAAAATTCATTTAGAAAGCATGGGTTTTGATATTTAGACTGCTATAGAATCAGTATATAAAATTTATACTACTATTAGATCTACTTGGAATGAAGCTACTATGACAGCTCACAATAATAATTGCAAAGCTATGAATGCTCTGTATTGTGCTTTAGGAGATGAGGAATTTAATAGAATATCTTCTTGTAAGACTGCATATGAAATTTGGGATACTTTAGGTGTTTCTCATGAAGGAATAACTAATGTTAAGGAAATGAGATTGAACACCTATACTATTAAAGATGATAATTTTAAGATGAAGCCGGATGAACCCATTTATGATATGTATATCAGGTTTAACGAAATTGTCAATAAAATTATCTCACGGGGAAAGGACGTTTCATCAAAGGAGCAGATCATGAGAATTTTGAGATGCCTACCTGAAAGATGGAGGGGCACTTCTGTTTCAATCAGAGAATCTTGTGATATTGGTAAACTTCCAATCAAGGAACTTATTGGCAAGTTGATGATGTATGAATAAGAGCTTAAAGTAAACAAAGAAGAAGAAGAAGAACCAAAAATGAAGTCAGTTTCCTTCAAGACATCTACTTCAAAGAATAAGGATAAAGAGAAAATTCAGACCATGAGTGACAGCTCAAGCTGTGAAGAAAGTGAAAGTGCATCTGACAGTGATGCAGAAATGGCTCACATAGCCAGAAGATTCAAGATGTTTTATAGGAAGAAGAAGTATTTTAGAAAATCAAATTACAAAGGTAAGTATGACAACAAGGGTCACTGGAAAAAGGACTGGAAGAAATCTGACAAATCTGATGAAGTTGTATGCTATGAATACAAAATAAAATGACATCTAAAAGCAGATTGTCCAAAGCTGAAATACAAGAAAAAGTATGAGTATAAGGACAATAAGTATAAGAAAGCCATGAAGGCTACTTGGAGTGATTCTGAGGATAGTTCCAGTGAATCTGATGCTTCTGAGACTGAAAACAGAAATAAGGCAAACATGTGTTTTATGACAAACACTTCTGAGGTAACATCTGAAACTCCTGATTTAAATTCTTATTATTCTGGAGATGATTCTGATTCTGAAAATATGTTAAAATATGAACAGTTTGAATACTGTGATTTGTTGGAAGAATCCTGTAATGAGTTGAAAGACAAATACAAAGGTTTAAAGAAACAGTATGCTTTAACTGTTAAACATAAATTCGATCTTGACATAGAAATGGAAAAAAATGCTCAGTTGCTTAAAGAAAACACTGAACTGAAATTTACAAATGAGAAACTTAGGAAGGATTTAGAAAAATTCACAAATGGAAAATATAATCTTACTCAAATGCTAGGTAAGTAGATTTCACCTAGATATACTACTGGTATAGGATACCAATGTGGACAAAGAAAAATTACCAAAACTAGATTTATTTCTAAATCTGGACAGAATGTAGATAGTTCTAGTTCTGGAATTCCATATGCTTCAACTAGTTATATTCATAGTTACGGATTTAATAAGGTTTATCTTTCAAAATCTTTTGATTTTACAAATTTTATATGACCCATAAGACAAATTTGGGTACCTAAAGTTTTATTGGCTAACCTGTCTGGACCCAAGAAAATCTGGGTAACAAAATCATTTCCTATCTAAATCTTTTTTGTAGGGGACCTGCTTAAAGAGCTCCTGTAGAAAGACTTGGTACTTGGACAATGGATGTTCAAGACATATGTTAGGAGACTTCTCATGCTTTAAAAGCTTAGTGAGAGTTGATTGAGTTTTTGTCACCTTTAGTGATAATTCTAAAGGGAAAATCATCGGTTTAGGCCAGATTGGTAACACTGACTCAGTAGTAGTTTCTAAAGTTCTATTTGTTGATGGGATTATGTATAATTTACTAAGTATTTCTCATTTATGTGATGATGGTTTTAATGTTAAATTCGAAAAAGATTCTTGCAATGTTTTTAATTCTAAAAATGATTTAGTATTTTCTGCCTTGCGAAATGAAAATGTATATGCTGTTGATTTAAATTCTTTAGCCATGCAGAATATTACTTGTTTAATTGTTTTTCATAAAGAGTATTGGCTTTGGCACAGAAGATTAGGACACTACAATGTACATTCACTTAGAAAACTTACTAGGAAGAACTTAGTTAGAGACCTACCAAAACTTTATTTCCCAGCAGATAAAGTTTGTAATCCCTGTCAAAAGGGAAAGCAACATAAAGTTTCTTTTAAATCAAAGAAAGAAGTGTCAACTTCTCAACCTCTTGAGTTGGTTCACATGGATTTGTTTGGACCTTATAGAGTTTCAAGTTTAAATGGGAAGAACTATGTCTATGTTCTAGTAGATGACTATTCTAGGTATACTTGGGTATAATTTCTAGCTCACAAAAGTGAAGCTTGTTCTTACTTTGTTAAATATTCCAAGTCTGTAGAGAACCTTAGTGGACATAAGATTAAAACCTTGAGAAGTGATCATGGCCGTGAGTTTGGAAATCATGAGTTTGAATCCTACTGCTCACACAATGGCTATAGTCACAATTTCTCGTCCCCTAGGACACCTCAGAAAAATGGTGTTGTAGAAACAAGAAACAGAACCCTTCAAGAAATTGCCAGAACCATTCTCAATGAGTATGACCTACCTGTTTATTTTTGGGCTAAAGCTGTCAATACAGCTTGTTATATTATCAATAGAGTTTTGATCAGACCTGTTCTTAAGAAGACCCCTTATGAGTTGTGGAACCATAGGAATCCTAAGGTTAACTACTTCAAAGTTTTTGGTCTAAATGTCATTATTCTTAATACCAAAGATAATATTGACAAGTTTTCATCCAAGAGTGATGAAGGAATTTTTCTAGGTTACTATATTTCTAGTAAAGCCTATAGAGTTTTCAATAAGAGAACCAAATGTGTGGAGGAATCCGTTCACATCAAATTTGATGAAACTGATCCACATGAGCCTAAGACCACTCTTGAAAATCTTGAAGATGATCTCTCTGTTTTGAACCTTAATGATAAAGACAGTGGACCTATAGTTAAAACATCCAGTTCTGGAAATTTTCCAGAACCTGCTTCTGTTGACTCCCAACCTGTTGATGAACCTGAAATCTCTAGCACTATTTTTCGAGACCAACTAGGATTCTAAAGAACCATCCTTTAGATGTTGTTGTAGGTAATCTAGATATAGGAACACATACTAGAGATTCTCTATGAAATCAAGTTGAACATCAAGACTTTCATTCACTGTTAGAACCTAAAAATATCAATGATGCTATCAATGATGAATGTTGGGTAATGGCTATGCAAGAAGAACATAATCAATTTTAAAGAAATAAAGTCTGGGATATAATAGAAAGACCTAAAGACTCTTTAACCATAGGCACAAAGTGGGTGTTTAGAAACAAAGTTGATGAATCTGGAAACATCATTAGAAACAAAGCTAGACTAGTTGTACAAGGATACAATCAAGAAGATGGAATTGACTATGAGGAAACCTTTGCACCTGTAGATAGATTAGAGGCAATTAGGATCTTACTTGCCTTTGCATCACATCTGAATTTCATGTTATATCAAATGGATGTGGAAAGTGATTTTCTAAATTGTTTTATTTTTGAAGATGTTTTTGTAGAACAACCACCTGGTTTTTCAAATCATCACATTCAAAATCATGTTTTTAAACTTTCTAAAGCTTTATACGGTTTAAAACATGCTCCAAGAGCTTGGTATGAAAGACTTACAAATTTTCATACTTCAAAAGGATTTACAAAAGGAATTTTTGATCCTAATCTTTTTATAAAAAGAATTTCAAAAGATGTTTTAATAGTACAAATCAATGTGGATGATATTATTTTTGGATCTTCTAAAAATTCCTTATGTACTGATTTTTCAAAGGTTATGCAAAATGAGTTTGAAATGAGCCTAATGGGAGAGCTTAAGTACTTTCTTGGATTTCAAATCTTTCAAACTAAATATGGTATTATTTTGAATCAGAGTAAATATACTAAGGATTTGTTAAAACGTTTTGGTTTGGATAGTATTAAGGGAAGTGATACACCTATGATTACCACTTGTAAATTGGATATTGATGAAACTGGGAAACTAGTATATCAATCTAATTACAGAGGTATGATTGGGAGTTTACTTTATCTTACTGCTAGTCGACCTGATATTATGTTTAGTGTGTGTATGTGTGCTAGATTTCAAGCTAACCCTAAAGAGTCACACTTACTTGCGGTTAAAAGGATTTTCAAATATCTTAAATATACTGCTAACTTGGGGCTGTTTTACCCAAAATGACAATCATTTGATTTAATAAGTTATTCAGATACTGACATTTCTAGATGCAAGTTAGATAGAAAGAGCATATCTGGAACATGTCATTTACTTGGAAAGTCCCTAGTGTCATGGTGTAGTAAGAAACAGAAGTCGGTTGCATTATCTACTGCTGAAGCAGAGTATATAGATGCTGGTAGTTACTGTGCACAGATTCTATGGATGAAACACACTTTATTGGACTATGGATTTGATTTTAATCATCTTTCAATTAATTGTGATAACACTAGTGCGATCAACATCTCAAAGAACCCTGTTTCTCACTCTAGAACCAAACACATTGATGTTAGACACCACTTTCTAAGAGATCATTATCAAAGAGGTGATATAACTCTTGAATTTATAGGCAATGAACTCCAATTAGCTGATATTTTTACTAATCCTTTATGTTCAGAAAGATTAAGTTTTATTATAAATGAATTAAGAATGATAACTTACTCTTAAAACTGTTAGAAAAACCTCACAGTTAGAAAAACCACACTGTTATAAAAACCTTACCATTAGAAAAACCTCACCACTAGAAAAACCTCACCGTTAGAAAAACCTCACCGTTAGAAAAACCTCACCGTTAGAAAAACCTCACCATTAGAAAAACCTCACCGTTAGGATAGACCTCACCGTTGGAGGACACCTCACCGGTACATCTCTCGTGCTGTTTTAAATTTTCGTATTAAGGCTGAGACATTGAATTTCTTTTTAATATATGATTTCTTTTATATGTGAATCCTAAATAATATTAATCCCGACTCTAGACAACACTCAATCACCGCGAACCTATCTGTTCGAATCACTTTTACCTAAACCTCTCAATCTCGGAAAACCCTAAGCCTCAGAATCTGAAATGGCACGTGTGAAGTGACCCTCTGTGGATGAAGGGAGTGATGCACCGCAAGATAAGAAGCAGAAAGTAACCAATGATGGTGCCAGTGGAAGCAGTAGAGAGGCTGTTCGAAGGAATAATGTGAATCCACATTTATCAAAGCGAGAAATTGTAGTGGAAAAATAATTATGTGCGGAATGGCTGCTGGTAAGAAAGTCATTGATTCTGAAGGTTTTACAAGAACAAGGATGGTTCGAATGCTTCATGAACAATAATGGACCGTATTATCCATCACTGGTAAAAGAGTTTTCTGAGATTGGCTGTTTTGAGACTTCAGAAGAGGAGAATAGGATGATTTCCTTTGTGAATGGTCAAAAGTTTTCTTTCTCATCAGTTGAATGGGCTGAGAACTTTAGAGTTCCTTATAGTGGTGATTATGGATTTTATTCAAAATCCATACCTACTGCTAGTGACTCTTTCAAATATGAGGATGCCTTGTTGGAATTGACATGAAATAGAACTCCTAGAAAGGTCATTGCTGTAGAGATGGCAGGGGAGGATAAAATACTTTTCAAGTTCATTCAGCATGTGATTAATCCAAGGAGAGGAGATTTTTTTCCCTCAGATTTTTGGATATTTATTTGTTGTATCTGTTAAAGAATGGAGTAAAGGTGAATTTGTGTAGATTTATAATGATTTAGATTGAGGATATGACTCGACCGAAGTCTATGTCCAATGCACTATTCTTTTCTATGTTGATTTCTATTATGTTGAAGGCAAAGGAGGTAGCTAGACCTCAAGAAGAAACTATTGTGGTTAAGGATAATTTTAGTATCACCAGGACTGTTTGTTAGTTTATGAAAGTCAACTGGAAACCTTGGAAGAAATCATGGGTTAATGATGATGGTAAAATCTATGATAAGTACACTCCTGTGGATCATCCTTCTAGACCAAAGGATGTGAGGGATCCTGGTCTTGGACCAGATGAGCCAGAACCAGTCTATAGTGATAATGAAGCTGAAGATGAGGAGGAAGAGACATCAGTTGAGGAAGGAGGAGACCCTAATTTACCTCCTAGTCATATGCCCCAAAACATTTCCTATGGAGCATCCAGCCCTCCAAAAGAACAACCAAGGAGAGAATCTGTTTTGAAGGAAAGTGATACTGAGACTACATAAGAAGAAGAAGCATATCAGTATGTTGTTAAGGACACCTCTGAAGAGGATAAAGCAACCGAATCCGATCATGTTGTTCATGAAGAAAATGAGGCTGCTGATGAAGAAGATGATGAGGAAAATGAAGAAGAAGAGCTCAGTTTGAGCCCTCTGATAGATAGTACAGTCCAGATAGTGCCTGATCAAGAAGCAGCAGTGGCACCTACTGCCATTACTGAGCGAGTCATTGATGACTCAGAAAAGGATAGGACTCACCCCACTGTTGAACTATCAGAGCAAATGGTTATTGAATATGCTGAAGTTGCAGTGGAAGTTATAGAATTACCTCGAATAGAACAGTTGGAGGAGATTCCTCAAGATAATGCTCTAAGTGAGGGGGAGCATCTTGGTTCAGTATCAGTGTTGTATGACATTAAAGGCTGGACATCAAATCCAGGATATATGGCTCTTGGACTTAATTATGAAGATTCTGATGAGGAAGACCAGCCCCAAAGGGAAACAATTATCCTACCTGCTGTGGCTGAGAATTTGGCAACCAAGGGGGAACTTGAGTCCTTAAAGGATGAAATAAAAGAAGAAATGAGAGAATCAGTGACAGATTTTAAGAAAAGTATGGTCGATGAAATGAGGAGTGTGGAGCTATCTCTAGGATGTTCTGTTTCTAGTCCAGTGAGGGGAATGATGGATGAAGTTAAAGTATGCCATACTCAAATTGAAAGTTGGACAGGAGCTGTGGTTGCTCTAAGAAAATCTATTGCTTCGTTGAATGCCATGAACAGCTCTCAAACCCAAGTGAATACTGATATCAGATATATCAAAGAAGTAGTCAAGCAATTTGTGGATGTATTTGAGGCTTTTAAGAAATCAGTCAAGGAACATCTTCAAAGTCAAGATGAACTTGTTCAGAAGGGGGTTAGTAATCTGACACAATCTTTCAATGAGATATTATCTTTCTCAGTTAAACCCCTTCTTTCATCCAGATCCACTGTGAACATTGACCTGATCAGAATTGTGATCCAGGAAGAGTTGTCTAAGGCCAGTACCAGTGGTATCTCAGATACTCAGATCCTTGCTACCACTAGGGAAGTTAGTAGTTTTGTTCGTGATCACCTACGGGCAGCTACTGCTTCTCAAGAGGCAATTAAAAATAAGTTGGATGCTTACTTTGAGAAAGTCTATACCAAGCATCAAATGACCAATCATTTGAAGATTTTGATGGAGAATATGAAGTTGCCTCCAGTGACTCAAGATTTCAGAGAACAGGTTAGTAAGCTCAGGGATCTTACTCCTACCTTGGATAAATTCATTGAAAATTGAGACGATTTTGTGTCAGCAATGGAAAGAGGAGGTAGTATTATTATTGATTTCAGGAACCTATTGCTACCATTCTTGCATGTGGATGCCAGACCTGTGATTGTACCTCCAACCCTTCCTGCCTCTGCCTCTGGGAGTACACCTCAGTTGACTCCAGTTCAGGCTATTCAAAACATGACACCTATGATCCAACAGAAGAGCACATATTTTAGATCTGGTACAGTTTCAGTGGATGAACCTCTAGTTGTTTTTTCTGCTATTCCCAAGCCAACTACTCAATCTGACCCTGCACCCTCTTATGATCCTAAGGGAAAGACTCCTCTTCCAGAGGAAGATTGAGCGATTCTAGATGTTTTTGATGGGATTCAATTGTATTTTATTTTGTAATACTGACTTTATTAGTTTTTATCTTTTGTGATTTAATGGAAAGTTACTCTTACATTCTCTAATTTTCTATGTTTCTTGTGTAATCTATCTCTTTTAGTCTCTATATTTCTCTGATTCTACCCTTCTTTTGTTAATCAAAAAGGGGGAGAAAATGATACTAATGAGAACTAGGAGTATAATTTCAAGGGGGAGAATGCAAGGGGGAGAAAAAATGAGAACTTTGTTTTAATGTTTTTTTCTTAAGAAATTTTTCCTCTGACACCATTTTATTTGTCTTAATACTTTTGCATAAGTTGTGATTATAAAAAATAGAGTGATTGTTGAACCCTCTGGGAGAATTAGTTGAACTCATATTTTGATAATCTCAATTATGTTCAATCATATTTTGATAATCCTAATTATGATCAATCATAGTTCGATAATCCTAATTATGATCAATCATAGTTTGATAATCCCTATATTGATTAATGATTAATTACTTATTTCCGTATTTCTGTACGCCATGCACATATTCATATATTATAATATTTATATTATATTTAGAGAATTCGGTTACTGAATGGATATATATTCTAACTTAACCCATTCTACCAATAGAATTCTTAAACAGACAAGTGGTCACCATTACAGAACAAAACTACCGATACAGACAAGTCACCATTATGCATGCCTACCGATACAGACAAGTCACCGTTATGCAAGCCTACCGATATAGACAAGTCACCATTATGCAAGCCTACCAATACAGACAAGTCACCATTATTCAAGCCTACCGTTAAGACAAGTTACCGAATGAAGTCTACCGATACACCAAGGAAGCTACCGATACATGAAGGATACCGTTACACGAAAGGTCACCGGTACATTAAGTCTACCGCTACTGATCAAGTCTACCGCTACCGATCAAGTGTACCGCTACCGATCAAGTCTACTGACAGACATGAAGTCTACTGATAGAAAGGCTACCGTTACACAAGAAGTTACCGATACAAAGACTTACCTATACACAAGGCTACAATTACCCAAAGATACCATTCTAGAGAATCCGACGCTGCCTTAATTTATTTATCATTATTTAATCTAACCAATAGTCATATTAGGTATATTTTAATGCTCTGTCATTTATTTAATGAAGGTTGTTGGATCTTAGGGAACCGTACCTCGTACCTGCAAAAAGAAATCATTTCTTTTGCTGGAGCTCATGCCATAAATATAAGAATTCCCTGTTGCTGAAAAGAAGAAAAAAATACATACAGAAGTGATACAAGTGACATATGCAAGAAAAGCTCATACACATATACATGCATGACTAAGAAGACAAAGAAGCTTATACACACCCATGCTTACTCAAGAACAGTTGTGTACTTTCACGAAGGATTTTGAAGAACCTCATAGACTAGATTTTCACTGTCTCTGAACCTAGATGTCAGGCAGACAACTGTCTGTTTTCCAGATAGAAACCAGAAGAGGACTCAGAACAATTTCTAATCAAATCTGAAGGAGTCCAAAGCTACACTGCAATCACTAGAGCCATTCTAAACTCTATATCTTGCTTAGTGATTTATTATTTACTTTACAAGTAGTGTGTATCATCAGTTTTAATTTACACATACACTGTCTCCTAAACCTTAACTGGAGGATCTATAAACCCTCATTCAAACTCTTTACATCTTTTATTTCCCACTATGGATAGTGGTAGAGTCCGTGTGTGACCTGGACAACTATATTTGCTGTTTTTTTTGTTTCCCACGAAGAACTGTGGTAGAGGTCTTTGACCTGGACAGTTGTAAACTGTTGTGAACCCCGATCTAGGGTGTGGATAAAATTTATATAAATTTTTGGGGGGACTAAGTCTCATCTTGAGACTGAACCTCTTGGTTATATCTGCTGTTCATTATTTAGTTTTATCTAAAACCTTTTATTCTGCTGCTAAGTGCTTTAAAACTTAAACTATTTTTCAAAATTACTCTGATAATTTAATTAGCAAGTGTTTTCATTACTTGCAAATCATTAGTTTAGTTTCAAAAGATAATCCTATCTTCTGATTAGATTAACTGGGAATTAATCAAACCCACGAGAACCTAACTGAATGTTTTCTTTAATTCAAATTCAATACAATTAAATTTTTATTTTATATTAGGGGATTTTAGTAAAGGATTTTAAACAAAAATTTTAATTGGAACTCAATTAACCCTCCTCTTGAGTGTCCACTCCGACCAACAAAGTGGTCCCAACTAACTCAACCCCAAAGTAATCACTACTTGAATCTACATCAACATGTATCTGATCCCAACTCAAAATGAATTTGAAAAACAGTACATACTTAACTCCCTACTATTGTAGTCTCAAAATAGGAGGAATGTTCAAAATGTACCTCATCTACTCCAAATATCTCTGAAACATGTCTTCCCACTACTCTCAGACTTCATCAGTGTAGTAGTAAGAATAAATTATATATGAAGAAGAATTAAAATTTATTCTCAATAAATTCAAATAGTAAACATGAAGTAACAAACATTTCAAATAAGAAAATGAAATAAAATCAATTAAACATGCAATATGAAATATCCATTGTAACATATTAGATTAGGTTTTGAAAAAATGGAAATAGAAATGATTGTTTAGACATATGGGTATCAGTTCTACAAAAATAAATCAAAATATAAATAGTATAATAAAATATTACTATATAAATACATATCGAAATTTAACCTACAAGGTAGTCGTTTCAAGGAGGAATTGATTAAAATATGCATAAGACACATAGCCACCAATAACCGGTTAAAATTTTTCATGGACCAAAAAAACCTGGAACAAAAACTTGAATCCCCTCTAAACAATAGAATCATTCAAATCATTATGACAATTTAAGAATTTCTCTAATATAGTGATATTACCTTTAACAACTTCATTCTTTAAATGCTTTTCAGTAATCACAAATTTGAATACATTGAAGTGAAATTCAATTGCTTTCAATTCAAACTACAGAAGCACATGATTATCACTCCATCATTAACCCCTAGAGTTCTACACAAAATAAAATTGATGAGTCCTTAACCATATATAAAATCCAAATGAATAATTAGTTGCTAAAAAACAATAGGATCCAGCCTTCTCGAGCCATAAATGATATGACTCTCTTATGTTTTTCCTCCTCTATGCATGTAAATCGAAGACATTCATTCCATAATTCGGTGGCACGCTCGAGGGAGCTGATATTCACAGATAACATGGCATCACTAGAGAGAATATAGAGGTCAAATATATAGTATTAGTCTGAACCGATGATGACAAAATTGATTGTCAGAGGGATACCCAACAACGGTGCTAGAGGGAAGAGAAATGCGGAGGAGGTACTGAACTGTGCTTCCTATATGATGTATAATGATAACAAACACAACCTTATAGGTAAACTGATCATTCTAGATATGTGCATTGGTAAGACTTTTTCGTTCAGGTTAGATTTGACATCCAATTCATTCAACAATATCAAATAATAAAAATTAAGCCAATTTTAGTGTTGTAACTTATTTATAATGATCCATAGCTCCAAAATGTGTTGCTACATCCCTTTACATGATGGATATTTCTCCAAATTGAAGTATAACTCCACCATGTGACCTAGTACGGTGGACTAAGACCATCCCAATAGTGGTAATGTTTTCTAATGATTTATCACCCAATTTACTTCTACAACAGTTGTAATGATCATATCATATGTATGAATTCTAAATTTTCATCAAAAAAAATAACTTACAAATAAATTAACTCACTATTTAAATTATAACTAATAGTTGTATAAGTTTCAATACATCATCAAAATAGTATTAAATATCAATTTTATATGAAACGAAATACATATTTATTTGTACCATTGAGAAATAATATATATTAAGTAACAAAAAAATTAAATAATAATTAATATTAATGAACATTGAAATGGGTACAATATACATGTGAATTTGAACAAATTGGATATATTCTTGAAACCAAAAAAATATTACAAAATGTTTCCACAGAAGCATTTAATTTCGAAAATAATAGTGTGAGAGGTAACAAAAAGTGTAGTTTTTAAAATGATATTCACATTGTACCTTTAATGATGGTGTATTCCTCCAAATCTAGTGTTATTTAACATTTTACCCTTGTATAAAGAATCAATTCTTGACATTAAAATTGATTATATTGAATATATAGAAAGAATAAATTAGTGGTATATAATTTAAAAATAAAAGTAGATTAAATTTAGAGACTATTAAAATAGTAGAAAATAGAAAGGATAATCACATTGTACCTTTTTACTGAATCTTAAACTTAAAGATCATCCAAAACAAGAAACAATATCTACACATAAAGTAAGGGATACATGTATACCTTATTCATTAAGGATATCATTTCAGGATTGGAACATCCCTGTTTATAATGAGCACCTCTATCGAGAAGAGATAAAGTCAAAATGTATATAGGGAAGAATACATCCAGGAACTTTCCTCACATGTTATTATAACAATATAGATAGGTGAGTGGGGATAGAGACATATCCAACAGAGTAGGTTCCCATGAAATACATTCCTATAAAATAGATTTTTAAGGAGAAGTTTCATATTTTCCATTACACTATAGTTGGAAACCCCACAATGCCCTTAAGATCCACCCTTAATAAAAGAGATGTCAATTTATAAACATAATGAAAACTATGAAACACCTAAAGACGAGATGAATTACAAAAACATGAAAATATTAACATAATCAATTTTTGTTTGTTACCCAAAGCATGAGACTATTCAATAATATTTCAAATAATAAATTTCTGAATCATTCGAAAAAATGTGCTGCAGTTCTGCTTAATAAAATGAAACATTTTTTCCAATTGTTCTCAAAATTCATTTCTGTATTAGTAAGAATAAATTATATATGAACATGAATTAAAATTTATTCTCAATATATTAAATAGTAAACATAATTTAACATAAATTTCAAATAAGAAAAGTAATGAAATCAATGAAACATGAAAGTTGAAATAGCTATTGTAACATAGTATATTATGTTTTGAAAACAATAAAATAGAAATTAATGTTCTCACATATGGGTAAATTTGAAATGTAGTTTAAAAATATGATAGTAACTAATGTTTTTAACAGCACTGATGTTCTCTTTGGATTCAGACAATCTGCATCATACTATGTCAACTATATGATCCCAATAGTTTTTTATTTTTTCTTGCAATGGACCAGCAATCATGGATGTTGTTTCAGAGTAATATAGTTTCCTACAACAGTTATTTAATGTTTAGAAAATATAAAACTAAAAATAAGTTCACATTACATTTATAATTAAAAAACAACCTATTAACATAGGGGGAAGAAGAATATAAGGAATAATAAAAAAAGTTTATAGGGAGTTGAAAAGAACCTGTGGCTAAGAATACCTATTTCAAATCATTGGCTATTTATTCATTCTAAATAGATAATGTTGTAAATAAATGTTGGATGAAAAAATAAATTAGTTCCCTAATTATTGAATCAGGAAAGAAGATGTATTGGGAATAGATTGTAAAACATTATGGAAACTTAGTATGAATAGAGTCAAATTAAAATATTAAAAGTGGAGAAAATTTTTACAGAGTAGATTGGATGATGAAATTACTGTATGCATGATGTTCTTGGTTGGGGGTTGATTCTGTGCAATAGGGAAATCCTGACCTGTATTTGTGAGCTGCGAAGGAACAAAAATTTTTAGTTTCAAATAATATTGGAGTTTCCAATTACCTCGACCCCTATGTAATCACTTATTGAATATACATCAACATGTATCTGATCCCAACTCAAAATTAATTGAAAAACAATACCTACTAAACTCTATACTCTTGTAGTCTCAAAATAGAAGCAATGTTGAAAATCTACCTCATCTACTCCGAAGATCTCTGAAACATGTCTTCACACTATTCTCATACATCACCAATATATTAGTAAGAATAAATTATATATGAAGAGGAATTAAAATTTATTCTCAAAAAATTAAAATAGTAATAATGAAGTAACATACATTTCAAATAAGAAAAGGAAATAAAATCAATGAAAATGAAAGTTGAAATATCCATTGTAACATAGTAGATTAGGTTTTGAAAACATGGAAAAAACGATTGTTTCGACATATGGGTATCAGGTCTAAAAAATAAATCAAAATATAAATAGTATAATAAAATATTAATATATGAATACATATCAAAGTTTAACCTACAAGGCTTTCATTCTTAGGAATAATTGATTAAAAGATATATAAGACACATAGCCACCAATAATCAGTTCATCTTTTTCATGGACCAAAAAACTAGAAACAAAAACTTGAATCCCCTCTAAACAATAAACTCAATAAAATCATTATAATAGTATAATAATTTCTCAAAGTTAGTTATACTACCTTCAACAACGTCATTCTTTATATGGTTTTCAGTAATCACAAATTTGAACACATTGAAGTCAAATTCACGTGCTTTCAAATCAAACTCCAAAAATGCATCATTATCACTGAAACATAAACCCCTTGAGTTATACATAAAATAAAATCGATGAGTCCTTAATATATATAATATATAAATGAATAATTAGTTTCTAAAGAACAATAGGAACAAACATTATTGAGCTATAAATGACATTAATCTCTTATGTTTGTCCTCCTCCATGCATTTAAATCGAAGAAATTAATTCCATAATTCGGAGGTGTGCTCGAAGGAGTTGATATTCATGGATAACATGGCATCACTAGTGACAAGATAGAGGTCGAATAAATAGTATTAGTCTGAATCAACGATGACAGAATTGATTATCAAAGGGATACCCAGCAATGGTGCAAGAGGGAGGAGAAATGTGAAGGAGGTGCTGAACTGTGCTTCCTATATGATGTATAATGATAACTAACACACCCACACATGTAAACTGATCATTATAGATATGTGCATTGGTAATATGTTTTTATGCAGGTAAGATTTGACATCCAATTCATGCTTCATTATCAAATAATAAAAATTAATCCAATGTCAGTGATATAACTAATTCTTAATGATCCATAGCTCCAAAATGTATCGCTACATCCCTTTACAGGATGGGTATTTCTCCAAACTGAGGTCTAACTACACCATGTGACCTTGTATGTTAGACGAAGACCATCCCAACACTGGTAATGTTTACTAATGATTTATCACCCAATCTATTTCTACAATAGTTGTAATGATCACATCATATGCATCCATTCTAAATTTGCGTCAAAAAAAACCTATAAAGGAATTAACTCACTATTTAAATTATAACTAATAGTTGTATCAGTTTCTAAGACATTATCATAATAGTATTAAACATCAATTTTATATGAAACAGAATACAGATTCATTTGTACAATTTAAAAAAAATATATATGATGTAACAGACAATTTAAAGAAGAATTAATATTAATGAACATTGAAACATGAACAATATACATGTGAATTTGAACATATTGAATATATTCTTGAAACCAAAAAAATATTACAATATGGTTTCACACAAGCATTTAATTTTAAAAATAATGGTGTGAGAGGTAACAAAAACTGTAGTTTTTTAAATGATATTCACGTTGTACCTTCCACGATGGTGTATTCCTCCAAATCTAGTGTTACTTCACCTTGTCCCCTTGTATGAAGGATCAAAACTTAGGATTAAAACTGATTATATTGAATATATTTAATGCATAAATTAGTGGTGTATATTATTACAAAAAAGTAGATTAAATATAGAGACCATTAAAATAGTTGATAATAGAAAGGATAATCACATTGTACCTTTTTACTGAATCTTTAACTTCAAGATCATCTGAAACAGTCAACAATATCTATACAGAAAGGAAGGGATACATATATACCTTATTCTTTAAGGATATCATTTCAATATTGGAACATCCCTGTATACATTGAGCACCTGTATCGAGAAGAGATAAAGTCAAAAAGTATATAGGGAAGAATACATCCAAGAACTTCCCTGACATGTTTTTAGAACAATATGGACATGTGAGTGGGGATGGAGAAGTATCCAAGAGAGTAGGTTCCCATGAAATACATCCCTCGACAATATATTTTCTAGGAGAAGTTTCATATTTTCTAGTACATTATAGTTGGAAACCCCACAATGCCCTGAAGATCCACCCTTACTAAAAGAGAAGTCAATTTCTGAACATAATGACAACTATAAAACACCTAAAGACAAGATACACTACAACAACATGAAAATATTAACATAATCAAATGTCATTTGTTACCAAAATCATGGGGCTATTCAATATTATTTCAAGTAATACTTTTCTAAATAATTTAAAAAAATGTATTGTTGTTCTACTCAATATAATTAAACATGTATTCCCATTCTTCTCAGAATTATTTCCTATAGTATTAAGAAAAAATTATATACATACATGATTTATAATTTTTTCTCAATAGATTAAATAGTAAAAATAATGTAACAAAAATTTCCAATAAGAAAATGAAATGAAATAAATGAAACATGAAAGTTGAAACGACCATTGTAACATAGTATATTATGATTTGAAAATAATGAAATAGTAATGAATGTTCTCCCATATGGGGAAATTTGAAATGAGGTTTTAAAAATTGATAGTAACAAAAGTTTTTAATAACCCTAATGTTTCCTTCAGATTTAGACTTTCTGTATCATACTATGTTAATTATAAGATCCCAATAGTTGTTTTATTTTTTCTTTCATTGGACTAGTAATGATGGATGTTGTTTGAGAGAAATATGGTTTCCTGGAGCACTTAAGTGAGGTTTAGAAAATAGTAAATGGAAAATAAGTTCAATTTACATTCTATTCATAAAAAACAACCTATGAACATAGGGGGAAGAAGAGTATAAGGAATAAAAAAAGGTTTATAGGGAGTTGAAAAGAACTTGTGGCTAAGCAGGCCTATTGAAGATCAATTATCTTTTATTCTCTGTCAATATAGAATGTTGTAAATAATATTTGGATGAAAAAATGTAGTAGTTCCCTAATTAATGAATTAATAAAGAAGATGGATTGGAAATGGATTGTAAAACATTATGGGAATTTAGTAAGAATAGAGTCAAATTAAATGAAGAATAGTGGAGAAATTTTTTATAGAGTAGATAGGTAGATGAAATTACTATATGCATGATGCATTTGGTAACCAGATGATTCTATGCAATGGGGAAATCCTAACCTGTATTTGTGAGCTCTGAAGGAACAAATATTTGTTGTTTCAAATAATATAGGAGGTCCCAACTACCTCAACCCCTAAGTAATCACTGCTTGAATATACATCTACATGTAGCTAATCCCAACTCAAAAGGAATTGAAAAACTATATATACTAAACTCCCTACTCTTGTAGTCTCAAAATAGAAACAATGTTCAAAATCTACCTCATCTACTCCAAAGATCTCTATAACATGTCTTCCCACTGTTCTTAGACTTCAGCAATGTAGTAGTAAGAATAAATTATATATGAAGAGGAATTAAAATTTATTCTAAACAAATTAAAATACTAAAAATGATGTTATATAAATTTCAAATAAGAAATGGAAATAAAATCATTGAAACATACAATTTGAAATATCCATGTAACATAGTAGATTATGTTTTGAAAACATGGAAAGAGAAATGGATTTTTTAGAAATATGGGTATTAGGTCTACTAAAATAAATCAATATATAAATACTACAATAAAATATTACTACATAAAGACATATTGAAATTTAACCTACAAGGAAATCGTTCTGAGGAGGAATTGATTAAAATATTTATAAGACACAAAGCCACCAATAATCTGTTCATCTTTTTCATGGACCAAAATAACATTCAACAAAAACTTGAATCCCCTCTTAACAATAGACTCATTCAAATCATTATGACAATATAAAAATTTCTCAACTTTAGTGATATTAACTTCAACAACTTCATTCTTTACATGATTTTAGTTATCAGAAATTTGAACACATTGAAGTCAAATTCATGTGCTTTCAAGGCAAACTCTAGAAGCACATCATTATCGGTGCAGCATTAACCCCTTGAGTTCTACACAATATAAAATTGATGAGTCATTAACCATATATAAAATCCAAATGAAAAATTAGTAGCTAAAAACAATAGGATAAAACCTTCTTGATCCATAAATGATATGAATCTCTTATGTTTTTCCTCCTCCATGCATGTAAATCGAAGACATTCATTCCATAATTCAAAGGCGTGCTTGAAGAGTTGATATTCACAGATAACATGGCATCACTGGTGAGAATATAAAGGTCAAATAAATAGTAGTAGTCTGAATCGACAATGATGGAATTGATTATTAAAGGGATACCCAAAAACAGTTCTAGAGGGAAGAGAAATGTGAAGGAGGTGTTGAACTCTGCTTCAAAAACCAAAGCTATGAATAGTTGATGTCAGAGAACTCTGACTGCCAACATAGTTTTCTTTATTTATGTAGAACCCAATAGGATGGTATTGAATGAATCATAATTTAGAAAATACTGGGTCAAACGTTGAACTGCCCACTAAAATAGAAAGATGGTGGTGGTTTGAAGTGATAGATTCATACCGGATTGAAAGGGGAATGATACAAAGGAGATAAATTTAGAATAAGGGATATCGGGAGTGGGACATGTTGAGGGAAATTGAGAGCAAAAAATAAAGAGAGGGAGAGAGAGCAGGAGCAGTTCTGATGGAAATCGCTAGAGTAGGAGAACAAAGGTACTCTGAAATCTTTCGCGTGAAATTGCGATCGAGAAATTTCAAGTAGAGTGGCTCTGAAGTAAATCACAAGCCGGAGAAAATCTGATAGAAATTGGAGTGGGGGAAGGAGGACAGTGGTACTGGGATGGAATAAAATAGGAATGATGTGAAGGAGGGTTACGACAGTCCGTAGCCTATAGTAATATGCGGGATGCCTTGGTGGAGTGGAGGTAAATGGGGGATGGAGGACGATGATGACATGGAATTGCAGGAACCCTAGGTCATGAAGATTTTAAGCCCATGCGGGAGAAGGAACACTACAGTGTTGATTTGAAACTGAGAGTAGGAGAATGTGGTTGATGGAGTGCAGGTTGACTGAGAGAGGTAGGAGGATGGAGGCGGGGGTGAGGGGAGTATAGGTTGCGTAGCATGAAACCCTCAGCAGGAGTGCCCGACCATGAGTGGGAGTGGGAGGCACATAATGGTAGAGTAGCTAAGTGGAGGGGCGATGTGGGTTAATGGTGGAAGGGAATGTATGAGAAATATGATTTGGAGGATCGTGAGATTAACACGCGGTAGATTTAATGCCGGGATTAGTATATATAATAGATTTGTGAATACCATATATTTTACTATGTTAGTTAATACTATTCTAAATATCTAATTTAATATCTAGGTTAAGTCTTATTATATTAAATAAAATATTTTAATAATATATTGTTGTTAAGTAAAACTTGGTCTAACGTGCAACACAAGTCCTCAAAAAAACTTATTGGTGCGTGCAACACATGATAACTTAGTATAACATACATTTAAATATAGATTAATTTTTATAAAATGGTAATTATATTATAAGGTCCCCAGATATTATATTCCCTTACATGTTTGGTGTTTTGTATCATACTCATTTTTAAAAACAATGTTCTTATTTTAACATTTTTGGGGGTTACTATGACTGTTGACCAAATTCAAATGAAGGATTATTTTTTGATGTTGTGAATAAATAAAAAAATTAGAGGATATTCCACCATAGAATGTATATTTTTTCTGTTTTATAGGCCATATCAGGGGGAATATATGTAGAGACATATCAGGGGCATGTATGCATTGTCAAGTAGAAGTTTCCTTTGGAGTTGAATATGATTGATATAGATAGGTTTGAAAGTTGTGTGGTGATCCAATATAGTTAATTCATGAAGTATGATTTTTGAAAAACTATGTTCAATAAAAGTAATGGATTCATTTTAGAAATTATTTTGGAATGATTATGCTATTAAAATTTACTTGAAAGGAGTGTAGAGTAATAAAATCTCGTGGATGGGTCTTGATTATATGATATAGACATCACTATATATCCTTGAGATAATAGGAAGGAAGTAATCCATAGTTCTAATATTTTATGAGACACTCTAAAAATTAGGAAATAATATTTATAATTTGGTATTTTATCCCATTTTATTTTATAAAGAAACCCTATGTCTAGAACTCTTACATATATTTGGTTCTCATATATGGAAATTGGGTCATATAAGAGGCTTCTCTGAACTGTTTAAGGTCATATAGAATGGCGAAAATGTTGTATTAACATTCAGAAACAAGGACTCAGATTTCATGAAGTATCATTTCATATGATGAGGAACATCATATGGTGTATTTTTATATATTTGGGTCATACATAAAATGATATGGATTTTTCTCAGTGTAGAACCTTTAAGGGAAAAATTGTTGGGAAAAAAGAATTTTATACACTATGACTTAGTGGTTCTTTTATAGGATTTTTTTTGGGATTAAAATAGGAAATTCAAGTGTAATCAAATACCCATAAAATATAGGAATAAATCCATATAGAGTTCTTATATTTTAATGGATATTTTCTATCCCATTTTAGGTGAAAAATTATGTTTGAGTTAGCTAACATTTTCCCAATCATTGTATCCCTAGGTGATGGAGAAAGAAATCTTATATATATCATGATCCCTTATAGGGAAGGGTAATTTTTAATAATAGATCACTAGGATGAACTAGCATCGAGAGTATCTACACAAATCAAACTTATATATAAGGGAAATTACTTTTATTAAGCCACAAAAAATTATCACATGGCTCCTTCTTCATAGAACATATTTGTGTGTTGGGGAAGAAAGTCAGGCCTCACCTTATAACCATGACACAAAAAAGAAGGAAGTTTATTTTTTGGAAGTTACGGTTGGGCCTAAGATAAGGATCCAAGAATTAATATGTTTTCTGATGTTTTAGGAATCAAAACACAATTAGTTCACAGAGAGAAATTCCCAATATAGATCAAGCTCATAGGTAGGGGAAATAATCATTTTTTTGTTTTTAGTTGAGGCTAGGATAAAGGATTTATACATTCCTATGTTTCATTTGTGGGTAGGAATCAAACCAAAAAATTTTCAAGGAGGATCCACTTTAATGATCAAGATCATACATAGAAGGGGAAAATTTATTTTAGCATGGTTTTATAGATGAAGAAATCCCTGAAAGACCTTACTTAGAACGGACTCACATAGAAGAAAGGAGGCGTTTTCTTCCATAGTTTAAGAAAAATATTATTTAAGGCTGACAAGTATATCCATAAAACTTTAATCCCCAATAATTAGGTAGTGGACCCCTATACAGATCAATTTTATACACTAGGGAGGCACATTTTTAATATTGTGGATAGGCCTAGGATAAAGGATCCCAATGTCACTATGTATCAAAAAGTAAAAGGACTAATGAAACCCATTGTTCTTAATGAAAATACCCTTATACAAATCAGGATTATTTGCAAGGAAATGTGGTATTAGTATCCTTGGGGCTAAGAATTTTGTTCACAAATTGTTTTAACATAGATATGATTCTCATATAGGGAATTTAGGACCTATAAAATATGATACTCTAACATGTTTAGGGTAATGAATAATAAACCATGTTGTTCCATTTTTTATTCATGGAACTCTTATTCTTCATAAATAGAATGATAAAACATGAACTTCAAGCTCACATAAGTCATGCTTGATGTGAGAAGAAAAATGAAATTGTATGATTATTCATTTTTAACTAGAGTGACTGATAGAGGAATTTTCAAAACATACCCTATGGTTTGGAATATATGGTGTGGAAGATATCATAAAAGTTTACATCATGTGACTAGGACATTTTCTATTTTTTATTGTCATTATATGAGAGTATTTTCATGTAGTTTTACTATATGTGATTGGGATGTTATACTACGAGGTTTGATGTCATTTAATGAGGGCTTGGGAGCTGTGCCTTTTGAGATCACAGAAAACAAAACTTGATTATATAGTTTTACATCATTTGGTGCGGATAGTGTGAATTGTTTTTTTAAAGTGTTATAGCTTGGACTTTTTCCACATATTATACCATAATTTAACATGTATGTTTACCTTATATTTTAACATCACTTGATAAGGATGTTTTAATGTAGTTTTACATCATATGACTATGATTTTATATAGTGAAGTTTAAATTCATTCATCTAAGACATGTGATGTATAGTTTAACTTAATTTGGATTAGATGAACATGAACCAAAATGATTTTTTTTTAAAATTAATCCTTGAGAAAAATTTCCTTAGTGTATGGAAAGATGCACTCTCCAATAATTTTTTATAAAGAATAAGGTCTTTTTTAATAAATATTTTGTAGTTCATAATGGTATTCCCACTTTGTTTCAAACTTTGGAGGCCTATTCCCTAGAATAACTAGAGTTCTAATAACCAATACCAACTTTCCATAGTAGACTTAAGGGATGTGAACATTATTATTTAAATCTAATGATACTCAATTTTTATGAAAATATAAGTCATGAAGGTTGCACAATATCTTCTCATTGAGTCATTCCGGATCATCTAACCACTCTTGAAAATTTTATTCTTTAGATAGATGGTTGTAGATGATAATGTAAAGTGAGGTCATCTGAACCATAATGGGAAGGACTACTTTTATCCCATATATTGGGTAATATGGGGTCCCTTGTGTAGTCTTATGAGTTCTAGTGGGGTAGGACCATAAATCATGAATAATTTTATTAATTAATGTATTTTATTCTAATCAACCATTTCTTGGATTATATTATATCGAGTCTAATTGGAATCATACATCTATCCATTTTCTGATGTTTGGAAGAAAAATTATTGGTTTGGCTAAATTCTATATTGATAATACAAAATTATTAACTCATAAGAGTAGATATTAGTTCTATTAATCATTAATAATGTGTGATAGAAAATCAATATTGTAATTAAATTTTATTTCCGGATGTTTTTGATTAAATTCTACCCAAATTCCTTATGCGATTAGCCTCAACCAATTGTGAGAAGAATTTGGAAGAAGTAAGGTTGTATTTGAAATACCTAGATATTTATGTAGGATATAGCCCCATGAAATATATTCTCTACATGGAAAATTAGAAATAATATTTAGTGTAATCCCATGAATTTATTTCTTGATGGATCAAATTTGCATGCATATGGAAATAATGACACTTACCAGTGAATTACATGATATCATTGGTTATTGATGACTATAAGTATCCAATTTGTTTAATCTTATGGGAGATCTTGGACTTATATTATTGAACACTATAAGTGATAGTGTGGATTTAATTCCTAATAGTGAAGATCTATCCTTAATAGATACACCTGAGGAGGGATCCATCAAAGGCTCAATTATAGAGGAATTTCTATGAATTTTAAATATCATAAAGAATGAATTATACTTCTATTCATTGAATATGTTTCTTTTTGTCTTTATCTGAAAAAATAATTACACTTTTAAGATAGTTTAATAATGGTGACATCCATCCTAAGACTATATCATTTGGAAAGGTTATCATCTCTCCTTGTTCAAGAGTGTCTCTGATCTCACTGATTTCTTCTTCATTAGTACCAATGAATGGGTACACTATCTTATAATTGTTAATATTGATGACTGTTTCATCCCAGAATGGATCTTTTAGGGTTATAGCTTATTTAGAAAAATTAATCTTCATGGGATTTATGTGAACAAAAGAAATAAAACAGTGTTGGAGCTGAGTTGAATTCTCCCATAATCTCTCATATGTCATTGATGAGGGTATTAGTTCCCATTTCATAATGTAATATTTATCATTAATTAGGGTGATTTATAATTTTAAATCACCCTTGAAATTTGATTGGTAAACTAGTACCTACAGAGATAACACAAAGTATGAATGAGAACCATATATTTTTCATTATTATTGGTGAATAATTATGAAAACACAAAAGAATATAGAAACCCAATATTTTTGGAGAGATAATTAAAATTACCAATATAACTATATTGTGTTTAGTTATTTATTCTTCTACTTATTGGAATCCAATAAATGGAATAAATGTATGTCTCCCACATCTGTGTTGTTTCACAATTAGAGGATACCACTTCATTGGGTTATTGTATATTTACTGGTATAATTGTTTAGGTAGGGTGTGCTATAATATAGACTCATAATGATTTCCCTTGGACTTCTTTATGTAGTGTAAACTAAATATCAAATTTCAATATGATTTCCTCCCACTATTCCAACTAGTAAACATGGGTTGATTGATGATATATTTTAGTGGATATATATGGTTTACTAAATGAACCCTATGATCCCATAAGTATAGTCTCAATTTCTAAATGAAAAAGTGACAAGCAATGAAATTCTTATCAATGTTAGAATATTGAGTCTAAGATTCAATAATAGTTCTATTGAGATTATAAAATCCATTTTCTTTTCCTACATGATTATTTTGTGAGATAAATTCATCATGTGAAAACTAAAAATTTTCCACATATGGAATGAATGGATTTCCTTCAATAGGAATCATCAATACTACCAGTCTTGAGAGGTACAACTTTATATTTTCGAAATGATCTTGAGATTACTCGTCCCACAAATTGGTGACTCCATTTTTCATGGACATGGAAAAGGGTAAGAAATTTCATGTGAGGTTTTCTATGATTCTTCTAATGTATGTGTGGTGTCATTGATACCCTCTCATAGATTTTTTATTTAAAGGATTTGGTATGTATTAGATTTAATTTATTTTTTATGGATCCACTTTGATACCATGTTGGTGTACAACAATGCTGAAATAATTTCTTAATGTTACCCTAAAAACAAATTTCAAGGAGTTTATCTTCAATATGAATTTCCTTAGTTTTATAGTAACTATTTCTAGGTTATCAAGAAAAATAAATCATTTCTATGATTTGACAACTAGATCATCCTCATAACAATCACCGGTCTTAGTCATAAATGGATTGAAGAAATGTTGCATGGATAACTGATATATTGATCAAAAATTCTTCAAGGAAAATGGAATTAATCAATAAAAATAATGTCACTTGGGAGACATGAAACAATTAGGTTATTCATATTTAGGATCCATTAAGATTTATTTATACTCAAAGTATCCATACTTGAAGAAAAGGAATTGGAAGTCAATTGTTGCATTGATAAAAATCTTAGTGATGTTGAATGGGAAGTCATCCTCTGTCAAATGATCACTAGAAAATCCCTAAAGTCAAAAAAAATCTAATCTACCCATTTTTATTTATAATGAGTGAATAATGGAAAAACTTTTTAGGTACTGATACTCACAGATAAATATGGATTTTATAATCTCATAAACATCATCTTCAATATTAGTAATATGAGTCAGTTGAATTATCTTGAATACCTATTTGTGACCATGATGATATTTGGAAAACTAAAATGACGGGTGAACACATTAATATCAATCCTATAAATATCTATGTATTTATAAAAAATAAATACCAAAGATACTTATATAATGTGATATATGTGTTGACGCCAAAAATATGGCCCGAAAGGAAGGAACGAAAAAGACAGCCGGCGCGCTGCCCCGCGAAGCACAGCCGCAAAGCACAGCCGTGAAGCTCCGGAGGGGGTGATCCTCCGCGAGCGCGTTTGACGTTCGCGAGCCGCCGTGAAGCACCAGAGGCGGTGATCCTCCGCGAGCGCGTTTGACGTTCGCGAGCCGCCGCGAAGCTCCGAAGGCGGCGCGCGAGCCCTGCATCGCGGCGCGCCTTCCCTATAAATACTCGACTCCCCCTGAGTCCCGACGACGGACAATCCGACCCTTCGGCTTCTCCTCTCCCGAATCGCGAAGCACGCTTTGCCCCGGGAATCATGAGCTCCGCGAGGTATTTCTACTTCACGAGACGACTCTGATTTGTTTCGTTTTGAGCCCCTCTTCCGAGAGGGATGCCCTTCGCGAAGCTCAAGGGCGTTCGCAAAGGAAGGGGATTCCCAAGGGAACCCGGGCAGCCGCGGAGCACTTGTGCTTCGCGAAACACCCAACCCATGCTAGTAATCCCTATGCCAAGGCAGGATAACTATGCATCGCGAAGAACATTGCTTGGCAGGACCCTGCTTCGCGAACCACTCCTTCTTCGCGAGGCAGTGCTCTGCGAACACTGTTCTACTTCGCGAAGCACCTCCCACTCCCACCTATGCCCCATGCTAAGGCCAAGGCACCCCACTTCGCAAAGCACACCCCTCTGCTTAGCGATTCCTCTTTCCGTGCGACCCTCCAGGTTTGCACGATGTGATTTCAAAGTCCCATGGACAACACCTCCCGTAGCGTTGCTTCGCCCAATGCTTCTTCGCATAGGCACGCTAACGACTATTGCTTCTTCGCATAGCCACGCTAACGTGGACCCCTCGATGGTTCCTTCCACGACCCCCCTTTACCATGGCCTTACCGGTACCTTCCCTTCCCCAAGGACCAGAGGGTACCGGTTATGTAAGCCCTAGGGGTGTGGAGTGAACCCACCTCGTCCGAGCTGCAGGACGTTAAACTGCCAAGCACCACGTCCTCGACACATGACGTTAAACTGTGACCCAACCTCGTCTCCCTCACGAAGGGTCCCCCCAGCTCGAGCATTCAATACACCGCTCGTCTCCACGGGAATGGTAACTCTTCCGCACATGGAATGAGATCCTCCTTGTCGGAGTGGTGTATGTTCGCAGGGGAAGGGTCGCCTCAGAGCGTAAATCCCTAACCTTTGGTACGGATGATTGCACCCGTACATCTCGGTACTTCCCCACTACCAAGGTCAGTGGAGGACGTGATAGGGAACGAGGCACCTCCCATTGTCGGACCAAGGTCCATCTTTCCCGCGCTTTGTCGCGCCATGGGCCTCCATCCTGGAGTAAGTCCCAACACCATGGGCCGCTCAAAGTGTAAGCCCCTCTTCGCTTCTCACGGACGCACCCTTCGCGACGTGATCGTCAGGTCCTTGCAACCTCTTGTTTCTCACACCGAGCATGACTCACGTGGGCTTAGAGTGAGCACCGACCCTGACAAACCCCTTCTGAACTACGAGGTCTTTGATCCATGTCAAGGCATGGTACGTAGGAAGCCTCCACGAGGTTCAAGCCCACCATCAGTGGACCAAGGTCTACTTTCTTCTGAACTACGAGGTCTTTGATCCATGTCAAGGCATGGTACGTAGGAAGCCTCTACGAGGTTCAAGCCCGCCCGTCATTCACGTCGGGTTTCACCCCCGTCCAGCATGACGTTAAACTACAACCTGGTCTAGTGGTAAGCCATTGCAACCCAACCCCTCCTGAACTATGAGGTCTTTGATCCATGTTAAGGCATGGTACGTAGGAAGCCTCCACGAGGTTCAAGCCCACCAATAGTGGACCAAGGTCTACTTTCACGTCGGTTCACCGGCGGAGCCCCATCTGAACTACGAGGTCTTTGATCCATGTCAAGGCATGGTACGTAGGAAGCCTCCACGAGGTTCAAGCCCGCCCGTCGCCCATTCACGTCGAGTCCCATTCCAGTCCAGTGGTAAGCCGTTGTGGCACCTGAACTACGAGGTCTTTGATCCATGTCAAGGCATGGTACGTAGGAAGCCTCCACGAGGTTCAAGCCCACCATCAGTGGACCAAGGTCTACTTTCACCTGAACTACGAGGTCTTTGATCCATGTCAAGGCATGGTATGTAGGAAGCCTCCACGAGGTTCAAGCCCACCATCAGTGGACCAAGGTCTACTTTCACCTGAACTACGAGGTCTTTGATCCATGTCAAGGCATGGTACGTAGGAAGCCTCCACGAGGTTCAAGCCCACCCATCACCCAATTCACGTCGTGTTCTACCTACGTCCAGTATGACGTTAAACTACATCCTGGTCCAGTGGTAAGCCATTGTGACCCAGCCCCATTTGAACTACGAGGTCTTTGATCCATGTCAAGGCATGGTACGTAGGAAGCCTCCACGAGGTTCAAGCCCATCAATAGTGGATCAAGGTCCCTCGCTTACATCGGATCACCGACACCCACCACCCGTCGTTTATTCACGTCAGGGTTCATTATCGTCCCGCATGACGTTAAACTGTATCATTTGAACTACGAGGACTTTGATCCATGTCAAGGCATGGTACGTAGGAATCCTCCCAGAGGTTCAAGCCCAACTCTCTTCGGACCAAGGTCCAGCTTCACGTCGGTTTACCGGCACCATCCTGAACTACACGGACTTTGATTCCCTGCCACGGGGATACGTAGGAAGTATCTTCAAGGCTCAAGCCCAACTTCGCTGTCGCCCCCCCCTGCGATGGTCCCATTTCATTCTCAACCGTCTCCGCAAGACGTTAAACTCGCGGCCTACCTCGTGATAAACATGAGATGCCTGAGGAAAACCTCAGATGGAACGCCTTTGGTGTAACCGTCTCTGCTAGACGTTAATCTTGCAACATACCCTGTGTTGAACATGGGAAGCTGAGGAAAACCTCAGATACGTGTCTATGACATGTAATTCCCTGCGCTCGATGTGGGATGCCTCGGGCTTCCACACCCTCGAGAAGCCTTGTGATCAAGGATAACAGACAGACATGCCAGGTACCCCAGCATCCAGACACGCTACTGATGCCTCAAACGTGATTACTCCCCTGACCGAAGGTTGCTGCCCTGACTGGACCCTTTGGAATGTCCCGACAGAAGCAGTGTAATTAACCGGCGTCCATGGAAACATGACACTGGTAAGAGTTTCACGAAATACGTATTAAATCTATAAGGGAGACCCGGACTAGGTGACGAGTTCTGAGGAGGAATCCATAGGAGAAAGAACCGACATCCCATCATCCCGTTTCGATCAAGGAGCATACGTCCCTGAATAAGGAACGAATGCTGCCCGCCTTTGGAAAGCGGGAATGCGGGGCAACAAAGCCGCGCGTCCCCCTCCTCCGCGGACGGATGCGCGCGCGCCCCGACGAAAGCGTCAGAAACAGAAATGGTGAACCCGACGTGAAATTCTTCTCCTCAGCATGGGGATTAGTAGCGTTCGAGACACCAGTAGATTGACGTGTCACCGGATCCAAATATCCGGTGCCTGGTCCCGTCAAGAAAATGGCGGGCCTGTCGTGGAACTCACCGGAAGTCGGGGTAGTAGAACGTGGGGCACTCCGCTCTGCAGCGTGTTGGCGTGGATCCTTCTCACAGACATGGAGGATGGAAGAACGCTGGGGCACTGGCTGTCAATCCTTTTCCTCTCAGTACTGATGAGTTGATCCCTTCGTTTGCCAGGAACCAGGTTGCTATTTCAGAGATGCGGTCACCATCCGCTCCTCGCCCGCGCAGGGGCAGGGGAAACACCACTACGGCCACTCCACATGGCGCCACTACCGCCACGACGGCTGCCACGTCACGGGATGCGGGACGTCCACGTCCCCTTTCCCCATCAGAGGTCATCCAATGAAGGGTGATCAACAGCCTCGTGCGTAGGTATGAGGAACAAGGGGTCATCCCGACCAGGGATATGGCCCGTTTGGACCTGGAGGCTTCCAGGCCCCACCGTCAACGCCGCCCTAACAGGCCGCGCAGGGAGCCCCTGCTCCCCACCTCGACATTCAACCGTTTCGGGAGCCTATCCCCAGAACGCCTTGACGACTCTTCGCCTTACGCCGAAGAGGCAGGCGCGGTCCGGCTCAGCCCGCTCAGGGGCCCGACCCAGGGCCCCCAGGCGAGAGCTCCCGTCCGGCCACGTCAACGCCGCCGTTCGGCCCCGCAGGAAGAGCAGGCAGAATACGTCCCTGCACCACCTGCACCGGCCCGCCTGACCCGACGTCAGCGCCGGGCCCGGGCTGAGGACGCTCGCCTAGCCGCGTCCACGTCGACAGCTATAGTGGCCCGAGCCACCGCCGACGTACATTATGAAGCCCCCGCCTACATTGAGCAGGGGCACCCCTTCGCCCAACCAAGATTGAGACCCCAGCCGCCCCATGGGCAGGCCGGGTTGACTCTCCAGGTTGCAGGCCCCAGTGATGATCGTCGCGAGCTAACCCGCGGTGATGCCACCCCGTACGGAGGTCCTCCCCATACCACTACTCCACAGAGCGTAGGCCTTCCCCGCTCTGGGGTTCGTCATGGAGGCATGCCTCGTGCTGCCCCCATCTTGCAGGAAGACCTGCCCCGGGGCAGTGATGCTCAGCGCGGAAACATTTCCCGCGCCCGCTGTACAGGGTATGAAGTCCACCCTTCTGAAGGCACCGTCCATCCGGTCCTTCGACGTGGGGCCCCCCCTACGTCCTCTCTGCGACTGGCGAAGGTCCTCCTCGCCCCAGCAACTCAAGGAGTGAAGGTCAGCCTCGCTCCACTCGCATCGACCATGGAGGCCTTCCCCATGCTCCTGCCGGTTCCAATAGAGGCCCCGCCCACACGGGTACTGTTCATGGAGGTCCTCCCCATGTACCCTTCGACATTTGCCCTGGTGCCCCTCGCACCCCGGCTGTCTCAAGTGGGGGCCCTCTCCGCCACGGCGCTAGCACCGCCCCATGGCCGCCTGACAGGGGTCAACCCTGTCCCGAAGAGCCACCCAGGGGCAGAAGAGCGGGTCGTCGCCACCACAAGAAGAATCCTGGGAAGGCCCAGGGGGAGATCAAACCTGCCCGCTTCTCTGATTCGGAAGCGGAATGCGATTCAGCGATGGAACCTTCTCCTAGCCCCTCCGTATCAAGGACTGGGGCAGGAACCAGACGCGACAGCCTCGTTCTCCCGGAATTTGAGGTCCACCGGATTCCCGTCTCTCTCCGCAGGTACATCCAGGAGGAAGAAATCCTGGGAATTCCGCAGGTTTCGACCGCGCAATCACCGCCACCGTCACCCGAAGCGCCCTATACCTCTACTCGGGATCACGAGGAGCTGTTTTGGGGGTCAACGGTGGTAGAGCCACGACATGACCGGACACCGGTAACGGCAATTCCCGTACCCGAAGCAGTGGCTGTTAGCCCGTCCTATCGTGACATTGTGGTCAGGTCACCTCTCTCTTCAGAGGAAGGCCCAGAGTACAGTGGCCAGTCTGCTCGCTCGCCGTATTCTCCACCGCCGAGTTTTCTATCCCAAAGGTCCGCCTCGGTACCGCTACCGGTCCCTCAGCCACCCCCGGTTGATGAGTGGGGAAATGTAGGGCCGAACCCCGAGGACGAACCCAGGAGCTTCTAGAGTATTCTTGCAGCGGACTACTTCCCAGAGAAGTTCTGGCCCACGGCGGCGCTGAATTTTCGCGTACCCGAGTTGCTTACCCCTGAAGAAGTGGGATGCTTTTGTCGGACCCTGTGGGCGACGCACTTCCGCCTCCGTTGGGAACGGGTAGTGTAACCCAGGAGTCGAGAGCACTTCGAGGAGATTGGCAAACAGTGCCGCCTAATTGATGCAGCGGCGCTCCTTGCGGCCCAGCACCCCGAGTCGCCCGGTCATCAGAGTGCCCTCCAACGAAAATGCGTTCAGAGTTTCAAGGCACTCCGCAAGATCATCAGGGAAGCCACCCCCCATGTGCAAGTCCGTGGTTGGGGACGCTATGCCGCTCTCCTCTTTGACCCTATCCGACGACAACCTGATTCGCTATGCGACATCGAGGATATGCCCTCAAGAGGGGTCACAGTCTACATGGTCGACGTTGTGGATAAGGAAGATGAGCTTGAGTTCCTTGATGGGGACTTGCCATCCAAGGGCGTACCGCCAATACTCGACCCATCAGGGAGAGTCACCCGTCAGCAAAGGAACCTGCTAGGCCTCCCCGTACCCACCGAGTCACTGGCACTCGGTCGAAGCACTGGCAAGGTTAAGGAGCATGTCGGAATAGTCAAGCACTCTGACCCGTCCGCCTCTGTGCAGAAAACGGACGAAGACCCTGAGAAGGCCACGTTGCGCCAGCAGCTTGCTGAACAGAAGAGGCTGGTCGACGAACTCTTGGCTGAACGCGCCGCAGAGCGATGACCCGACTATGGTAATCCCAGGCCGGGGCAGCAGGGGCAGGAACAATTTCCCCCCGGTGAGATGCCTCCGGGCAACCCTGATCATGCTACTGCCGCGGACAGGGCGGAAGCCGGAACGTACGGCAAGAGGGCGCGATACGTCTCGCCAAACCCCCCTGAGTGACGGGGCAATCTGAAGAACCCAACCCGGGTTCCCCCAGTCGCCCAACAGGTCGTCCAACCAGTCAACCCGCGAGCAGCAGAAGCCGTCTACCGTGTTGAAGAACCTAGCAATGCGCTTGTGGTTAGGGACCCCCGTCAAGACAGGGACCCCCACCCGGAGGACCTTATTGCGGCACTCACAGCCCTCCTCGAGGCGTTGGAGACACGGCAGGTGGCGGTCCCACCGGATGGCAAGCCTTATCCCGCGTGGGTGGATGATATGCCCGCGCCTCCGGGTTTTGGGAACCCCACTTTCTCGCCTTTTAACGGGACAGGGGACCCACCCCAGCACTTGGCTCATTTCTCTTCCAGGTGTGGCCCCATGCTGGGGACCCCGGCTCAGCAAGAAGCCGCTAAGCTCCGATGTTTTGTACAGACATTGGAAGGTCCGGCATTCGTCTGGTACAGCCAGCTCCCCATCGGATCAGTGACCGGTTGGGAGGATCTTCGCCGGCAGTTCTTGTACCAGTTCAGCTCCACCACGCGGAAGACCAGCATCGCGGACCTCTTTAAGTGCAAACAGAGGCCTGATGAGCGGGTTGCAGACTTCATCGCCCGGTGGAAAGGACTTACGTATTCCCTCGATATGCCACTGACTCAGGAGAAATTACCGACGATGTGTGTGGGGAATGTCAAGACAGAGCTGGTACCCTCCTTGATTACCCAGAACTACCCTGGAGGGTTCAGATATTTCTCGGATAAGGCCCAGCACCTCGAGGAGGCCCTGCAACAGGCTAGTCAGGCACGTTTGCTGCCCCCTATGATCCCAGCCAGGAGGGCCGCCAGGGCTGAACCCGCCGCAGTGGCTCAAATAGAAGCCCCGAGGCAGCTGGAATTGTTACCGGCGGCACCACCCCCGCAACCCCGCAGAGGTCCTCCACCTCAAGCATCGGCTCCTGCCCAGCAGCGACCGCCTCAGAACCGACAGGTTCCCCCGCGCAACGCGCCATCGCCACCTAGGCGAGACAACCAGGCGCCGCCCCCTCGGCAGGCCCCTCCGATCCCTCGACAGGACCAGGCCCCCAGGGCTCCTTACCCGGAAAGAAAGTACCATACCTAATCGTTTAATGAAAATCAGGTCCCTGGTTACTTCCGAAGTGCTCTAGAGCAAGGGATCGTGCGTCTTCCTGAGTGCAGGAGGCCGGCAGAGGCGCATCTCACTGATCACCCCAACTACTGCCCTTATCATCGGATCCTGGGGCACACACTCATCTGATGCTATGTGTTTAAAGACTGGCTTTAGGACCAGGTCAACAACAATATAGTCAAGTTGGGCCCAGCGCCAGCGCAGGTGGCAGGCGTCTTTGCGGGATCAGAAATCGGCAGTGACAGCGAGGGTGAGTGGCAGCAGGTCCCTAGCCGCGGGTCCCAGAAATATGACAACTGGATGGCTCGAAAAACTGTCGTCCGTGCCCAGGGTATCATCCGGGAATGCCTGAAGCAGTCGGAACCTTCAGAAGAAGTAGTTGGCGCCTCAACATCGTCTTCACAGTCGACCTCTGCCCAAAAAGGCAAGCAGCGGCGACGCAAGAAGAAGCAACGTGCACCGCCAGTGCCGTCGTCATCCCGCACTCTCGGCGACTTTATGCCTCTCGAAATGGGCATTCCCCCCAGAATCCACCCAGCGGTGGATGAATCTTCGAGTGACAGTCAAGGGTACGCTTCGGTTAACACCGTGGAGCTGGTAAAGCCCTATATGACCCCCGACGAGGAGGAACCCCAGACAGACCGCCCCAACGTTTCCAGCCGACGTCAACGTCAGCGGAATCGCAATCGCGCCGGTCACCGAGGTATGTCAGCAGGCACTTGTGACCAAGCCGTGCACGCTACCGAGACCAGGCAGCAAGCTCAGCGCAGATCTCAGCACGCGCAGACCCATCCAGCACCCTTGGCTCTACCTCCACCGCCGTTCGTGTTGCTGGATCAGGGAGAGCCGCCTCGTTCGTATCACAGCCAGTCTCGCCCGGCGACGGGCCAGCCCCCGCTGTTCGATCTTAGCCCGGCGACTACTCTCCAGGCTTCTACTAGCAGGCAGCAGGATGTACCTAGTGCTAGCCGACCGCCAGTTCAACCAGCAGGACCCGCTATGCCCCCAAATGCCGAAAAACCCCCTGTAAGCAGAGGTTCGCGTTTGGCACGCAAGTATGATGTCCTAAAGCACCTAGCCGGCATTCCGGCAAGGCTTTCCATCCTTGAGGCCCTGCTCTTGTCATCCGAGATGCGCGAGGCACTTACCGAGGCCCTAAGGAGCCCCCTCCAGTTCGAGACGGAAGTGGCAGCCGCGGAGGCCTTCCATACCGAGACGATTGAAAACGCCGAATGTCAGGCGGTTATCTCGTTCTATGGTGAAGATGAAGACCCTCCTATACAGGGGCACATTCGCCCACTGTATATCACTGGCCACTTTAACGGTGTGGAAGTCTGTCGCTGCCTCGTTGACACGGGTTCTGGAATCAATCTAATTCCGACCCGGACGCTGCGAAAGCTGGGTTTGTCCGAAGGTGATTTGACTCCCTCTGACCTCAGGATTCAGGGGTACGACAGGACAGAGCAAACCCCGGTCGGCAAGATCCGCCTGAAGACCCAGTTCGGTGGCTTAATTGCCAGCACCGAGTTCATGGTTGTTTCTCAGGACACCGCCTACAACGCATTGATGGGCAGGCCATGACTCCATCTGCATGCAGCGGTTCCCTCTTCGTATCACCAGTGCCTTAAGTACTCGCTCAACGGTCGAGTAGGCGTGCTCCAAGGAGACGTGTCCCCTTTCGCTTCTTGTGAGGCCCGCTATCTGGATGCGGGTTATTACAAAAGTAAGGACAAGAAAATCCTGGTAAGCGAGGATGAGCCCGCCCCGATCACAAGTGATCCTTGGGCAAGCATGGACGACGCCTACATCCTCCCGATCCACCGGTTGGAGGCCACGACCCCCGACATGGGACAATGTTTCGTTGTTTCGGGTACACAAGGAAGGCATGTTCCCACGTCCAAGCGACGGTGGAAAATCACCTCGTACTCCTACATCAACCAGGCTCGGGTCATCCCGGAATCTCCTACCCCTGTACGGTACCAGGACGTCAAGCTCATGACAACGGCAGTGCGCCATACGTGTCTATTTCGCCGGGCTGGAATCAACCGACTCAGGCCGACACGTCACCACTGCTTTGATATCATCAAGCGTGGCCCCTTAGGCCGAAGGCCAGATGGGATAGGATCAAATGCATTCATTTCTATGGTCTCAACGACAGGTGAGTCTCCTGATGTGATGACCGCTGCTGCCCAAGCCAGCACCAGCCACCCCTCGGGTTTTGAAAGCCCAGAAGTATCTTCCGTCGCGGGAAGTCCCCCCACGGCTGGGGAGGAAGACTTGGAGGATGCTCCCCCAGCCTTTGAAGAAGGCGTCTCTACCACGATCGATGAGCTGGTACAGGTGAACCTTGGTAGTGAGGCAGATCCAAGACCCACATTGATTAGTGCGGCCATGTCCCTCGAGGAGCGGCAGCAGTATGTAGACTTCCTCAAACAGCACCGCGATGTGTTTGCCTGGAGTTACGATGAGATGCCAGGGCTGGATCCCCAAGTGGCCGTCCACCGTCTGGGCCTCCCAGTAAAACATCGTGGGTTCAAGCAGCCTCCCAGGAAAATGCACCCTTCCCATGGCGCTATGGTTGAGGCCGAAGTTGATAAGCTAATCAAGGCCAACTTCGTCAAAGAGGTCCAGTACCCCAAATGGCTCGCCAACATTGTGCCAGTCAGGAAGAAGAATGGGCAGATTAGAGTCTGCATCGACTTCCGCGATCTCAATCGCCACTGCCCAAAGGACGACATCCCACTCCCAGTGACGGAGCTGTTGATTGACGCCACGGCCGGGTTCCAAGCCCTCTCTTTCATGGATGGGTATTCCGGGTATAACCAGATTCGGATGGCCCCCGAAGATGAGGAGTCCACTGCCTTCAGGGCTCCCCAGGGTACCTTTTGCTACCGGGTAATGCCATTCGGTTTGAAAAATGCAGGTGCCACTTATCAGAGGGCCATGCATCGCATATTCAAACCGATCCTCGGGACATTGGTGGAATTCTACGTGGATGACCTTGTAGTCAAATTGTGCCAGTGCCAGGACCATCTCAAAGACCTTGAGAAAGTGTTCGGTTTCCTCCGTTCCCGTCACCTGAAGATGAACCCGCTGAAGTGTGCCTTTGGGGTCACCTCCGGGAAGTTTCTGGGTTTTGTTGTCAGATACCGAGGTATCGAGATCGACCCGGAGAAGATCAAGGCCATCAGCCAAATGCCTCCCCCGAGCAACATTCGAGAGCTACGAGGCCTGCAAGGCCACTTAGCCTATATACGCCGATTCATTGCGAATCTGGCCGGCAAGTGTAAGCCCTTTTCCCGGCTCATGAAGAAAGACGCTGCCTACGAATGGGATGAGGAGTGTCGGGCCGCCTTCGAGGAAATCAACCAGTATCTGCTCCAACCTCCGGTCTTGATGCCACCCGTCTCCGGAAAGCCGCTGGTCCTTTATGTGACCGCCCTGGAGAGATCCCTCGGTGCACTGCTCGCCCAGAAGAATAACGAGGGCACTAAGAATAGTCTCTACTATCTCAGCCGCATGCTTCTCGATACGGAGGTCAGATACTCCCTCGTCGAAAAGAGATTCCTTGCGCTCGTCTTCGCTGTGCAGAAGTTGCGGCACTACCTACAACACCACGAGGTACAATTGATCTCTTGGGTAGATCCACTGAAGTACATCCTGAACCTCCCCATGCTGACTGGCCAACTAGCACGGTGGGCGGTGATTCTTCAGCAATTTGACATCAGGTTCGTGCCTCAGAAGGCCGTTAAGGGACAAGCGCTGGCAGACTTTTTAGCTGCCCACCCAACCTCCGCGGATCAATCCCTGAACCTGGATTTTCCCGACGAGACGATCCTATCAGTCGATCATGCTGCCCCATGTTGGCATATGCATTTCGACGGTGCCTCCCGGAGCCCCACCGGTAGAAGGCTCAACGACCCCAAGCTCAACAGAGTGGGTCTGGGTATTGTTTTCATTACCCCGGTGCAAGCCGTCCTGCCGTACTCCTTCCTGTTGTCAGAAGGTTGTACGAACAACGAGGCAGAGTACCAAGCTCTCATCACCGGCCTCGAGTTGGCCCTTGAGATCCATGTACCCCATCTACATGTGAAGGGAGATTCCGAGCTGGTAATCAAACAGGTTAATGGCGACTACGTCGTCAGGAAGCCAGAGCTTGCACCGTTGCTGGAGTACACCCTCCTCCTAATGGCCCAGTTCTCTTCTCGGCCAGAGGTTACCCATGTCCCGCGGTCGCAGAACGGCCAAGCGGACGCCCTAGCTGGCTTAGCCGCATCGCTCGCAGAACCCGAGCAAGATGATTTGGTCATACACGTGGCCCACCGGAGAGTCATTGCTCCCGTCACCCAAGAGGACCGTGATAGCCTGCGGGTAAGTCATCTCACCGCCGGACCCTCCGTATCGGGGGTCCCGGGTTCGTCAGACGCAGTGGTTGAAACGACCCCCGATTGGAGAGCACCTTTTGTCGAGTATCTCCAAAATGGTCAGCTCCCGGACAACCGGGCCGAGCGCGAGCGAATCCGACGCCGCGCACTTCAATTTACCCTCCAGAGCGGCCCCAGTCTTGAGCAGACCCTCTATAAACGGAGTTTTGATGGTGTCCTCCTCCGTTGCATCCAAGGAGTAGAGATACCTCAAGTTATGCAAGAGGTTCACGCCGGTTCCTGTGGCACCCATCAAGCTGGACCGAAGCTGTCCCATCAAATCCGGAGGCTAGGGTACTTCTGGCCCTCCATGATCCACGATTGTATTGGATACGCCAAGAGATGCCACACGTTCCAAGTGCACGCCAACTTCTTGCATCGTCCGCCAGAACCCCTCCACCCCACCAAGTACTCTTGGCCATTTGCGGTATGGGGACTCGATGTAGTGGGACCGTATCCGCCGGCAACAGCCCGCCAGTGTAGGTTCATCCTGACTGCTACAGATTTCTTCTCCAAGTGGGAAGAAGCAGTTCCTCTCAAAGAGGTCAAGGCCCGTTCCGTCGTTGACTTTGTGAGCTCCAACATTATCCACCGGTTTGGAGTCCCTCACGCCGTCCTCACTGACAACGGCACCAACTTCCGAGCAGCTGAATTGAAGAAATTGTACGCTAAGTACGACATCCGGTCGAACCATACCTCCCGCTACCACGCGCAGGCGAATGGGCAGATCGAGGCGTTCAACAAGACCCTCTCTAACATTCTGCAGAAGATGGTTGGTCAGAACAAGAAGAGTTGGCCGGACAAGCTCCCCAACGCCCTTTGGGCTTACCGGACGACGACTCGCAACTCTACCCAGGTGAACCCATATTCCCTGGTGTATGGAGCTGAGGCTGTCCTACCCATTGAGATCCAGCTTCCGTCGCTACGCACGGCAGTTTATGATCACCAGACATCAGATGAGGTAGCCGAGATCCATCTAGCTGAGTTAGAGGCACTGGACGAGAACCGGCTTCATGCCCTGCACAATCTGGAAAGGCATCAGGACAAGATAGCAAGAGCTTTTGACAAGAAGGTTCGTCTACGCTCTTTTCTACAGGGTGACCTGGTGCTGGCCCTACGAGTGCCAATGATTCCCGGAAGGAAACCGCCCAAGTTAGAACCTAAATGGGAAGGGCCTTATATCATCCATAAGGTTTACCCCAATGGATCATACTCCTTGGTGACCACAGATGGAGAGCGTGTAACCCCTCCCACCAATGCCAGATTCCTCAAGCGATACTTTGCCTAGGGCAAAAGTGGTCCTGCATGACCCTAAACTGCGAGAGGGTCCTGCACGACATTAAACTGCATTGGTCCTGCATGACCCTAAACTGCGACTTGGTCCCGCATGACCTTAAACTGTATCTCCATCCTCACTGCAAGACGTTAAACTGCAAGTCAGTCAGTTCTTCCTGACCGAGGCTCAGCCTCAGGCCCCTCGGCCTCTTTGGGCCCCTGGCCCCGTCTCCACCGAGGTCTGGCCCCAGGCCCCCTCATTTCTCTCCGACTTACCCTCTTACGGGATCGTACGGTACAGTGTAGGACTACGTTCTCACGTTGGGATCATGTACCATGCCGCGCACATCCCCGAATGAGATGCCCCTCATCCCGCATGACGTTAAACTGCATGCCAAGAACTACGTATGGCTTGATTCCCATCTTCATGGGATACGTAGGAACGCTCGGACGCCTCGTCTTGAGCCCAGCCCCAAGCTTTTCTCTTCCGCTATTCCCCCCGGGATAGTCTCCTTGGAGGATCTTTGTGAAGCAGGGCGTCGGCTTTCTTGGCCCCGCTCATGCAACCCCACTCACGCAAAGATTGTGGGGGTCACACCATGCGCCCACTCCCGTTCTTCTACCCTCCCACGTCCTCACCGTATGACGCTAAACTGCATGGCCTTCAATAACTACGTATGGCTTGATTCTCATCCTTATGAGATACGTAGGAACGCCCGGACATTTCGTCCGTCGGCCCAGCCCAAAAGCCAAAATCTTCCCCTCGGGTCAAGACACGACAGGGTGTACACTTTTGCCCCGACCCACGTCGAGCAAGCCTCGACCCGGCTGCACATTCCCCCCTGGAGGTGTTTGCCCCTTTCGTGGATGGATTCACACCCGGAGGGGCCCCCAAGAACGGCCTGGATACAAAGCCCAAGGGCTCTCCTACCAATCCGGGCCAACGCCCCCGAGGGTTTTCTCAAGCAACAAATCGATACAAGTCCCGCATTGCGAATTTGGTCAGCGGTCGACGCTCATTTGTTTCCCCCATGTGGGTCACCATGGGAACGCTGTGTTTCGAATATGGTCAACAGTGATTCATTATGCCCCATCCTGAGGTGACAAACTTCCCCCAGGTGGTGCTAGTGATCGGGCCCACAGCCCAGGATTCCTCACCCGGAGCGTACGGTGTGGTGTGGGACTACGTTCTCATTCACGTCGGGATCATGTACCATGTCGTACGACTCCCCTTCCGAGGCTCAGCCTCAGGCCCCTTGGCCTCCTTGGGCCCCTGGCCCCCCGTCCTCGTGTAAGACGTTAAACTACAAACCGGTCAGGCCTTCCTGACCGAGCCTCAGGCCCCTTGGCCTCCTTGGGCCCCTGGCCCCCCGTCCTCATGTAAGACGTTAAACTACAAGCCAGTCAGGTCTTCCTGATTGGTACTTGACCTTAGACCCCTTGGCCTTTCCAGGTCACAGCCTAGGTCCCTTTTTACCCGGAGTGTACGATGTGGTGTGGGACTACGTTCTCATTCACGTCGGGATCATGTACCATGTCGTACGACTCCCCTTCCGAGGCTCAGCCTCAGGCCCCTTGGCCTCCTTGGGCCCCTGGACCCCCGTCCTCATGTAAGACGTTAAACTACAAACCAGTCAGTTCTTCCTGACCGAGGCTCGGCCCTAGGCCCCTCGGCCTTTCCAGGCCGCGGCCCGGGACCTATCTTATAGGATTGTACGGCATGGCGTAGGGCTATGTCCTCATTAACGTCGGTTTTTCGCCATACTGTACACCTTGCTTAGGGGTATGTTACTCCCCTCCTCGTCCGGTATGACGTTAAACTACATTTCAAGAACTACGTGTGGCTTGATTCCCATCCTGATGGGATATGTAGGACCACCTGGATGTCCAAGATCCGGGTCCAGCCCCATCTCTCGGGAATCCTCATCCCATCTTGGCCCCTTGGCCCATCCTTCCTCCACGAGGGGATCATATGGTGCGGTGTGGGATTATGTCCTCATTCACGACGGTCTCGTGATGACCACGCCATGCTCCCACCCCCTGCTGAGTTGTTTCGTCGATCCCTCTTTTTCGGCGGTTCTCCAATGTGCTTAAGAGTACTCTGGTTCATTACCTGGAATGCCAAGCTTTACTCGGACACGTCCGCACCCGCTTTCCAGGCTTTGCGCATCCCCGCATCAGGGCTTTCACCATCTTTCACACCCAAAGGGACCCCCAAGAACGGCCTGGATACAATGCCCAAGGGCTCTCCTACCGATACGGGCCAACTCCCCCCAGGGTTGCGGACAACAAATCGATAAAATCCCGCGTTGCGAATATGGTCAGCCGTCGATGCTCGTTTGTTGTTCCCACCTCAGGCTAACGCGATACAGACGCTGTGTTTCCGTCACGGATAACAGTTTTCCTCTGTCGTCACGCCAACCCGTTAAGCCCAAATGCCGGGTACACAATTCACACCCTTCGTCACTTCATCGTGTCCAAGTAGAGTCTCGGGATTCTTGGTACTTTTCCGCCGTGCACGTCTGCGCGTTTGAGGAACAAGCTACATCAAAGGTGTCCTTCGGAACTTTCTGCTGACTCCCCTTTAATGGTTGCCCCAAGTATTGCAATGAGGATGCCCCCCTTGTTTCCCACACCGAGTTTATCTCACGTGGGCTTAGGGATTGGGCTGACATCTGTGCTTACTCGGGAGTTCTCACCATCCACGGTCCGAGCTCTAAGACCATAAACTAAGACTCTCATCTGGAACTACGTTCAAGACCCCTTGTCTTTGGACCCAGCTTGAGTTCAGCAAATTTACCTCTCTAATCCTCTCTTCAGGACCCTGATCACAGGACTGCGTGGCGCAGTGTAGGGCTATGCCCTCATTCACGTCGGGTTTGCAACAACTGCACCACGCACGCCCCCATTCTGAGGTTCAGTCCTCCTGTTCTGTCCTGCATGACATTAAAAGGCACCTTTCAGAACTACGCATGGCTTGATTCCCATCCTAATGGGATACGTAGGACCACCTGAATGTCTAAGATTCGGGTCCAGCCCCACCTCTGGGAGATCTCCTGATTTCCCAGTCAACTAGGCCACTTGGTCCATCCCTCTCCAGCGGCGGGTGTGCAGGTATAATACAAGGTGTTGGGCACCATGCCCCCCTTCCCCTGGGGATCTGCCATCTCTCGATCACCCTCAAGGTTGAATCCCTTGGCTCCCTGTAGTGGTTCACCCATGTTTTAAGAGCACTCTAGTCTAGCACCAAGAGTGTCAGATTCAACTTGGTCAAGTTCCTTCCACTTGTCAAGCTTCGTGTTCCCCTCTATTCGGACTTCCATCCTCTTTCACACCCAGAGGGACCCCCAAGAACGGCCTGGATACTACGCCCAAGGGCTCTCCTACCGATATGGGCCAATGCCCTCCAGGGTTACGGACGACAAATCGATAAAATCCCGCGTTGCGAATATGGTCAGCGGTCGATGTTCGTTTTGTTAGTCCTCATCTCAGGCTAACGCGACAGGATGCTGTGTTGCGAACATGGTAAGCAGTAATCCCCTGTCGTCACGCCAACCCCTTCAGTCCTTGAATGTTGGTTGCATGGTTCACATCATTTTCCACCCCATCATGTCCGGGTGGAATCTCGACACTTTTGGCGCTGTCCCTCAGTGCACCTTTGCATGCTAGGGGGACAAAGCTGCAATCTGGCGCCCTTTGGGGCTCCCCTGGTCCGAGCTCTAAGACCATAAACTAAGATCCATTCGGGACTGCGTTTAACTTGATTCCCATCCTCATGGGATACGTAGGACCGCCCAGACGCCCTGTCTCCGGGTACAACCCATTCAGGAAGCCAGTCTCTCTCCCTGTTTCACCTCTGTATAGGCCCCTCGGCCTAAGGTTTCCCCCTCCAAATGGCGTACAATCTGATGTGGGATCATGTCTCCGTCAATTGTGTTTTATAACATTGCGCACATTTCCCGCTTAGCATCGTCTCTGCTACGTCTGCGCTGCATGACGATAAAATGCATGCTTGGTCCTATCATACGACCCTAAACTGTGACATTATCGTCCTGGCCGCATGACGAAAAACGGCACCACATTGTGGTGACCTCGCTGTAGAGGACATCACGTTGGGTACTGGCCACGCGCCATGCCATTTGTCAACGCCCATCACGGCTTGATTCTTGTGGCAACATCACGACCTACAGTTCTAGGCCCGTCACTTCACAAAAAAAACATTCACCTCAAAGAACAAACAAGATACATCAAATTCCGCTTCTTTTAGTGCAAGGGCCACGTCCGCACTTCCCCCTTTCCCCTGGCACTGGTACCTTACCCTGCCACCTTCCAGAACTACGTATGGCTTGATTCTCATCCTCATGAGATACGTAGGAGCGCCCGGGTACTTCCCCGCGGGCCCAGCCTAACCCTGGTGTTCGGTCCCTCGACTCGAGCTCATTCACGTCAGGCTGTGATGTCAGGCGTCCCATGATCCCTTTTTCCAATCCATGGTCCGAATTCTATGACCATAAACTAAGATCTCCCCAAGGGAAAGGAATCTGCTCCCTCTCCCTAATACGTTTCGTTGACGTATTCAGATGTGTTTTGACAAAAAGCCCGAAGCATGGGATTTTCACAGGGACATTCCCCTCACCCCATGACCAAGCTTCGTGAGCTCACTATTTGGATCCTCATCCTCTTCCACATCCAAAAGGACCCTCGGACGACGTGGATACTAAGCTTAAGGGCTCTCCATGAATGCTGGACCTAAGGGCCCTACAATCGTTTCGGGCCAACGTCCCTGCGGATATTTGACAACATTTGTGACACGGTCCCGTGTTTCGAACATGGTCAACGGTCGACCCTCATTTGTTTGTCCCCATTTCAGGCTAACGCGATAGGATGCTGTGTTGCGAATATGGTCAGCAGTAGTCCTCCATCGCCACGCCGCCACCATCGTGATCCGAATCTCGAGCGTCATGATTCACACATTTCCACTCCCTCATGTTCAAGTGGAACTCCACCATACTCGGCTCTTTCTCTTCGCGCATCTAGGTGTGCTGAATGGTCGTGTTAGTGTCATTGGGCCGGTAGTCACCGAGCATCCCTTTTCCCCAACCTGCCCCTCTCTGCGTCGGGAAATTCCCACCACTACTACTTGTTTCCCACACCGAGCACGACTCACGTGGGCTTAGTAGTTTTGGCTGGATGTGTACCAACACGGTTAGGCTTCTCCTCATCCAGTACGACGTTAAACTGCGCTTCCAGAACTACGTGCGGCTTGATTCCCATCATCACGTGGGATACGTAGAGACGCCCGGGCATTTCGCCTAGGGTTCAGCCCCAGGAATCACAAAATCCTGTTCCTCCCCATTTCCAGCCCTCTGGCCTGACCCCCCGGGGAGAACTATGTAGCTACAATTTTACCCTGAACAAGTTCAGGATGCCCCAAGATCCCATTGGGAAGCGATAGATCCCCTCGCCAGAGAGGCCCTGTCCCAAAAAGGAATGATCCGTGATCAGGTCGATGCGCCCATCTGGCGTACTCCCTCCACGGTGGTGCAACTACCGAGGTGTTGGATTCTGTTTGAACAAACCACCACTCCATGTTCCATGCTTTGCGTGTCCCTTATTCGGACTCTCGTCCTCTTTCATGTCTGAAGGAACCCCCTAACGGCCTGGTCTTGTGCCGCATCGGCTCACCTACCGTCCTGGGCCAATGTTCCGGAAGACTGGTCATGTCTGGAAGGACCCCCTAACAGTATGGATGTCTGACCTATGGTCCACCAACTGTCCTGGGCCAACGCCCTGAAAGATTGATCGACAACAAATTGATAAAATCCCGCGTTGCGAATATGGTCAGCGGTCGATGCTCATTTGTTGTCCCCATTTCAGGCTAACGCAGTAAGGATACCGTTTGTCCGCCACGGTTAGCGGTTGTCCTTTATTGTCACGCCATCCCCACAGTGTTCCGAATTTGGGCTTCGTGATTCACACTTCCCATTTTTATCTGTTTGAACCGGTTTCAGCGCCCCTGGTGTTGCCCCGATCGTGCATAAGAGCATGTTGGAGAAACGATAATTCGGCTATCCTGGAAGTTCCTCCTCCGATCAAGCCTTCCCCATCTTTCGGGAATCTGGACTGGTTTGAGGGAATTGTCGTCAAACGTCCCGCAAACATTGCAGGGATGCAACAAGAACTCAAAACAAAGGAGAAAGAAAGAGTTGGAGCACAAAAGTATTAATAAAAGCTTCTTTCGAGTTCGCTACAATACTCGGGGGTTGACTTCCCCCATGGACGGGTTGACTCCGTCAAAAGAGCGTTGCAGCTCCGCCACCCGTTGACTTGCGGCGTCCAGAGCCTGTTGCCGCTGATTTAACTCCCGCTCCTCTTCAGCAGCGGCGGGGCGTAATCCGTCAACCCTGGCCCGGGCCCTTTCCACCTCGGCCTGGACGACAGCCATCCTTCCAGAGGTCTGCTCCATATGCTCCTCAGCCTCTGCCAGCTGGGCCTTCAATCGTAAGACCAGCTCAGACTGCACATCGAGAGTGGCCGAAAGCTCGTTGGCCCGGATCTGCATCTGTTGGACCTCGCCTTCAGCCTCCTGGAGCTTCCTGATGCTGGTCGCCTTCCTCCGCTGCCATCCCACGCTCAGCCCACGATCATGCTCCCGGATCTTCTCAGCCATGAGGTCTCGGATGAGCGCGTGAGGGCGTTGGGAATCCACTCCCCCGGCACACAGTTCGCGCAACCGCGAGCGGAGCCTATCCATTTCGGCCAGCCATTGCGCTTGGGGAGTGTCCCTGATAAAGCACGTGATCAGCTTCCACGACCGGCGGCGGACTATGCTGCTGTCTTCCTCATCAGAGGCTGTTTCGTCCCAATCCGCGCTGTCGGCAGGCTCGTACACAGGATATGCCTGCAGGAATTCCTCGGCGGGATCCGCATCTGGTGTTGAGTCTGGTACGACACCTGACGCCGGCACAGGCACGACAGGACTGGGACTGACCGGTTGATCCTCTTCCTCGGAGTCCACCTCGATGACTTCAGGTGTGACCCTGCTGGTGGTCCCACCAGTGATGGTGTGCACCACAGCCGGAGGAGGTGAAGGGACTATCGTCACCATCACCGGCATGCCCCTGGGAGGGACGCCGCCAGACATCCCAACCAGCCTCGCTGCAGCAGCCCACGCCAGTCGGAGAACTGTATGACAGAAAGAGACATAAACGTTAGTCGACATGGCCCACGTGTGGCAACGAAGAGATCGGTGGAGGAGACTTACGAAGATTGACTTCTGAGCGCTGCTCCTGGGCCGGTACTGACGGGACTCCGAGACGGGGCCCCCCGTATACTGTTGGAAGATCTGGAGATTTCAGAGGAGCCACCTCAGACCCCCTGGTCCCACTAGACGCAGAACTGGACGCAGCCATAGGCGCGGGTTCTGAAGGTCCCGCATCGTCACCCGCCAAGGAGCGAGAACGAGGCCTACGAAAAAGTTCTTCCTGTATGACCCAAACATTGGTGAGAAGTCCGTAGGGATTCAAGAACAGATCGTAAGAAGAGAATTTCGGAATGTTACCTCGAGAGCCTCCGCGAAGTCATCGGATTCTGAGCTTCGGTCTCCGACCTCGCCCTCCTCCAGCGGGTCCCCCCCTCCAGCCTCATCCTCCCGAGAAGAATCCCCTGATTCCTCCGGCAAGGGGAAGCGCTCCCTCAAATCGGCAGCCGATAGCTGTGGAGGGACCGTCTGATTCAACAGTACCCTCACCCGGTCTGTCATTGGGCGAGGGACACCACTGGAGTGGATGTAATCCTCCAGCTCGTTCAAGTATTGCTCCGCCTCTGCCGGAGACACCATGAATCCATCCCGGACTGGGCCTATGCCCCGCAGTCTCATCCCGAGGCGATTCAGGTGGGCCCACATCTCAGATGGGCTGAGGAATTGTCGGTTGACGTCCCAGACGTCCCAAGCTTCCGGAAAGACAGCATCTTCTGCCATGTCAATGTGACGCAGCCGCTTCCCCGGAGCCTGAGCGGATATCCGACGGAATCCCCTCGGTGGCCGCCCCTCCGGATGACCCTGCTCTCCCGGAACCACCGGATCCGCCGCTGCTGCCATACCCTCGGCCGGTGCAGGTCTCTCTGCCATGGCAGCCCCGCTGCCACGGGCGGCCCTAGCTGCCCTTCGACCCTGACCTCGAGATAAAGGAGGCCCACCGTCACCAACCCGGATCGTTGGCTGCTTCAGCATCTCCCCGGGATAAGCGGCCTCCCAGCTGATGGCGCACTCCTTCACTAAGCCGAAGGCGGTGGTGGATGGAGGCAATGTGATCTGCATCTTTCCATCTTCACGTGTGAACATGAGCCACAACTGCCTCATCACACACGGGTGCTCCTCGTGATGCACCTCCCAGTATCTCTGCGGGGTCAGCCGATGGAGGCACCGAAACTGCCTCACGAAACGGTGTGGGGTGTACGGTTCACAGATCGGCTCACGATCTATCCGAGCCACCAAAACTCCACCTCGGAAGGCCAGGAGGTAAGCCCGATGCTCTTCCGTTCCCCTTCCATCATCAGTAAGCCTCCCCGTCGGCAGTGGAAAGAGATGAAAGTTGAACTCGTCCACCCTCCACACCCTATTCAACACCATCGGAACGGCCATTTTGAATGGGAAGCTCCCAACTGCGTTCAGAATGGAAGGGCGAAAGTCTGATCCCGGTGGCGAAATGGGGTTTGGATACTCGTAAATCCCCCTGATATGCGCCGCGATCCACCCATACAGGAGGTGGAAGGGCCCACATATTCTTGGTGGCTTCTTGCCCTCGCTAATACGCCGCATCATTCTGTATAGCTTGGCGAGCATCGGGATCCCCAGGTTGATCCGCTGCCCCATGGCCAACATCGATGCCATGATGAACGAGCTGGGCCGTACCCCCATGCATGTATCTCTCACTGGTAGGATCCACCCACATATGAGAGCCGCGATGAACGCCGCCAGCCTAACTATTGGCTGTTGTTCGGTGCTGACGCTGAAACCCCAAGTCTTCCATTGGCTGTCCTCCAAAACCCGCCAATACGAGTGCCCCTTACCCTGCTGGGCTGCCCTCGGGCAAGTTCGAGGCCTTGGAGGGAACTCTCGATTCTCTAGAAAGTTCAGGAAACACTTGAATCACCTCTTGAAGTGGACGTCCCTCACGGCCTCCTTGTCCTCTCCGGGGACAAGCGCCATCAGCGCTGACGCCAGCCGTGGCATTTGCTCAGCATCTCCCCACACGCTGACAACGGGGAGGAATTCGTCATACATGGCCCCCAAGATCGGGACCCCGGAAATCTGGTGGACATCCCACATGCTGATTCCCACCTCCCCATGATGCAGGTGGAAGGTGTTGGTTCGGGACGACCATCTACTCAACAGTTCCGGCATCAGCTGCTTGGGTTGGTAAATGTGGAACTGGGAGGCCCATGCTGCCTCATACAATCGCACTCTCCTCAGCTCGGCCTCGAACTCCTCGCACGAGGCGCCTACCCAGTAGGCCCAGGCCCAGTCGTCGGTGAAATTGCCGCCCTGGCGCAGGTCCCACTCATCAGACCATCCCTTCTTCGGATCCTGCAGAGCCGCCTTCAGCATAGTACGGTAGAGAGGAGGGGACGTCTCCAGTTGCAGTGGCCTCCCGTCAATGTCATTTACATGATTGTAGAGGTAATCAGCGGCAACGGGTGCGAAATCCTCCCGTGCATGACCATCGGCCGCCCTGAACCATTGGTGCTGGCATGGCGTGCTCCTGAACCAACAAGCTGGTTCATCCCTTCTCGCCTCAGGGATGAAGACATCATCCCTCAGTCCGAAGCCGTACAACGGCAGTTTCTTGCACTGCGGGTAAACCCTCTGACCTTCCGACATCAGGTATGTCAAGGAAGTGTGGTCCGAGTGGCTCCGAACCATTTCCCCCAAGCCCGGACGGTTGGCCATCTCATCCCGGCGAGCAGCATCTGCAAGCACTTCCCGCACAGCTTCTTGATGGGCCATTTTTAACTCTGGCCCTCAGAAAAGGATTCTTCCGGATGGGTCGCGAAGCTCGATCGCGAAGCTCGATCGCGAAGACGGATCGCGAAGGCCGGTCGCAAGATCAAAACCGCGAAGTCCGGCCAAGGCTGGCACGCAAAGGTTCGCTTGGCGCGGACGCGGAGTCAGAGACCCGCGGTTCGCCGCGAAGCTCGATTCGCGGAGGGCTGTCGCGGAGTACGCGGAGCTTCGCGAAATCGAGAGCGCAAAAAGGACAAGGAAGGCACGTAAAGACAAAAGATGGCGGACCCCCTATTTATAGGCGACGACCCCGGAGCATCGCGGCACGCCTTATCCGCGCGAAGCATCGCGGCGCGTCCGGAGCTGCGGCCCCGACGAGCATCACGGGCCTCCTTCGCGATGCTGCATTGCGAACCACCGATAGTTTTTGGCTATTGTCCCTCAGACTTCAACCCTTCGCCCTCCGCGGCTCCAAGTCTGAGGGGGGGCATTTGTTGACGCCAAAAATATGGCCCGAAAGGAAGGAACGAAAAAGACAGCCGGCGCGCTGCCCCGCGAAGCACAGCCGCGAAGCACCGCCGCGAAGCGCCCCAACCCTGGCGGCGCCGCGAAGCTCCGGAGGCGGTGATCCTCCGCGAGCGCGTTTGACGTTCGCGAGCCGCCGCGAAGCACCAGAGGCGGTGATCCTCCTCGAGCGCGTTTGACGTTCGCGAGCCGCCGCGAAGCTCCGAAGGCGGCGCGCGAGCCCTGCATCGCGGCGCGCCTTCCCTATAAATACTCGACTCCCCCTGAGTCCCGACGACGGACAATCCGACCCTTCGACTTCTCCTCTCCCGAATCACGAAGCACGCTTTGCCCCGGGAATCATGAGCTCCGCGAGGTATTTCTACTTCGCGAGACGACTCTGATTTGTTTCGTTTTGAGCCCCTCTTCCGAGAGGGATGCCCTTCACGAAGCTCAAGGGCGTTCGCAAAGGAAGGGGATTCACAAGGGAACCCGGGCAGCCGCGGAGCACTTGTGCTTCGCGAAACACCCAACCCATGCTAGTAATCCCTATGCCAAGGCAGGATAACTATGCATCGCGAAGCACATTGCTTGGCAGGACCCTGCTTTGCGAACCACTCCTTCTTCGCGAGGCAGTGCTCCGCGAACACTGTTCTACTTCGCAAAGCACCTCCCACTCCCACCTATGCCCCATGCTAAGGCCAAGGCACCCCACTTCGCAAAGCACACCCCTCTGCTTAGCGATTCCTCTTTCCATGCGACCCTCCAGGTTTGCACGATGTGATTTCAAAGTCCCATGGACAACACCTCCCGTAGCGTTGCTTCGCCCAATTCTTCTTCGCATAGGCACGCTAACGGCTATTGCTTCTTCGCATAGCCACGCTAACGTGGACCCCTCGATGGTTCCTCCCACGACCCCCCTTTACCATGGCCTTACCGGTACCTTCCCTTCCCCAAGGACCAGAGGGTACCGGTTATGTAAGCCATAGGGGTGTGGAGTGAACCCACCTCGTCCAAGCTACAGGACGTTAAACTGCCAAGCACCACGTCCTCGACACATGACGTTAAACTGTGACCCAACCTCGTCTCCCTCACGAAGGGTCCCCCCAGCTCGAGCATTCATTACACCGCTCGTCTCCACAGAAATGGTAACTCTTCCGCACATGGAATGAGATCCTCCTTCTCGGAGTGGTGTATGTTCGCAGGGGAAGGGTCGCCTCAGAGCGTAAATCCCTAACCTTTGGTACGGATGATTGCACCCGTGCATCTCGGTACTTCCCCACTACCAAGGTCAGTGGAGGACGTGATAGGGAACGAGGCACCTCCCATTGTCGGACCAAGGTCCATCTTTCCCATGCTTTGTCGCTCCATGGGCCTCCATCCTGGAGTAAGTCCCAACACCATGGGCCGCTCAACGTGTAAGCCCCTCTTCGCTTCTCACGGACGCACCCTTCGCGACGTGATCGTCAGGTCCTTGCAACCTCTTGTTTCTCACACCGAGCATGACTCACGTGGGCTTAGAGTGAGCACCGACCCTGACAAACCCCTTCTGAACTACGAGGTCTTTGATCCATGTCAAGGCATGGTACGTAGGAAGCCTCCACGAGGTTCAAGCCCACCATCAGTGGACCAAGGTCTACTTTCTTCTGAACTACGAGGTCTTTGATCCATGTCAAGGCATGGTACGTAGGAAGCCTCTACGAGGTTCAAGCCCACCCGTCATTCACGTCGTGTTTCACCCCCGTCCAGCATGACGTTAAACTACAACCTGGTCCAGTGGTAAGCCATTGCGACCCAACCCCTCCTGAACTACGAGGTCTTTGATCCATGTTAAGGCATGGTACGTAGGAAGCCTCCACGAGGTTCAAGCCCACCAATAGTGGACCAAGGTCTACTTTCACGTCGGTTCACCGGCGGAGCCCCATCTGAACTATGAGGTCTTTGATCCAGGTCAAGGCATGGTACGTAGGAAGCCTCCACGAGGTTCAAGCCCGCCCGTCGCCCATTCACGTCGGGTCCCATTCCAGTCCAGCGGTAAGCCGTTGTGGCACCTGAACTACGAGGTCTTTGATCCATGTCAAGGCATGGTACGTAGGAAGCCTCCACGAGGTTCAAGCCCACCATCAGTGGACCAAGGTCTACTTTCACCTGAACTACGGGGTCTTTGATCCATGTCAAGGCATGGTACGTAGGAAGCCTCCACGAGGTTCAAGCCCATCATCAGTGGACCAAGGTCTACTTTCACATGAACTACGAGGTCTTTGATCCATGTCAAGGCATGGTACGTAGGAAGCCTCCACGAGGTTCAAGCCCACCATCAGTGGACCAAGGTCTACTTTCACCTGAACTACGAGGTCTTTGATCCATGTCAAGGCATGGTACGTAGGAAGCCTCCACGAGGTTCAAGCCCACCCATCACCCAATTCACGTCGTGTTCTACCTACGTCCAGTATGACGTTAAACTACATCCTGGTCCAGTGGTAAGCCATTGTGACCCAGCCCCATTTGAACTACGAGGTATTTGATCCATGTCAAGGCATGGTACGTAGGAAGCCTCCACGAGGTTCAAGCCCATCAATAGTGGATCAAGGTCCCTCGCTTACGTCGGCTCACCGACACCCACCACCCGTCGTTTATTCACGTCAGGGTTCATTATCGTCCCGCATGACGTTAAACTGTATCATTTGAACTACGAGGACTTTGATCCATGTCAAGGCATGGTACGTAGGAATCCTCCCAGAGGTTCAAGCCCAACTCTCTTCGGACCAAGGTCCAGCTTCACGTCGGTTTACCGGCACCATCATGAACTACGCGGACTTTGATTCCCTGCCACGGGGATACGTAGGAAGTCTCTTCAAGGCTCAAGCCCAACTTCGCTGTCGCCCCCCCTACGATGGTCCCATTTCATTCTCAACCGTCTCCGCAAGACGTTAAACTCGCGGCCTACCTCGTGATAAACATGAGATGCCTGAGGAAAACCTCAGATGGAACGCCTTTGGTGTAACCGTCTCTGCTAGACGTTAATCTTGCAACATACCCTGTGTTGAACATGGGAAGCTGAGGAAAACCTCAGATACGTGTCTATGACATGTAATTCCCTGCGCTCGATGTGGGATGCCTCGGGCTTCCACGCCCTCGAGAAGCCTTGTGATCAAGGATAACAGACAGACATGCCAGGTAACCCAGCATCCAGACACGCTACTGATGCCTCAAACGTGATTACTCCCCTGACCGAAGGTTGCTGCCCTGACTGGACCCTTTGGAATGTCCCGACAGAAGCAGTGTAATTAACCGGCGTCCATGGAAACATGACACTGGGAAGAGTTTCACGAACTACGTATTAAATCTATAAGGGAGACCCGGACTAGGTGACGAGTTCTGAGGAGGAATCCACAGGAGGAAGAACCGACATCCCATCATCCCGTTTCGATCAAGGAGCAGACGTCCCTGAATAAGGAACGAATGCCGCCCACCTTTGGAAAGCGGGAATGCGGGGCAACAAAGCCGCGTGTCCCCCTCCTCCGCGGACGGATGCGCGCGCGCCCCGGCGAAAGCGTCGGAAACAATACGCCTATTATTATATGAGAAACATGGTTACACAAATTAACATAAGTCTTGGGTTTTCCTTTTCACTGAAACTCACTTTCATGAGCTCATCAACGATGGTCGAAATTTCCTTCTCAAACATTATAGGGGAATCTTTGAGAACTTGATTCTTCCCCTAATTCTCTTTCATTATAATTGGGTGATGAAAGAATGCTTTTAGGGATAAGAGACAATAAAGGATAATTTTTATCACCTATATGTGTTGAATCAGAATATTTGAATCTTGAGCACACAATTATATCAACGCCAATGTTAGGGGAATTATTTATAGATCTTACTATTCTCCATTATCACTGGAGGAATAATAGGTGACATAATATTGATATTATGGGGACTAAATAGTGTTATTTTCAATTTATATTGGTGACATGGGTGAAATTTCTAATCGAAATAGTGATACAAGGACCTCCTTAATAATTGGATACAAAGGAAGAGATTTTTCATCTCGGGAATTATTGTCATTAATTATATCAGAGTTTCATTAATAAATTTTTTTTGGTCAAGTTGATTGAAATTAATAAGATAAAGCTTGTTTTTCCCAAATCATACACCTTTCATTATCATATGGGATTCAAATATACTATACTAAATAGTTTTTTATGGACTCGGACTGAGGAAAATTCAGTCCATCCATCTTGAAGAGATGTTTATAAACAATATTAATATGTACAGATGAAATTAAATTATATATTTATGATGGAGTTGGTTGTTGGGATTCAACGACCTCGACGCCATTCGACTAGTGCCTTGAACCAATTTTCACCAAGACTTTAGGTGCACTTCCTAGTATAATAGAGGCTGGAATCTCACAGTTAGGGTTTGAGAGGTTACCCTAGGGAAAAAATCCCATATTATCAGAGTATAAAAATAGTGAAAAAATAGGAATCATATAATCATCAAGTTAAACACCAATAAAAGTAATCTTACAATAAATAAATATAACTAATTGATGTAATAATAAATCAGCATACCACACATATTAGTTTTCCCATGGGTGGATCATTAAAAAGAAGTGAAAAAGAAATAAATAAAATTAGGGATAACAGCTCATCCACATTTTTTATTAATTCACACCTGGTCCCACCATCCAAATACATGATAGAAATCCATAGAAAAATCATTAGGTCCTTCCATGAAACATTTACTTATGAAAAATACTAGTTTTTTATTGGGTACCCAAGTTCCACAAAGGCCTGAGCAGTGTGGGAGCATAACTCTGTAGATCAACACATATGCTATCCCTAAAATAATTAGTCAAAAAATAACTTCATGCAAAAGTTCCATAAGTAAATAGTTTAATAGTTTTAAAACAGTTTATATAAAATGAATAAATAACCACCAATTCCCCAATTTCACAATGACACCTAAGATCCTATATACCAATTTTGATATCAAATTCATGACCATGATCAACCTTACCTTCCTTCGAAAATGTCTAGGTTTCTCTGAGATTTCCTAAATTATTGGGACAAACATAAATATCCAAATGGAATCTTAGAGGTAATCTTGTCCTTCCCTAGTATCCTATATTGTAATATATAATCAATGTTATCGTACCATGATTCCCTAATTATTAGTAATCATATTGAATCTGTATTCTCATTAGGGAATAAAATTGAAATATGAGACCTCATAATGACATTCTCTATCATTCCCCTAGAAACATGTATCATAGAAAATATAAATTCTTATCCTGGAATTCACATGTATTTCTAAGAACTCATCCTGACATTCTGCATCACTTCCCAACATCATGTGTCTAATTTAATCTAGAAACTCATCCTGGCATTCCCAATTCATGTATCATATTTCATATAGAATTTAGAAACCTATATAAAAACTCCAAATTAGAAGATATAATATAGAATCCATGTTCTTATTTTGACATTCCCAAGCATTATTTATCATTTTAACCATTCAGTTAATTAAAATTTCACTCTATTTAATTCTCATTATTCCCAAGGTCACCACTTTCCATAATAAACATATCACATATTAGGTTCTATTTATGATTTTAATATCATAATTCATAATTTTCACCAAAACTATTCCATTTTAATAAAACATGGGGCCCAAATATAAGTTCCCTTAGGCTTAATAAAGTACTGGGAACCAATTCACATTAATCATGTGATTTACCATTTTACTTTCCTAAAAACCACCAATTTTTTATTAGAACATGAGCCATCATATAATCTCTAATCCACATTTATACATGTTCTGTTACTTTTTCCCTTATGTTAGGTTTGTGTAATTTTAATGGTCAAATACATTCAGAAATTATTTATGGATATGAAATTCAATTTCACTACCATCATTTTAAACAATATTCTCCTTAATCATTTAATACATAATGAGGAATTTAAATACATAAATCCATTCAAAAATTACCTTTCCCACTAAATAAAACTCTTAGGTTTAGCCCTCACCAAGGTCTAAGACATTTTTAATGGACATTCTTATCGGGAAACTACAAAATGAACCATTTTAAATCAAATTGGTCATAGATTGATAAAGTCGACATGCCAGAACTACACATGCACTTAGAAAATAAGGTGAGACCATAGGTTAAATTAAAGGGATCAGCTAACGAAGCCTCATAAGAGTTTACTCATCTGATACTAGACATTATTTTGGGATAAAATAAAAGACACATAGAAAATAGAAAATAATGTAGAAAATAGGTCATAAAACACATAAACAACATAATAGAACATAATTGAAAGAGGAAAGAATAAAAGTGGGAAGATGAGTGTTAGAATCACTGAGGGATTTCCAATGTATATGATGGAATCCAAAACCTATAAGAACCATTAGTTATCCATGGAGAGTTAGTTAGTAAAGTGGGAGCTCATACACTATTAGAAATGAACCTATTATTGTCTTTTTGCTTATTAATAAGAGGGGGGTTTAAATGGTCCTTTCCCCCCTTAAAGAAAGAACCCAGTAGCCCAATGACGAGACATTGATCCCAAAAATAACACCATAACCATGTAAGTACACAGACTAGATGATGGATATGTAACCTGCTGGATGCATGTGAAAATAACCTTTTTCTCCCCCACATGATCTTGAGGCCCAAACCCCCATGTTATCCTTATCACAAACAAAAATTAGTTCTTTTAAAGGCTTCCAACCCTCAAGATCCCATTCTAATTCCCAGTTTAAAAACTACCCTATCTAGTATTTTTAATTTTAGAACATTTCTTAAACTTTTGAGAACCTGTACTAAACCATGGCCTTATAAACTCCTCACTACAACACTCCTCATCCTTTATAAGTCCCATTATTTAAGAAGTCAGACCTCCCAACCTATTTGAATTAACATTTTATACTAAATGGCCTTGTTTCATTATGAAATTCCCAAAACACCTCCAAGGAAAATTTTCAATTGAAGGCACTCAAACCCGTAGATCCTGATCCAATACCTATTATTAAAAACAAATCATCAATATGGTGCTTACCCGAGACCATTTATCTCAAATCACAAATGGTGTCATTATTTTGTTACACATTAGGCCTATGATTTTCCCCAATATAGGATTAAACTTACAACCAATAAATTTTGATTCTTAGCACCTCTACCATGAAAAAACTCTCCGAAACACCAAACCCTTTATCAAATGAGTTTCCTGGTGTAGTTTTCATCTAACCTCACACAAAATACATGAGAATTAAAATAAAAAATTGTAATTTATCCACATTTAGGAAAACCAATAGAGAACTAACACATAACTAGAATCTATTCACAAGTTAGTGACACACTGAAATTTCATAGAAATCATATTTTTATTCACATAATACATGATCCATATCCAAATAAAATCCATATTTATTTCAAAAACTACCACATAAATTTTCAGAATAAAACATTAGTCAGAACTCCTATGAGTAACCATTCTAAAAAATTCTTGGCTCCACCATCTAATGAATCACCATCCTACCTGGCCACAATGACTTTACACCTTAAAGAATTCTACAACAACAAAAACACACTCACTAGAGTCCATACCCAACCCCCATTAATTTTACTCAGTCATATTCTCAACAGACCAAAATCATCATCCATCCACGTCACACACTCATACCACATCGATCCAAGAACCCTCATATTTCATTAAACCATATTGAGCCTAAAGTTATTATTTAGTATCGATCCACCCATACATGAAATCCCATTTGGAATTCCCCATAGAATCCTAGTATGAATAGAATTTACCAATAATTGGCATCCCAATGCCACCATGACTAATCCACAGTCCATTGTACACACCCGTGTCCCTTTCCTCATAAGGGCCATACACCCATGATTGACATGTCACTCCCCAACATTGGAGTGTCAATGTCATCAATCCTATTAAGAAACTCCCAAACACCACATACCACATTAAATTCATAACAAAGCATAAAGGTTAGATGTGTCCATCCCACTCTCACACGAGAGGCCAAATGAACACTAACTACCATGCATTCCTGGTATTTTAGAATGACTCCCTCAATATTCCCCGATGCCTAGTCCATAATAAGGACCTCTCTCTCAGATAGTTGATGATTCTATCCCCAAGAGTAAAATTAAAATCACTAGATAAAATAATGTATGCCACTTTTCTGATCCACACTTGATGCATCTTTAATACCTGGAACCTTTTTTTAGGTGAAACTTGAGAATCTATACCACTGCACTCTATTTCACCCATGATGTCACCCTTCACTGGAGGGGAATATTAAAACCTATCCAAGGTCCCCATGAATCTATTAACAAAATAATATCATCAACTCCCATCCAACATCCATCAATATGTACTCATTAAACAATACCCACTACCACTTCACTACTCTCTACCAAGCGGTAGTGAGCAAAAGTTCATTGAGGAACTACTGCCACAAAACTAATCATGCTTCTCCACGCTGACCCAAATTATTTCTAGTGGAAAATATAAAACCTAAATTATAAATATAAGGCCATAAATGTCTCATGCATAGCCCATGTCTATCATCTTATATCACTGAAAAGCAATTGGTGCTTTCTCCAAGCCACCTCATCATCTATCTTGAAGAAATAATAGAACTCTGAAATTCACATTCCACCTTGACCCCAACAAAACACATGGTTTAATTCTCCCCTGTACCAATTTTTAAAACCTAAATAATGTTCTCATGAGTCTTAAATTACTATTTATAGATGTTCAAAACCATTGAAGCATCTTTGCATGCCTCCTATTTCATCAGTATCACTAGAATCAAGGTATTCTTGATATTTCATCTAGAAATCCTAACATTTCTCATGATTCAAGTCTAGCCACATGACTATACATCACTCTATGAATCATCATAAGACCATAATAATTTACCTATATTCCATCCACCATATACACATCCACCTAGGGTCAACATTGATTACCACATTAATATAGTATCAGAATAGTATTGTCTGTCACCTGAATGATCATATCCTTGAAAACCAGATATAAAGAAAAAACAAAAGCACTCAAGGTCCTTCTATTAGAATGAATCCATATCATAATGAAGCCTCACAAAATCCTTGATAACACCACCTGTGCATCAATTCTACACATTGAATCTTCTACATATGCTTCAGACCCCTAGAACCCATAATGTTAACACACTAAGACAACTAATTACTGTATGTCCCATTCCCATTGATAAACAACCATTTATAACAACACTATAATAAAAAAACACACTTTAGGGTCTATCACACAAACATATAGTGTCACAAGAAATAAAAATAGATTTCCACATTTTACACCCTCAACGGCACAACCCAAAACCATCAAGGACTTAAAATCCATACTAAGGGTCTAAAAAAATTTCAGGTATCCTATATACCATGACCAAATTTTAAAGAAAAAGTACCAAAATATATTTGATGCCACTTTTTGATGCCCTAAACTATATTTCATTCGATTGGTGTCCCAGACCAATTCTCGACAGGACCTCTGGTGCACCTCCTCATATGCCAGAGGGTGGTGACTAGAATCAAGGTCCTAAGAGGTTACCATGGGGATACTATACCCTCATATCAGAGTATAAAAACAAACAAAATAATATCAAATAGATAAATATCTATATAAACATCAAAATTGGGAAAGTAAAATATAAATTAATAAATCTAATATATGTAACAATAAATGAGTATACTATACATATCAGAACACCTATGGGTGAATCATACATAAGAACTATAGAATAAATAATTAAAAATGGGGCTAATAACCCATACCTATCTATTCAAAAGTCCCCCACTCCCATATTTTAACTCTAACCTAGGAAACCAAAGAAACAATCATCGAGCACTACCCTAAATTCTATCCATGTGATAAAAAAATGTTTACTCAAGTACCTATGGTCCATATAAGTCTAAGAAAGTTGTGAATATAATTTAATAGGCCACCGAAAAAGAATCCTTATAATAAAATGTTTGAGAGGAAATTCATGAATATTTACTATAAGTAAATATATAAGAAATTCATTAAATAGTTCATCTAAAAAGAATATATTACCACTAATTCCCTTGGTTCATGTTGACACCTGAGGTTGGATATACTGCTGTCGACCACTAGGTCTATAACCACGATCAATCATATATGGTTCTTAGAGTTTTGAAATGTCTCTAATCACATATCAATGACTATATGATCCATAAATATACACATGGAATCTAGGAGGTCATCTTGTAATTCCCTATTATCCTGAATTTTCATATGTTATTTGAGCACTCATCCTGGCATTCCCCAATTATTAGTTATCACATGGAATCCAAACACTCATTCTAAAATTCCATTGAAATCTATGATCTCGTCCCATGATTCCCTATATTTTTCCTAGAACCACGAATAATAGTAAATATTTATGCTTATCCTTTAATTCCCATGAAATCTGAACACTCATCCAAAAATTACCTTTCACTTCCTAACATCATCTATCTCATGGAATCCAAGAGCTCATACTTACATTACCAAGTGAGGTATAGTATTTCATATAATATTATAACACTAATCCCAACATTAATATTCCCTACATGTAATATGGAATAAAAGTGTTCATCCTAACTATCCTAATCATTAAGAATCATTTTAAACATTTGATTAATTAAACATTCACTCTATTTAAGTCTAGTGAATCCCAAGGCCACCACTTTCCATAGTCATCATATCACATATTAGGGAACAATTATGATTTTAAAATCATAATTTATCATTTCATGTAATGAATAAAATTTATAATAAAATTATTTTAAACCATAAGTTCCATTAGGATTTATATATCATAGTGCACTGATTAACGCTAATGGAGTGATTTACCATTTTAACTTCCCCAAAACAACACTAATTCCCATTATTAAAACCAAATCCATCACATAATCTTGATTAATAATTTATAAAGGATTCATTTATTTTTCTATTAAATTTGGTATGATTCATTTATAGGGTCAAATCCATTCACAAAATATTGAAATTTGTGAAATTCCATTCCACCACCATGATTTCAAACTATATTTCCCCTAAAATAATTTAAGACATAATTATGAATTTAAATTCATTGATCCATTTAAAAATTATCTCTCTCAATAAATAACCTAATTGAACTTAGTCATTTATGTGGTCTGAGACATGGTAAATGATCATTTATCTAAGGAAACCTAAAACTAATTTTTTTAAATCAAATACATTATATACTAAAGAAGATGGAACAACTGAACCACACTAGGACTCAAAAAATAAGTTAAGACTATATTTTAAATTAAAGGGACATCATAAATTTTCCTTATAAGTGTCTAATCATCCATGTACATCCTTGAGTTTGGGAAAACTGATATAAATTAAAAAATTTATGGAAAAAAGAAAACATGAAATTGGTGAAAAGGAGTGTTAGAATTAATTAGGGATTTCTAATTCATTTTAAATAAAAAAAATTCACAAGGACTAGTGTATACCTAGGGAGAAGAAGAGGTAGAAATAGGGAGTTCCTATACATCTTAAAATAAAAAAATGGAAATTTATGTGTTAATAAAGAGGGGGGGGGAGAGAAGGGGGAAATAACCCTTTTCCCTCCTTTTAAAAAAGAACCCATGATCCCATAAAAAATTCAGTGGAACACATGATAGCTGGCGAGCTTATATATAACACCTAACCTCTAGAAGGCGACTATAAATTTGATGGTAATACATCCACACACTACCCCCACACACTCTTAAGACCCCTGAATCCTTTAGAGAACCTCATTCCAAACCCAAATTGGTTCTTTTGAGGGTATATAACCATAGAGATCAAATTTTGAGTCATAGTTTTAATAAAATCCCACCCACTATTTTGACAGGTCAAAATTTCCTTAAAATACCAATTACCTGTGCAGAACAAAGGCCTTATAGTTGTTATAGGAGAACATTATCCTAGACATTAATGAAATAATGTTAATCAAATGGTTCAACTTAAAATATAAGATTCATATATCTTGATGTATCCCTTTATTTGGAGGTATTTACTCAATTATATTGATGGTAAATACACATTCTTCATTGAGTTTATGGAATGGGTTAACATCGACTGTTTAGTGTAGCAATACAGATGTTATAATTTTTAACTAGCTAGTTTCCATACATATATTAAAATCCATCATTAATGTATTGATATTTGAGGATTTAAATGAAGGAAACATCACCATTCAATACTCTATCCTATTTATTGATAGAGTATTTGAGTCACTTGTATTTAAATGAAGGTAGTTTCTTTTCGAAATTCATCAATATTATTACTAATTGGACATTGAAATTTACTTCCTTAAAAAACCTATAAACTTAGAATGAGTGATAAGGTCACCAAATTGGGATTTTAGATTGATTCATCCAAAATCCATTCTATCACTTTTATAATACCTTTTTACCAGGACACAGAGAGAAAAACTAGATTTTCTATGGCCCAAGAATTGGTGTTTCCAAACTAGTACGATGTTGTTTAGATAACCAATATCAAATAGGGATCAATGAATGTTACCAAAATCAAATACTCTATATATATATAAGTGCCTAATTTTTATATGTATGGTGGTCTCCCTATATTTCTTTAGGAAGGAGATGACTGCATGGGAGTCAACATGGTCATTATATATATGATATACCTTAGAGGAATCATTACCAAATTCAAAATCATTAAGAATTAATAGTTCCCCAATAAGTGCTTCCTACAGATCTTTTGAAATATGATGTAAATTTATAATTTAATGTTTCGATGGAATAACATCAAACTATTTTAATATGTCATATTTATATTCAATAGTCTAGCTATTCATTGTATGAGGACAATCATTTATTTGAGGATTAGATGCTTTTGTTATCTTTATTGGTGGGTGCATTCCCTAATTGCAACTTGAGGGAATACCTTTATTTTTTAGGTTGATTTGAGCTAACCTTTCTCACAATAAGATGTCAACCATACATGTGTTTATTTTCAAATTGGTCTTCTTGTAGGATTGTGAATGAATGGGCCTAAGATGATTATAGAGTAGAATGGTTCTCCTTCTTAGTCCACTGTAATATTTATGGATTTCTATAGGATATAGTTTTTTAGTAGATATATCACCAAAGTGTTGAGGTCCATGTCGACCTCATTTCCCTTGACCCCATCAGCCACAACTGCCTCTTCCTCCTCACTCCAATTATTTAAGGGGAATTAAATATCATATATATATATATATATATATATATATATATATTAATTTTTAGATAAGAGATATTCCAAGTGAATAAAATTAGTATATTTTTATAAACACTCTTCATATGAAGATGATTTCGTTTTATGGGTTAATGCCCATTAAAACATTTCTATGGCTGGTTCCCATCCTCCTAGTTCCAAGGGAATAAATTTCAATAGGGTTTGAATTGGAATGACCATTAACATTAGTTTTCACTCATTATCCTTTATCTGGTTATTATTGTGATGTAAATTATTATAAAAACAAACCAAATGAAGACTTTGGTGATGAAGAATTCATATCATCCATTATAGAGGGAGCTCGATACACCACTTAATGATTGAGTTTTTTCCCGGATATGTAATACTCTTTGTTGGACATATTTCTAGTCTTCTAATAACTGAATATCTATACTAAATTTCTTGTAACTTCTTACAATTATTATTATTATTCCTCTACTTTTATCAAGGAAATAAAAATACATGTCAATTGTGTGGGTGTCATTCCCAACTTGAACTTTCCAGAATATTAAATCTTTTGGAGGATGTATTTAAAGTATAAACAGTCTAGGATGATTCTCCCAAAAATTATTTAAAATTATTGATAATTTATGAAGTAACTATGGTCAAATTGATTAAGATTTCTTGGCTCTAAAATCATGAGTAAATTGTTTTCCATATCTATGATAAATTAACCATGGACTTGTTCATTTTCGAAATAATAAACATCATCCTTCTAATATTTGCATGATGATATTCTATAATATTTTATATCCTCATAACAAGGATGATGTTTTGGTTTTTTATAATTTTGAAGGATGTAATATGTGATATTTCAAGAGTTTGGGTACTAGAGTTAGTGTTAGAACTATACTAAGTATTAAAATTACACTTTCTTATTTGATAGTCCACTTTCCATGATCTACCAACATTGGCTGAGAATTGATAATGGTCCAATGAATGTAAAATTATATCATTTTTAAAACAATGGGAAAATAATATAATCATCCTAGATGTAATACAATAATGAGATTAATTTTTAACTCATCATGTATATCTTCTACATAGATTCACAAAAACTATTCTTGGGGAAGTTTCATGTTCAATTATTAATTAAAAACCCTACCTCTTGGAAATAATGTCTAAGAATCGCTCATTATCACCTTTCTTGAAGTTTGAGAGGATAAGAGCCTCCATATTTCTCAACATTGACCTGAATTGGTGGAATAACTTCCAATATATGCCTTCCCATCCTATGGCTGATCAAGAAAGAATATTATTTTACTTGTGAAATTCTAGTCTTCAAATAGTCTTAAAAAATAATACAAAATTTCCTACCTCTTTCTAGTCCAAGGATCCCATCATAATCCCATATCAAGATAAAAACATGATTTATGTACTACTTTAGATCCCCAGTTCCATTGAAGGATTGAAAAGTTTGATTTATGAAGTTGGGTAGAGGAGGAGTCACATCCACCCATTCATGGTATGGAATTATTATTGGTTATACTGGTGAAATGTTTCCTTTCCTGACCTCTATTGGTGTTTTGAGAGAATTTATGGAGTCATTGAGCTCGGGAAGAACAGTTAGTTGGAAATAAATTTGAGTAGAGGATACATGTATATCTATATATGGTAGGTTTAACCACATCGATCATTAATAACCAGTATGTGTTATATTTGGATAGTTAAACCAAAATAGTTCCATATGCCATAGTAATGGAGGAGATCCTGATATTTCCCGACCACTGGGTCCAAATAGATTGGCAGTTTTAACCTTGAGTTTGTCGGATGGATGGTATCTACTCTCATTGGCAAAGAAGCCACTCTCAGTTGAGGCGAATTTACTAGAGTAGAAAAGTGAGTCTCATCTTGGGGGGTTCTTATTAGTGGTAATATTTACCTTGAGTAATTTATAATTGAGTCAGTTTAACTCTATTATCTTTTCTCTATATTGGTAAACTCTCTCTTTGACAATAGAAGGTACATTATCTTATTCTAATGAGTGAAATGTAGCCACACCATTCCCCTTTTCATTGGTTGAGGCTCATTGAGGAAGTGTAAAAGGGTATTCAAGGTAATTACAAGATTCCAATATTATATCTTATGATAGGTACACATACATTAGTTAAGTGTTTTATTTTGGAACTTGTTTTATACAAAACATTCAAAATCACACTCTTCTGTATTAAAATCATGATTTGGATAATCAATGGAGTTGATGCTGATGCCATTAAATATTGTATAGCATACTTTCATACCGATATCCTCATAAAAATGGTAAGGGTATTGGTTAACTCTGGAAATTTTTTCATGAGGCAAGTCATGAAACTCATATGCATTCCATTTCTTGGTTGACAATTTCATATTATTGCCCTTTTGAGGCATTACCTTCTCATTCTAGAGCTCTCGAGAAATAGAATTATGAAGGGTGATCTTGATTGAATCTCCGAAAACCCTTGTTGAGAATATCCCTAAATATAGTGATGGTTTACACGTTAGGAGAATCTATGAAGTAATTTCTTATGGTGTTTTTTTCTGGCCTGGAGAAGAATAATTTTTACAAATCTAAATAAATTTGGGATTAAAATTCCCATAAAGCCATAGTATGGGTTTTAATTTGTTCCATCACTATGAAATATTGAATTTTATATGTATTTGTGGATCCTTATGGTAGAAGTGGTTGTAAAAATTCCCCCAACCCTAAAGAATATGGTTTCTCATGTATTTATTATACTGTGTCTATCACTACTATGATTTGGATTCTGTACGATTTTTTTTGAACAAGAGTTGGACATAATGCATGTTCTTGAATTTGATATCCTCCTAATCCAGGGAAGAGATTCAGCTAACTATTTTTATTTTATTAGATGATAAACCTGTTTAACCTTTTCAGAGGCTTAATGTAGGAGTCCTTTAGTGTCTTGTTCCCACTAGGTTCACCATTTTTTTAAATTAGAGATAACAAGTTTCCATTAAAAATGATGAATAGTACATAAAGATCTCTAGAATGAGATTTATCCTAAAGAGATGAAATTTCATTATGTTACTCTTGATGGACTATGGTGACATAGGAGAGGAGTGTAATGTAGTACTCCATGCTTAGCCAATCCTTTATTGAGTACATTAAAGAGAGTTTTAGTGATGAATTGATGTATAATCCTTAGATCATTGAGGCATACATATTAGAGATATCCATGACCCCTTATCAATTTTGGATGTTTCACCAATAAAATAAATTCTAAGTAAATTTAATGGAAAATTTATTCTACTTCATTGATGTGGTTTGAATATTCCATATATGGTAGTGTTTTCTCCTCCAAATAGAAAAGTTGATCAAATATTTTAATGGGTATTATGTATGAATTCCTCACCTAATGTTTTAATAATGTCATTCTGAGACACATATTTAGGCTAGAACATGATTGGTATACTGACTTTGGCCAGTTCTTTTTTCCAAATCATGAAATCCCCTTTGTCTTCAACGAGAGATTATTCTTTCTAATACTTCCATAGAACTTAATTCATGACCACCTTATAGAGGATATTGGGATCATTTGGAATCTTCTCTAATTGAAGGTTGAGTAATCCAGTGGGGGTACATATAATGACTTCAAACTCTGGTAATCTTTCAGTTGACAAAACATATTACTCATCAGAGCTTGTGAACTTGGTATAATTATCCCAAATCTCCAAATTTCCTTATGTTATGATATATTTCACAGAGTTTCTTCATTAAGGGGAGGAACTTCTCAATGAATTCCACTAATGTGAGGACTACCATCTTGGATCAATGCCCAACAACAAGGGGGATTACTACAACATATCCCATAAGGAGGACCTTTTGGGTGGATGAAATTTAATATAGTGATGAGGGGCATTCTTTCCAATTGTCCATCCAACTATGGTGAGAATTTATACATCTCTCACCATGAGAGTTGTTTCCAAGATCAATCTTAACACATTTATTGGGAGGAAATTCATGGAGGGTGCTCTAGGGAGGATCTATAGAGCTATTTTTAATGGTATTGTGGGGAGGACATTCACAACTACCACTGATTACTCCACTAAATGGAGATTAGATAAATTCTTGGGCCACTATTGAAAGTTGTTTTAAGGCCTTAGTAACACTATAATTATATAAGACATGGATATGGCCACACTCTTAAAATTTGGACTTCCCTTGACAAGACTTACTCTTGGATGATATAGTGCCACAAACGTGTATACCGAATCCCGTGCCAAAATCATATTCCTTACATGTTGGTTTTCATACCAACTAAAGTGACTCAAATTTTCAATTACATAATTAAAAATATAAAATGAAATATAGAGCCACTTAAATCCTAGAGAACATTAAGATTATAGTTTTATAAAATTAGGAAAAATGTATCACATAATGCTGATATTTCCACTATGTATAGAAAGTTTCCCATAAAAATAATTTTTTATGTTTATATTAAAGTTTTAATTCATGACCCTTTTTATTCATTCAAGTCATGAAATCATTGAAATTTGTATAAACCATAAAAATAATTAATCCTAGTGTAAAATATTTCAAAATGTGGGATGATAAAAGTAAATCATAGTAAGGGATATAAAAAGTGATTAAACCCATTAATCTATTTAAAATTATTTCAAACCCATAATGAGGTTTTCCTTTTAATAAAATAATCATTGAGCACAAAAATAATCATTTCTTTAATCCTGAAAAGAAAACTTCCCAATGTTTTTCATAAAAAAATTTAATATCCGGATTAAAGGAAAAATAATAATTGATGAGGATTTCTTATAAAAGTAGGAAAGTTTTTCATTGAAAATAATCCTTTTAACCACAATAGATCATAAAATGTACTTTTAAATCGGAATCATATTTTCTTATCTTATAAAATCAAAATATTTTAATTAAAATAATAAGAAAATTGAAAATAAATCACATGAAAAGAAAATAATATAAATAACCACATGGATATCAATAAATTATTTGTTTAATGATTGGATTTCTAATGCCAAACATCATAATCATTTTATCAAGGACTCATACCAATACATCATACATAAATAGGTAATGCATGTGAAAAATACCCAAGCTAGTTTGTATTATGAAACCCATGAGTAGATCAAAGGGATATCTAATAGTGGGATCAAACCATTCACTTACTAATTTTACCATATTTATCATATGAAATAAATGAATAAAAATATTATATATAATCAATATAAAAATTCTTGTTGAACAACTGACATATGAAATGCCAACATTTTCCCTAATCATTAAATAATACAAAATGATCATAATCCATCAATAGGAATAAGTTGGATGGTATAATTAAATTATATATCCTATGAAGAATAAAAATATCTAAATAATGTTTATGTAGATTGAAATTACCTTTATAAAGACATTAGAAATTCTTTTTGAAAACATGAAGAAATATCATTTTATTGTGAAAATCATTCAAAAACTAAAAATTCCCAGAAAAATAGAAATATTATTTTCATTTTAAAACTATAAATACATATAGAGTAATCTTGATAAATAAAAATGACTATGATGGTGGGAAAAGGTGGTCTTATGGAAAATTTTTGAAAACAATCTTGTGTACTTTTTTTAAAAGTCAAAATAACCCACATGGGAAATGTTTCAAAGATTTATTTTTAAATATTCATAAAAAAAGTTAAAAGTAGTTATAAATTAAATTTAAAAATAATTTAATCCTAAATAATTACATTTTTTAAACATTTAAAAGAATATGGAATTGGAAGAAAATATTTTGATAGAAGAAAAACTAATATAATGTTTCAAATAAAAATACCTTACCTTGAGTCTCAAATCATTTTAGACATTCTATAACACATGAAAAATAAAATTATATTAATAATTTAATTTCATAATAACCATTTTCATGTTTCTTATTGTTACTTTTAACTAAATAATTATTAGGTTTCATTTAATTACTAAATCAATTAACTTTGCATCATAAGTTTAAAGAATGTTCATATCATAATTTCTAGAACTACTTCGCTTGGATGACTATTATCAATTGGATCATGGTTGAATCATCAACAGAATTTTAAAATTTTTATAATTAAATTTTTTTATATATTTAATATAATTTTATATTCATCCATGTAATGAGGTTATGTAAAATTTATTACCTCACTTTGTAGAGAAAGTGTTTGTACGTACCTATGGGTGATGTTTCGATTTTTCAAATTGATAGAAAGAAATAATGGAATACCATAATATTCATTTTTAGAATAATAAATATATAATAATTATCATATATATTGATTAAAACTACCATTATGACCAATAATGTGATATGATAATGAAAAATTAATAACATCACATCGTAGAGGTTATAGTCCATATATATTTTGAGACAACATTATCATTTCGTAATCAGTTGCTAAGTTTTAATATAGATAATATTTTATCTTAAATGAATGATAAATACGTTATAAGCATACTATATTTTCTTTAATTACATATTTATCACGAGTTGTGTAATATGTTATTGAAAAAAATCGCATTGCTTCATGGAGGTGGTAGTCAACATGTACAAATGAGGAAAGTGTTCATTTTCCATTTGATTGAAAAGGTGGTGGAAAAGAGTTTTACTAATAACATAATAAAATTTATATATAATGGAGATAAAAGGAACCTATTTTAAACATTAAATCATCTAGTGTCTTTAGAATATAATTCACATTCTTTCATTCCCAAAGATCTCTTTGTTTTATAGTTTTATAAAAGTATGTAATAACTATTACATAGAAAACCCATACATTACAAAGCTAACACATCTACCCCATATATATTTTCCCAAAATATTAAACTTTTAAAATCAAACATGTTTTATTTTCAAGTTAAATCATAATTAATTTAAACTTGAATTATTCTTTGTTCTTACTCATCCTTAAATCCTATGATGAAAATTTAAAAGAATGGGAAGAAAAAAAATGCATTGTTAGGGACATAAAAAAATCTATTAATCCAATAAAAAACTAGAAAAATCATAAATATTTTACCTTTATCACAATACTCTTTTAATTTATGAAATAAATCATATCCACATGAAACACACTAACTTTTTTCTCAAATAAAAGTTTTAATACACTTAGAAATAAAATAGAAACCCTCTTAGAAAAAATATATCATTTAATTCATAACCCGTGCTATAAATAATGGGAGACCAGTTAAATATAAGAGATAAAAAACACCATTTAACTATATATTTATTTACTATGTAGACAAGTAACAACAACAAAATGAATTGGAGAGGTATATCGTGCTCAACCATCACATAAGATGTATCCGGATCACCCTTCATGTAAGTTCTATTGGGTTGACCCATCATATAAGTTGTTTCATGATCGCACATCATTTAAAATTTATCAATCTCCCACATCATCATCTATAATTATCAAGTTCCATATAGTTAACAATTTTTTTTATGTTTTAACTTTTTTTCTTAGAAACCATGAAAAGCTATTTTGAAACCATACAGAAAACACATTCAGATATCAAAATACCAATTCTTTTAAAATCCAATTTTCAAAAAAAAAATGCCAAGAAAAAGGGAAGAAGGGATTTTATTTTAAAAAACATGAAATATTTTAAATTAACAAAAACATAGAATAATTTTTTTAGTTTATTGAAAATACAATGACACCACATATGTTAAAATATAATATTCCTTTTACATTTTGTAAAGGAATTCAAAACATTTTGTATTGAATATGTAAAAATATTCCTTTTTAAAACCATTGAAATGAATTAAAAATATACATAAAATTTCAATTAGAATTAATTTATTTTCATATAAATACTTCATAAAATAAGTTTAAGAATGTGGACAGGGGAGAAAAATATTTTGAAAATAAAGATTTATAAAATTTAAAATGAGGTTTTACATTAAAGAGTCTCTTAAATTGAATCAGACTTGTCACGTATATTACTTATCTTCCTAAATAACAAAATTATTTTAATTATTTACTTTCATAATAAATTTTTTTCTTGTTTTTTATTCCTTTTATTTTATTTTTTACAATGTTATGTACAATTACTTAATCGATTGAGTTCACTTTATATGTTTTGATGATATTCAGATCATATGTTTAAAATGAATTTGGTATATTGACTAAGGTGAAAGTGGTCATTATTAAATTATCTACATAATAATAATCATGAAATAATTATCATTATATATATATATTAATTATATTATAAAAACACAAATTGTGTTTTTGAAAAATGAAATACATTACAATCATAAAGACAGTAGACAATACGTACGAATGAGTAACATTTCAATTTTTCAATGATCATGATGGAAAAAGGTTAGAATTATTTTATATTTCCTAAATAATGAATACAAAATAAATATAATATTATATTTTTAAATAAAATTATATATATCATCCATGTTATGTGGTGAGGAAAAATAGATTACATCGCTTCGTGGAGGTGGTAGTCTACACGTAAGTATGAATGACATTATCATTTTGAGAAGAATAGAAAGGATAGAAAATAAAAGATATATTATTTTTATCAAATTTTAATTATTTAATTAATATAATATATATTTATTAAATACATCATATTAAACATCCATGGGAGGCGGTGATGAAAAATGAAACACATTTCATCATGGAGGTGGTAATCCACACATACGCATGTTTAATGTCTTAGTTTCCCCTGGGATGGAAATGGAGATAAAAAGGATTATAACATAATCATAATAAAATATCATTATATGAAATAAATTTATTATATTATTTTATCATTTTTAATGAATATTTTATGGAGGTTTAAGAAGAAATAATGTTGAAATTGGTTGATTAAGACTTACACCTTCTCCCCAAACAAACTCTTAGGATTACACATCAAGCCTCACAGGTATGGTATTTTGGCGAGACCAAGACCTATAGGATGTGTGGATTGAATTTTTAGAGATATTTAGGTAGGTGTTGGCCATAATGTATTGATAAAAGGGTGCATAGATGATATGAGTTATGGTATCCTTTTATAAGTATGAGGATGGGTACTTTTGGAGTTATATAAAGTATTAAAATTAAAAAAAATTAATTTCCATTTAATAATGGGCCTGAATTTATATAATTCAAAGATAATATGAGGATTATTAAATATAATATCATCCAATAAAATTTTAAATATTTTATTTAAATTTTTTTACCCCAACATATTGTTTTAACCCTTATTAACCTTTTTAGCGATTACTGTGATATCAATGATTTTTACAATATAAGAGTTATGAAAGTTACTATAAATGGGAAAGTTTCCAATAAATATACCATAATTGATATTATAAACCATATATAACTCAAATGTTTGATTTTTTGTTTGTATTGATTTTAAATCCTTTAATAAAAAAATATTTATTATAAAATATCATTATTGTCATTTTAGGAAGTGTTGATTTAATTTTTCATTAATGGAGTACATATAGTAATATATTTATGATATATTAATCTCATATTTTAATAATATGTTATATTAATAAATAAAAATAATGGGAAAATAAAAATTACACTAAAAATATTACTTTTTGGGTTTATAAATCAATTTACTAAATTTTTCTACAACTTTCAGAAGCACTATCTTAGTGTTGCGTAATAATTTAAGGTAATTAATTCATTACTAAAAATAATAAATAAATCACCATCATAAAAATAATTTCATTATTCTAAAAATAAAATTTAATATTTATTGAAAACTTATTTTTATCATTTTGTGATCATATAATATAAATTTAAAAGATAGAGAGCGATATTTTATGTTACCCTTTAATTAAAATATTCTAAAGGTAAAAATAAAATTTTAATGAAAAAAGTGAATATTTTTAATTTTTGGATTATTATTTGAGAAATAGACTCATATAATTAAAAAATTAAATTTTTATAATTTATTTTGAACCTTATCACATTAGTTTTAACCTTAATTACCAAATCCACCCTTACCAAGATGACACATAGTTACTACAGTTGTTATTCATAATGAATAAAAATAAAATGGACCTATTAAAAAAATTTAGAACTATTTATTATGAATATGGAATCCATTTTTAAAGATTAATTTTTTTGGGGTGGAAAAAATTTATTTAATATTAAAATGAATAACGCTATAAAAACCCATTTTTTAAAAAAAATTATTTGGAGCACAAAAATGAACTTATACCACAATAATGTATAATGATGATTACTATTTAATTAATCAGATTAAATATAAAGGAGACTTATATTAATTGAAGATCATATGGGTTTTTTAAAATTGTATGTTTATGAAAAAATGAAAGGTTTACAAAAAACATTATTTTTCACTGTTCACTGAAAAATTAATATTTATAGAAAAATAAAATACTTTGACCTTAAATATAATTTTGATATGGTTATTTAAAAATGGAATTTAATTTTTTCAAATCAATATTAATATATTTAAAAATTAATATTTTAAATAAAACCTTATAATATAATAACACATATTTAATAAGAATAAAACGGTTAACGTTTTATTGAAAAATTATGTAATATTATTATATTTACTATATAAAATTAAATAAATTAATAATATTAAGTAATAAAATCAATTTACCCTTAACTTTACCTAGGTTTTCACATTATACCCCCATCTTGAAATTTCATCCTCATAATTATAATTATTACTTAAATAAGACAGGATATTTTTCCATCAAAGATTTGTTTAATTCCCATGTTTATTCTTCAACCATATAGTTTTTCCAAAAAACATTAACTTTTTTAATTATCATATTCCACAATGCTTTATCTATTTCATCATTATTTTGTATTCATTATTCCTCATATGAGTTTGTATCATGCAATTGAATTATTCTAGTGCTCAATATAGGTGACACACCTGACACATATTTTATTAACAATGAAACATAAATTACATCATGTACCGGTGATAAAATTAGACACAATTAAACATGGTAGGAAACTGATACAACTTTCTCCAAGATTTATTACAATTCAATGAATCATGGATTTATACTCTATTTTTTTACCAGAACACATAAAACTTTTCTATGGAGATAATTTATAGAAAAAATGATCACCTACATCGAATGAAAGATATTTCCTCCAGTTATTCAAATAATGTTTCTACATAAATTGTGAAATACTTATTTATTGTAGAATCATATTAACATTCTCAGTCATTTATTTTACCAACTATAGTCTTAACAACATCCATTCACTTACTTCATCCAAAGAAGCTAGTGTCTCACATAAAATTCCATTTAATTCCCTAATAGGAACCATTTGTATATTGGAATAGGAACTATTATTATTAGAAAACACAATTGATAAAAGATTTTGATCCCAATTTACTTATTAATCTATTGATAAATAAAAAATCGTGTATTTTAATGTCTGAATCATTTTCTTAGACTATCCATTATTTTGAGTATAAATAATTTCATTGAAATTTAATTCAAAATAAAATTAGTTTTTAATGTTTTCCCAAAAATTATAAGTGAACCTTAGATCATGGTCATATAAAATGGATAGAGGAACTCCATGTAATCTGATTGTCTCTTCATGATATAATTGAGAAATTTGACCTGTAGACACATTATCAATAATTGGAAGGAAATGAACAGATTTAGTTAGTTAATCAATAATAACCCAAATCAAGTTATTACCTCGAGAGGTCATTGGGAATACTTCCATAAAATTTATAATAATATTTTCCCATTTCCACTCTAGAACAAGAAAAGGATAAAGAATACGCTATGGTAATTTTTGATCAATTTTAACATATTGACAAGTAAAACATTTTGTGGTTAGCTCTATAATATATTTATTCATTCCAAACCACCAGTAATACTCTCAATGGTATCATTATATTTTAGTACTTCTAGGATGAACAAAAAAGGGAAAGTTGTGATATTCAATCGACAATTCCCTTTCAATTGGGATCTAATTGGTATACACAACCCTTTTACAAATATCAAAACACCTTCCTCTTCAATGTTAAATTCAATTTAATTAATATTCTTTACTATTTCGACCTTTTATTATAAATCATGGTCTTCTATATAATCATTATTAATTGTTTCTGACAATTTAAACTACACGAAAACCTAAAACAGTATAGAGAAAGTTCCAACATGAATAGTTTCTAGGTCATCGTTTATTGAATTTTTACTAAAGGATCATCTTCCAGATATATAATTTTTTATGTTGAATTATCTCTCTAAATAAAAATATAATATACTTTGTTTTATTTTCCAATATTGCAATGAATTGGGCAATAATTGTCCTTAATTAGTTTTATCCATCTTCTATACCTCATGATCGATTTATTATACATGAATATATACTTTTATCTTTTATGATTATTGTATATTTCACACTTTTGTCTATATAAACGATGACTACAAAATTTTAAAACAGAAAAAGAAGAAGTTAGTTCTAGATCAAGTGTAAGAAAATTTTACTCATGATGTTTCAGTTGACTTAAACCATAATTAATCACATGATCATTTTATATCAACAAAACAAGCAAGTCCCATCAATGAAGCTTCAATGTAGTGGAAACATTCACGATTTCTATGGATAAATGAAAAAACTGGAGCACTCACCAATATTATTTTTAGTTTCTAGAAACAAATCACACTCTTTTGAACATATGAATTTAATTACCTTTTGAGTTAACTTAGTTAGCGTGATAGATTGGATTTTTTTAAACAAACCATCATTATTAACCCACTAATCCAATAAACTACGAATATCTATGAAATTTGTAGGTATTTTACATTATTCATCCACTTTAGTTTTAGTAGGATCAATGGTTATTACATATTTAGAAACAATATTCCTATGTAAATAAATGTGTTCCAAACATAATTCACATTTTCAGAATTTTACATATAACTTTTTTTATTTTAGGGTTTGAAAAATAATCCTTAGGTTTCTCTCATAATCTTCAGGTCTTTTATAAAATTGCAAAATATCATCTATAAAAAAACAAAAATATATATATAAATAGTCAGGGAAAAAAATATTCACAATATCCATCAATAAATTTGATGTATTATATGACCCAAATGACATAACTACAAACTCATAATGCCTGTATGTAGTCCAAAATTATTTTTCAGGAATATCACCCTCCTTTACCTTAAATAGATGATACTTTGACCTGAGATCAATCTTTTAAAAATACAATATATCCTAGATATGATCAAAAAAATCATTAATATGAACTAAATGATGCATATTATTAAAAGTGATGTTATGAAAGGCTATATAATCAATGAAAATCATCATTGAACCATTTATTATTTTTTTTTAAAAATAAATAGAGCCCCATAGTGACATGCTTAGATGAATAAAAATTTTATATAAAAACTCATCTAATTACTTTTTCAATTAAAAACATTCTTCTTGAGCCATTTGATAAAGATATTTTGTAATAGTTTTAGCATTAATAGTTAACTAAACATTAAATTCAGACTATCAAAAAGGCATAATACATGGGAAAATCAACATGAAAAATAAAAAATATTCATTCACAACTGGGATATCACTAATCTGATCAATATCTTTCATTTCAATAACATGATCTAGGAAAATTTAATTTCCAACTATAATAAATTTCACATCTTCTTGGTATTTTATAAAAGGTATGAAATCATTTTATATAACATTATTATCTATCCATTCTATATCAGCCTGAAAAAGAGAAATCCAACCCATACCTAGGATAAAACTGAACTCCCCAATGGAAGGTTCAATAAGATTTATAGAAAAGACCATCCCATTAATAAAAACAATATTATTGTAAATCTCAGTTTCATTAATATTTTAACTCCTTTTTTTCACAAAAAGGTATATCCTATTTTAATTAGGAGTCACACCCATTTTAGTTGAAAATTTCTCAAAAATGAAGGAATACAAGGATCCAGAGTCTAATAGGGAATTGACATAGTTTGAATAAAAAGTAACATTTTAGTCACTACATTATTAAATGGACCAACATCAGCTATAGTAGTAGAAAATTATATTTCCACCCCATATTCTTTTAATGATAATGTTTTCCACCTTGTGGAACTAACTTTAGAAACACATTATCATAATTACCTAACTCATTTTAGTCAAAAATTCTCACCATTTAGAGGTAATATGTTACTCCATTCTTGGATTGTTCAAGACTCTTGTATTTATAGTCATGATACCTATGAATAAATATAAAATCTGGGTCTCAATGAAAATTAGTATTTTACATGGAAAATATTTTTAACTTTTTTTTATATACAGATATATAATCTTCATATTATTTCTTTAATTATAAGAATTATTTCTCCATTATGAGTTAAAAACATTATGGAAATATTTATCTAGGAAAATATTATTAAATATATACATTTTCAGGGAATCAACATTTTCTTTTTATACCCCTATTTTTATTAACTATGGATTACAATCAATTAGTTTAATATTCAACATGATATATGGTAAGAGATAACTTTTATTTTTTGAGAATCCCATGACATTGAATATCGTTTTTAGAGAATTTATCCACCATTATATGACCATTGGATCTTATGTTAAATCAAAAGCTAGAGGGTGATATTTAATAAGACGCCTAAATATTACAATGTTTCTAGGTGGTGAATCCAGTCACTATCTTACATGGATTCCAACACAATTTATATCCTATGTCAATTGAACCATTACTGTAAAAAAAATTTCCATGTTCTAATTATAACACTTATAGGATGCTGATTTTTAAGGATTTTTTCCTCTGGATACCTTCCTAATTTTTATCCCCAATTTCCTCTACAAACAAAATTGTAAATAAAAAATTAAATGAACCAACATGTTAATCATAAAATTATATATAATTTCTACTTAACTATAAAGTAGAATCTATCATGGGTATACTATTAACATAATACTAATACTTTTATCTAATAACAACTATAATGACCCAATATTAATCATAAAATAATATATTTTCATTAGACTATAATTCACCTTCTTTCACTCCCAAATATCATTTAGGTCTAATGTTATAGATAATTAGGTTATAAAAATTACATAACAAACCCATACCTTACAAAGATGACACATCCATTCATTATCCTTTTCCACAAAATATAAAACTTTTAAAATGATGCAAGTTTCCTTTTCATGAATATTTTTAATGAAATCCAACTTGACTTATTTTTTCTTCTTAATCATCCTTAATACCTACAAAAAATATTTAATACTGTGTATTTTCACAAGAATTTTTGTAAGGGACATACAAAAATGAAAACTGTTAGTTTAGTAAAAAAACATGAAAAACCAATTTGTTTTAAATTTATCATACTATTATTTGATTGTATGAAATAAATCATATACACAAGAAAAAATACACTTTTTTCTCCAATAAATCAATTAAAACCCATATAAATAAAATGGAATTTTTTTTCAAATCATTGAGAATTATAATCATAGACCATGTCATAAATAACAAGAACCCAATTGAATCTATAGGAAAACCCTCCCCATTAACTCCCCCTTAATCCCAATAAAGAAAAATCAAGTTACCTAATTAATTGAAGAGATATATTAGGCTCAGCCATCATATAAAATGTATCTGGATCACCTGTCGTATAAGATGTATTAAGATCACACATCATATAAGATGTATTGGGCTCACCAATCATATAAGTTATACCGAGCTCCCATGTTCTCATATATAATGCTCATGTAACATATCATAAAAAATCTTTATATTTCACTTTTTCAACTTAAAAACCTTGAAAATATATTTTGATCCCATTTGAAAAACACTTTCCGATAATGGAATAACATTTCTATTTAACAAACCATTTTGAAAACTAAAATACCTAGAATAAAGAGAATAAGTGTTTTTATTTGATAAAATCATGGAATATTGTAATGGAATAAAAAAATCAAAAAAAAAATTTAGCGGTGGGAAAATCCCTTGATTTTGTATGTATTAAAATATAACATGAAATTTTTTAATTTTTAATTAAAGTCAAAATGTTCCATATAAAATGTATAAAAAGATTCATTTTTAAAACCTCTGAAAGAATTTAAAAATAAGAAAAAAATTTATGATATAATTCATTTAGGTTCATATAAATATATCCATAAAATAATTTTAAGAATATGGTCATGGAAAAAAATATTTTGAAAATAAATCATTAAAACTTTTAAAATGAGGGTTTAAGTTAAGGTATACCTTACCTTGAGTTTGAATCATTGAATACGTTCCTTATCACTATGAATAGTAAAATTATTTTAATTAGTTACTTTATTAAGAATAATTTTATTATTTATTATTACTTTTATTTTATTTATTACAATATTATATATAATTACTTAAACAGTTAAGTTCACATTGAATGTTTTGATGATATTCAACATATGTTCAAAATGAAATTGGTAAGTTGACTATTGTTAAATAGGTCATTACAATATCATATATTGAATAAAAATGATTTCATAATTAAAATTTTTATATATCAATAATAATCTAAAAAACAATCATGATATATGGTAATAAAAAATGAAATATGTTATAATCAAGGAGATGGTAGGTTGTACATCCACATAAGTAACGTTTCCATTTTAAATGACCATGATGGAAAGGAGGTAAGTATTATTTTATACTTATATTATAATTAATATATCATAAATATAATATTATATCTTTAAATAAACTTATATAAATCATCCATGTGATGTGGTGATGAAAAAAGAATCACATTGCTTCATGGTGGTGGTGGTGTACACATATGTATGAACAACATTATCATTTTTCAAATGAAAGAATGAAATTAAATGATAATTTATAATTATATAATGTTAATTATGTCATAAATATTATATATATTAATTAATACCATTAATATAAACATCAATGAGAGTCTGTGATGGAAAACGAATCACATCTCTTTACGGAGGTGGTAATCCATAGCTACGCATGGGTGATGTTTTAATTTCCCATAGACTGGTAAAGTAGATGAAAAAGGGTCACAACATAATGATAATAATAAAATATAAGTATATTTAAGATAATGATTTTAATTTTTGATCATTTTAAATAATATTTTAAGTATTTTTATGAAGAAATAAACTTGAAATATGCTAGTTTAGACTTGTAACTTCTCGTCAGACAACCTCATTGGCATACACCATAAGCCACCTAGGTCTGGTATTTTCATGAGACCATAAGCCTTAGGATTTTGGATGGGGGGGGGTGATTTTTGGAAGATAATTGGTCAGATAATGGCCTATATATAGTTCTAAAAACGTTTTAGGAAGAGAGAAGAGCAGGTTCCCTTCTCAATGTGAAGGGAGAGGCACTTTTGGAATTATATAAATTATGAAATTATTATAAATTATTTTTCATGTAAATGTTTTTAAAAATTGATATAAATTGAATATATGATGATTAATAGTTTAAATTATATCATATAAATAAATTTTATACAATTTTGTGTGATTTTGTCTCTGGCATATCAATGTTTTAGTGTCCATTAACCCTTTTTACGATTACAGTGATATTAAGGTTTCTTTAAATATAGGAGTCATGGAATTTAAAATAAAAGGAAAATTAGAACATAAATATACCATGGTTTATTATATAAACCATAAAACATTCAATTTTAATAAGATAATATTTTTTTTAAAATTCTAAATCATTTTTAAAATATTTTTATCATAAAATACCAATATTATCATTTTTGGAGTTATTTATTTAATTTTTATTTAATATAATAAATAAATTAATGGAATTGAAATATAAAACATTAAAATATAATTAATGATTTATATTGATATATAAAATTCATGTGATAATAAAACTATCCCAAACAATATAAAATTTATAGTTTTTGAATTATTTTATTTGAATTTTCTATTGTTTGCGCGAGTACTGTGTCAGTGTTGCGTAAGCATTTATCGTAATTATTTAATTAATAATAATTTTAAATAAATTAAAATATAAAAAATAAATTCATTATTTTTAAAATAAAATTGATTAATTTTCCAATAATTATTTTATCTCTATGTGACCATATAATAGAAATTTAAAATCAAGAGAGCAACATTTTTTATTTTTCTTCACGTAAAATATTATAGAGGTAAAAATCAAAGATAAATGGAAAAATGTAATATATTCAATTTATTGATGATTATAGTTGAAATATAATAATAAAAATATAATTTCATGTTTTTAAATTAATTTAAAGTGGAATCACATTAGTTTTAACTTTAATTAATTGATTTACCCTTATTGAGGTGATAAATATTTACTATGATTAATCTTAAATCTGAACAAAAATAAAACTGAAATATTTACCAAATTTGAGACTCCAAATTTCTATTAATGAATTAATTTTCAAATATTAAATTTACATAAGTTACATCAATTAATTTAATACTATAATGAATAATAAAATGACAATAATTTTTAGAAAAATGGGTTTTTTAGTACAAAAAATGAACTTATACAAAAATAAGGTATAAAGATGATACCAATGAAATTATATAATTTATTATTGAAGGAGTATTATGTTAATTTAAAATACCTGGTACCATTAAATCACATTATTTAATGAAAAAATGATGGTTTAATAAAAATCAGTATTTTTCACTATTCAATAAAAATCAATATTTTTTTGAAAAATTATAAAATTTAAACCTAATATAATTTTGATATGATTATTTAAAAAATGAGTTCATTTTAAAAATAAAAAATATAAAAATTATAAATTACTATTCTAAATATGACCTTATAATATAATAAAAAATGATTAATAAGAAAAAACTATTTTCTTTTTTTTTGATTAAAAAATTACTTAATATTCTTATAATAATAATATAAAATAATATTCATGAATATTATTAAGGAATAAAATTAATTTACTATTAAATTTTACTAGTTTTTTACCATATATATTTAATTTATTATATTAACATGGTTACTATATGTTTGAAGGAGCCAGATAAAAAATAATCATGAAAGAAATAAGTTAAGCCTTATACCTCTTCATTCGACATCCTCCATTAGATTGTGTTTATATACAATAAAAGAGTGGTTTATAGTCACTACATGAGATTGGGTACATGGTAACATTAGTTTATATAAGATTGTTTTTATATTTTTGGGACAATAATGATCTTTAGTTTCATTCTGAAATTATTTAATGAGTCCCCTTTTATAGAAAAAAATTGAATAAATTTTTGAATATTTACAATCATTAAGGTTCTTGAAAATAATTTTAAAAATTAAAAGTCACAAATATATTATATGTTTTTTATATAATCAATAATTTCCCATCCACTTCAGTAAATATTTTATTTTTATTATTTTATAATGATTTAACAATATTTTTTAAACATTAAATATCATTTTAAGGAATTTTTATGACTATTCACATATTTTAATTTTAATAGAGTAAATTAAAAAATGGAATTCAAATATTAATACTTTAAGAATCATTGATACTTTATAATTATCCATGAATTTTATGGACCACCATAATACATCAAAAATATATTCATTTTATTATTTTCAATATAATTTACTTGATCTTTCTACTACTTACAAAAGAAGTGTGTTTTGGTGCATAAGTGTTCAAGGGAATTATACCTTCATTAAAACATAAATATAAATTAATATCATAAATTTAATTTATTAATATTTAAAAGAATCATTTATAACCATTCATAAATTATTTGTATCCCTATTACAATGTTTTTAATATATTGAAAGAAAGAGAGAAACATTTTGTAATTATTACTTACTTAAAATAATATATGTGTCTTACTTATAGTGAAGTGAAAAAAAAATTAAATTTAAAATATAAGTGGATAAGGGTTGAAATAACCACACCCATTAAGAAGAAATATGATATTTTGTAACCTTATAAAAAATTAGTAACCTTAATTTATTTGTTTTACCATTTACTATGGTGATAACCGTTTTCCATAATTACTATTTACTATATAAAAAAATAAACTAAAATAATTACTAAATTTTAAAACCATAATAAAAATTTGATATCTATTTTTTAATTTAAAATTTATCTAATTGTCAGAAGTAAATTTTAACATAATTGTGAAAAACCAAATGAAAAACTGTTTTTAGAAAAATTTGTTTTTGGAAAAAAAAATAACTTATTCCAAAATAAAATTTAATAATTATTCTTAGGAAATTAATTATATTATTTTTAATTAAAGGTATATTATTTAAATTTAAAATAAAAAAATATATACTTTGAAATTAATTTATTTAAAGAAAAGAAAGGATAGTTTTTCAAAAATTGACATTTTAACGATTCACATAGAAATTAATATTTTCATGAAAATACCAAAAATTCACACTATTATAATTTTTTAATGATGATTTAAAAAATTCTATTCAATTAAATTAATATTATTTCTAAAGTATTGAATAATTACCTAAGAAGATCAGTTAGAGGCAAGCCTCTGACCATTTATTAAAGAAAAGAAAAGTCCAACTGGCAAGTACAACAAAGTGAAAGGAAAATTATAGGTCATAATTGTTGGACCCGTCACCATAACCATGATGGATTTCTTCCTCTGTAGTATCCTATTCCCACTACAAACTATCATGGTGATTCACAATCATTGCGTACTTCCTTATAAGATTCAACTTCTACAAAGAGAGAAATTCCTTAAAAGACTACACGACCCATCCTTCCCTCCAGACATAAGACTTAGTGGTCATTGTCTTAGGTAGGTAATAATGATCCCTTCTTAGCCTTCTTTGTGGTGGGACAATAATCTCTTCTATATTACCAAACACCTTCATGCAGAAAATGAAATAACCACCATTTTTAAAACAAATATATATATTTTGAATTTATTAAATGAATTCATTCTCATTCCTTACCTAATAACTATAATTTAGTGAATTTTAATTAGTTTTAATGGATATATAATCTAATTATTTCATTAAAATTATTTATAAATAGGTATTAATTTAATCCATTAAGATTAAAAATGCATTGTGTACATTAATTTTCTTATGAAAATATCACTTTTACCTTTATGATAGTTTATATTCATTTAAAGAAAATTAATATTAAATGTTTTATTATTTATTAATTTAATATAGGAAACAAATTCTATATTTATTTAATAATTTGGTTACGTATGTTCGTACCTGAAGTCCAACATCATGGTTATAATAATTTTATTTAAATAATAATAATAATTTAATAATAGATCACAATTTATTTTAAACCCTATATTGTGTGTGGTAAAAAAATAAAACATAATATTATTTAATGGAGAATTAAAAATTTAGTTAGTAGGTTGTCACATTTTCCCACTCTTATAAAAACTGAATCCTCACAATTTTGATTTTTTTCTCACCAAAATTAATGTATCTTAACAAAGGTATAATATTAGATGTAGATTTTATCATGATAAGTAATTTTTATGTTACTACTTGGAAAATTAGAATCTATTAAATATTTATATAACAATTTATATACCATTATAAAACTCAAAACTTTGTATAGGTTTCTAATAGCATACATTAGTATTTGAGTTCTATTTTCAACATCACACTCGACAGATTTATCTTCCTATAATTTGAGTTGGATTATTGTTTTACCATAAAGATAGGGAATAATAAATATTACTTACTTGATTTGTTTCAATTACATAAGAACAATTTCGTACATAAGTTTTTTAACCAATTTTACAACTCTTCTTTATCTCATATGATAGAGAGAAAGGATGAATATTTATTTCTTGAAGCACTAAAAATAACTTTCAACGATCACAAGATACACAAAAGGATGAAAATTTATTTATCCTATTTATATCCTTTAACCAAAACTATTTTTTTGTTAAAATTAATATAATATCTAATATTAATAAACCGTGATATGAATAAATACTAGATTAATCTCAAAATCCAAAATAATTACACCCAATGTTTAACTAATCTTTTTCCATAAATAACTGACCTTAAAACACATAAAAATATTCTAGACCAAAATTAAAACCCAAAGATTAGAATAATCTGATCATGTTTTCTTCCATGATAAATTTTAATAGTTATCTCTAAAAATAATTAATCAATAACAATGTCCCATATCATAAATTTATATAAACTAAATAATATATCTCATAAATATACTTATATTTTTGTAAAATAATATTAATCAACATGAAATAATGGAAAAAATCATATATACATTCAAATTGTTTCTCAATCTTTATTCCTTAAATAATATAAATAATTTTGATATAAAATTGAAATATTAGCCAAATTTATATTTTTCACCTTAATATTGTATTATTAAAAAACATATAAGAACCCTTTATTTCAAATTACCATAATTACATAAACATCAAATATAAAATTTACACTAATTTTTATAAATAAATTTCACCATATGTTATAATAACAAACTTTTTCCTAAATAAAAATCACATTAAATTACATGAAAATACATTGTGTTATATGTAACTGAATCATGAATGAAAAAATATATTGATAACTTATTCCATAAGAACTTTGACCACATAGTAAAAAATTTACATTTCAATCCATATGTAATTCATAATTTATATTCCCAAAATTTTATTTACTTATTACCCCAATTACCTAAATATAAAATAACATATCTATCAATAAATTTTGCAGTACTTAAATAAAACTCTAAAATATATTTACTCTCGACATTCAATATATAGATATAATTAATTCATTAAAATTACTTCATAAACCTTTAACCAAACATTGTAGTCTTTTTCTATAATACTTATTTCCAAAAATAAAAATCAGTAATCAAGTCCAATGATTCATCAATATCAATATAATCATGTTTCATACTTTAACCATAATAAAAAGCTGTTAAAACACACTATACTTTTATATGTTCTTTTCACATTATTCTTCATCATAATATAAAATATGAACTTTTAAAACAATTACTTGTAAGATCATTATGATTCCATTCATGATATTTATTTCTTATGAATTTATTTCAATAATCCCTATACTCTCCACATTTCAAATATTATGTTGATACTTAAGGAAGAACATAATTCACCAACATATTTTTAACCAAAACCATTATTTTTTCCTTGGTATTTTATTATTATATACAATCCTTTACTTCATATGAAACATCTTTATCTTAATTTGAGACATTTACCTGGGTGTTTATTCCCACATTCATGATACTTTGGAATTTGAATATTTTTAAATTCATGATCTTTATGACCGGAACAGACATGAAATTGTTTTCTATTAATTGGTGTATTGGGATGCTCACCTAGGTTCATATTTTTAATCACAACTTGAGATAAATGATTAGTTATAAACATAAGTGTTTTCACTCTTGTTCAATTATTGTTTAGTTTATCATACATATAACCACCTCATTATCCTTCACACCAATTTTATACTTTTTTTGATGGTATATCACAATAAACAATCTTATGAAAAGGATAAATACTAGGATATTTTTAATCATTTAATGTTCTATTAAAATATTCATATTTATTAAAAAATAACTACAATTATCAATAATATATTAGTATTTATGGTTATTTAAGACTTTTAGATTTTGATCCCAAACTACCACATTAATTCCATAAATTTTATCACAAAAACAAAATCTAAACCTAAAATGATTTCTAAAACTTTCCTTTGATAACAAATATAGAACCCCAGACCTATAAACTCAAATAAGCTGTTAAAATCATACTATTTACATGTTGGTTTTAATTCAAACTGAAGAGACTCAAATTTGAACATCCATAATTGCAAATTCAAAAACAAATACAGAGTCACTTACATATCATAGAAAATTTATGTTTAGTGTTTTAGAAAATTAGGGAAAATTTAATATATAATAATGAAATTTCCATTTAGTGTGCATTTCTCTTTCACAAAAATAGGTTCTTATGTTAAAACAATTTTTTTAATTCATGACTTATTTTCTTCATTCAATACGAGTCTCCAGTAAACATTCTATAATTACTAAACATCTTTAATACATTTTTTTACAAAACATTCTATTTGAAAAAACTCATTAAGGGATATAAAAAGAGTGGAACCAATTGACCCGTTTAAAATTATTTAAAATACATAGAAAGGTTTTCCATTTCATTAAATAAACCTTGAGAAAAAATATACATTCACATAAATATTGAATTTTTTTATCCTATTATATTTTTAGAAACCATTTTTAAGAAATAATAAATGAAAAATTAAAATTAATGCGGGTTTATTGAAAAAAACATGAAAAAATTTCCTTGAAAGTAAACCTTTCACCCTTAAGAGAGCATAATAATTTCTTTTAAATCATTAGATAATTTTTAATCTTATAAAATATAATGATTTATATAAAAAGTCATCAATAACTTAAACATAAAATAAATCCAAGGAAAATATATAAATAATCACATGGTGACAATAATTTATTTCATAATGATATAATGCATAATGTCAGGCATCATAATCATTCTGTCAGGGAATCAAGCTAAGAAATAAAACATAAATAGGTAATACATATGATTAATACCCAAGAAAGTTTATCTTCAGAGACAATATAATGTATCAAGGGTATATATAATAGTGTTACCCAACTATTCACTTACTACATCTATTTTATTATCTATATGAAATAAATTAATAAAAATATATAACATAATTATCATAAAAATTCTTATTGAACAACTAGCAAATGAAATGTCAATATTTTCCATACTCAATAAATAAAACAACATGATCATGAGCTATCCATGGAAATATGGTGTATTGTATCATTATATTATATATCCATAGAAGCATAATAATCGGTAAATAATATTGGAGTAGATGAAAAAACCCTTTATAAAATCATTAAAAATTCTCTTTGAAATGAGTAACATATATACATTTCTTTTGAAAACATTTTAAAAAATTAAATTCCAAGAATAATGGAAATATTATATTAATTTAAAAACTCTATAAAATTATATAGGATGTTTTTTTAATAAGTAATATCTACAATTTTTTGAAATAATGGTCATGTGGTAATCATTAAAAAATATTATTTTGAACTTTTGTAACAAAGTTCAATATAGAAAATTCATGAAATTTCCCAAGATTCCTATTGAAAAATTCATAAATAAAGTAAAATTTAGTTGAAAATGACCATTAATAATATTTTCAGTCAAAATAAAAACATTATTGAAACATTTAAAAGAACCTAGACTTGGAGAAAAACGATTTTGAAAGGCACACTTTAATACAAGGATTTAAAGTAAAATACCTTACCATGATTCCTAACTAATTTTTATGTTCCTTAACAAATTATAATAAAATTATATTAATAAATTACCTGATTAATAACATTTTTAAAATTTTTACTATTCCTTTTAATTCAGTGATTATCATGATTAATTTTGATACTATATCATGTAAATTTACGCTGATTTTTTTGAAGTTGTTCACTTAATATTTTCCAAAATAACCTTGGTAAGTTTATTGTGGTCAAATATTTCACAGTTTAATGATCTAAATTATATTATAACTAGTATAATTATCATGTTCTTAAATTTAAAATAATTTTATAGTCATCAATGTAAGGAGATCATGGACAAAGAATTATATTACTTTGTGGAGATAGTAGTCCATACATACGAATGAGTGATGATTCTATTTATCAAGGGGATGAAAAAAAGGAAGGTAAACTATATCAAATGTTTCTAGAATCATAAATATATCATAATTTTTATATATATTAATTAAGATATACTTATGACCAACTATGTGAGATGAAAATGAAAAAAAATCACATCGCTTCATAGAGGTGTTACTCCCCACATACACATGATAGATGATATCATTTTTTAATGGATGAAAAGGTAAGAATATAGATAATATTTTATATTTAAATAATCATGTATATTTCATAAAAATATTACATGTTAATTAATTTCATCTTTATAACCACCATTGTGATATGGAATGAGAAACAATAACATTTCATTATGTAGGTGATAGTCCATATGTATGCTTGAGTGAAGTATTAATAATACATTGGATGGAAAAGGTAAAGGAAAATTATTTTACCAACAAAATATTAAAATTTTCCTATATTGGAGATACTGATGTTATTACAGAAGCATGTTCATGATAAGATTGAAAGCGGTATAAGAATTTTATTATAGAAATCAATTAAGAAATATACCTACTCCTTAAATATCATCCTTTTGATTGGGATTAAGTCATTTTAAAGAGACAATTATGGTTACTAAATGGGATTGAGGATATGGGAATGAATTTTTAAAGATGTAATTTGGAAATTTTTTAAGAGAAAACTCAATATGTTTTTATTCTGAAATATTTTAAATTAATCCCTTTTTAAAGTGAGAAATCAATGGAATTTTATCAAGTTTTCTTTCATCAATTGTCACAAATGTAATTTTAAAAATATTATGTTTAAATTAAATGAACCATGAATGAAATAATTAATAATTTTACTACCATTTTTATAAATATCAAATTTTTATGATTTTCTAAATATTTAGAATTGATTTTTAAACATTAAATATCATTTAATGTCATTTTCATGACTATTAACATATTTTAATTTTAAATGAATAAATATAAAAAATTAATTTGAATATAAATACTTTCAAAACCACTAATACGTTATAATTATCCGTCAATTCAATGAGACACTATAATAAATATACAAAATATTATTTGTTATATAATTTACTTGATCTTTTAAATATTTGGAAATGTGTTGTGTTGGTGTTTCATACGCGTTCAAGGAACTTATACCATCACTAAAAACTAATTACAAATTAAAATATTAATTTTTTATTAATATAAAAAATTACAATTTATAACCCATCATAACATATTTTCATATCAAGGAAAACATATTAGAGATATTAAATGAAATAGAGTGAAATTTTAAAATAAAATTTTTATGTATAATGGTCAAAATTACCTCATAAAATTAGTATTAATATGAATTTTTGTGACACTATAATAAAATTATGATCCTTAATTAACCCTTTTTATATTTTAATTTGGTGATGAAAATTTACCATAATTAATATTCATTATGTCCAAAAAAATAAATCAACATCCTTATTAAATATATATCTCTCAATTAAAAAATATTAAATATATTTTTCAATACTAATTTTATAGAAGTATCATAAATTAATTTTTATATAACTGTGAAAAAACAATAAAAAATAGTTTTAGAAAAATATTTTTTTATGCATAAAAATAAACTTATAATAAAATAAAATATAATAGTGATTCAAATAAAATTAATATTAGTTTATTTACTGAAAATAATATTATATTACTTTATATTCAAATCCAAAACATAATAATTCTTTTAATTATTTGATTGAATGAAAAGAAACTATTTTTTTTGTGAAATATGGCATTTTCCATTATTCAATCAAAATTAATCTTTTCTGAAAAAACCAAAAAATAAAATCTTTGATGATTTTGAAATGAATTGTTCATTTTTTTTCAATTTTATCAAATATAATTTCTAAAATTAGTATAAATTAATTGTAATATCTATGATAAAAATGCCACAAAAACATTTTTTTAAAGAAAATGTATTTTTAAATCATAAAATAACTCTGTTATCATTCCTTTCATACTAACTATAACTAAATGAATTTCAATTAATTTGACTAGATATGTAATCATATTATTTCATTATATTAATTTATAAATAGTTATTCATTTAATCAGTTAATATAAAAAATATTTAGCACACATGAATGTAGTTTATTAAATATATCTTTTATCCTCAAATGATTTTATCTTCATTTATAACCAATTTATAATCCATGTTTGACATATTATTAAATTTATTAAATAAAAATAGTATACATATATTTTATAATGTTGATACTCTTATTCACACCCAAAAATATAATATCTAGGTTATAATTATTATATTTAAAAAATAATAATTATTTAATAGTTTATCAGGGTTTATTTTATATTTGGTGTTATCTGTGTCACACAGAGTAAAACATTGTATTATTTATTGGTGATTTATATATTTAAATACAAGGCTATTATAGATTTTCTCTGTTGGGAGGTTAGGCTCTTGTGTAATGAACCATTGCTTTCACATGTGGGAGTCTTATTAGTATACTCACATGTTTCCATTTGAATACAGTGATGAGATTTTCCATGATTGGTCAAAATATGGGCTTCTCTTGATGTGGTCCTTGATGTGGGACGATGATATCAATTTATAATATGAATATACATCCAATACTATTTTTCATTCTTCTTCAGGATGTGATGATAACCCTTATGAATGAGAGCAGGAATATGTGCCTACTCTTGAGTAGATCTTGAATCATGTTGTTAACATACTCTATTGTAAGAGGGTGAGAATATGTTCCATCCCCTTAATATTCATTGTTCTATGATTATGACCATATTATAATTCCATTTTCAAGATATACTAATAGTTACTTATTATATAAATAGGTCTATAAGACTTCTAATCCGTTTCTTCCAAGATATGGTGATAGGATTCTATAGTGGGAATAAGGATATGGGATTATTTATTGATGGGATCAAGGATATGATATAACTATTTGCATCCAATTACTAATGGTATATACTAACATAAATCATTAGCGGGGTTAGTAACATATTTCTACAGCTATTTACAGCTGGGAAATTCTAACATGCTTCTTTAAATGCTGCCATTGTACACATGAAATTCTAATGAGTGAGAGTTGGAATATGGGCCTACCCTCTTTTGGACCTCGAGATATGCTGACGGGGTTCTTATGGTGATACCAGAACAAATTGAATGACTTTTTGACATGAATTGGTCTATAGGATGGATCTATGGTTTTATATAAAACATGTTCGTGGGATTATTTAAACGATGTACGGATATACACCCACTATATGAGATATGTAGTCATATAATCCTTGTGATCTCTCATGGATGATTGGATTTTGGTGACAAGAGAAGAGATATCCTAGGTGGTTTATATAGCATGTTGATGAGGGGTTATATTCACATGGGGATGGTGATGGTGCAGTTTTACAAGATCCCTCCTAGGTGAATCCTACATTGAGGTAAGGCCACAGTCAATCTCCTGATATGCCAACCTATGACATGAGAGGTTCTTATTATTGAACTACAAGGAGATAATCCCTATGTGATTTGAAATAGAGAAAGGTTGCACCTAGTTATTTTCCACTACTCATGATTGGATGGATGGTAGGTGGAGCTTCATGTCTTGGATGGTTTCATGAGTGACCTATGGCAGTGAGATAGTACCATTCTAGAATTACACCCACACCAATATGTTTGATATTTATTTATAGAGATGTTTTATTAATGAAAATTCATTCTTATTAAAGGAGGTTGTATTTATAGAATATGATAAGGAATATATCTATCCTTTTATAAATTCTATCAATTTTTACTGAATTGAATTTTGAGTCGATCCTTAAAAGATGAAAAAAATAAATTAAAATGAAAACCCATTAAAGCGGCATCAAATCTAAAGGGCATGCTCGACCAATGCCTTTAATATTTAAAGAATCACATTTACTACACCATTTTTTATAAAAGGAAACAATGGGGTTTCCCCACGTCTATGACTGTATGATAGGGAACATCACAACATGCCTACTTTCAAAAGGTATCTATCACTAGGAGGTTTTCTAGTAATGTATTGGAATTTATGTAGGCACATAGTGTAAGAATTTGGGAACATTATATATATTTTAGGAGATAATACCTACTCTTTGAAACCCTTATAGGTTTAGTTTTTTTTAAATCCTTCCCAAGTCCCAATATTGGATTGGTTACCCATTTTCCAATTTACGGTCATTAACGTGTATCAATTTAAACATCTATAAGTATAATAGATTCTCCATATTTGTTCATTACTTATTTGTAATGCCTAATTTTAAGGAACTATGGTTTAAAGAATCACAACTATTAACATTAGAGTTTATCATAATTTAGGGAATTGGTAGGTGTTTATGGTGTTGGGATCAAGCCTATGAAAATATTTTTTTATGTATCCCTATAAAAGATACTAGATCCCATGTATTTCACTTAAAATTTACGGGACACATCGTAACTTTTAAGGTCATTTGATAAGGTTAGATCCATACAGTTTAATGTCAATATCTATAGGTGTCTAGGATAAAAATAATCAATGATAGTTAATGTGGGGATAAAAAATATTATGGCTAACCTCAATGTGTAAATGGACCAATTATGTTGAATTTGGTGATTACAAAATGGGAATATTGGTCTCTAGGATAAGGATGGTCTATTTAGGAATATGGACCAATGATAATGTTATAATATTTACTATAGATGATATGGATCTCCAAGAAAATTGGGGCATAATTTCATCAAGAGGTTGATATGTGGACGTGACGTCCATGCTTGTAGGGAATATGGATAGAAAATCAATGACATAGGTGGATTCATCATGAATATGATCCCTTGAGGGTGGATATGGATAGTGGATGATGCTAGACTTGAACCTAAGAGAGGTATCTGATATATCCTAGTTAATAGGAATCAATTATCACATAGTTTGAGGTTTCTTATTTAATATCACATGGAAGGACCATACCATACATTTTAACATCATGTGGTAATGATTCTATCGAGCAGTTTTATGTCATATGATTAAGAATTGATCCATACTCTTTAATGACTTTTTGTGATGATGTATGTGCATTGAGTTGTGTGAAAACAAAGTATTGAGTCATGTTTAAACATATAGAGTGATTTCCTTGAGATATAGGATGGGATTTATACCTAGTTGGATGCCCAAATTAGAGGCATTTTATATAACTACCTTGTAATTTTATACATAGATATTTCATCTTTTCTAGATGAGTGTTCTATAAATTTCATATTCACATTTCGAAGGACTGCAATTGTTTAGTGTGTTTTGAGACTATAAATACAATATTATTATTTTATGAAAGATATTCATCATCACCCAAAAAGGTCTTATCATATAGTACTCACCAAGAAATACCCTAACTAAAAATTTTTTCATAACTTTTGGAATGAAAAATAAGAAAGGGTGATCTCATATTCTTAGTAAGAGTAAATAATGTAGATATTAAAATAATGATATTAAAATAAAAAGAGTATAAGGGAATGAGAACATCAGAATAACATTGTAAAAACCAAACCCTATATATCATAGATCATAAACTTGGGTCACGGCATAAATCTTGGAGGTTCATAAGTCACAAATCATAATGGAATAAAAAAACCATTATAATATAACATTGTCGTAAGACATAGATTAATGTAATATATATAAGAATAGAAAATAATATCCTAAGTAGTCAAGGATTATATCCAAAACTATCATAGTGTAATTGGTTCACTCCACAAATTATTTTAGTAGTCAATGTTCGCTCATAAGACTATCATAGTGGACAAATCCCTTTACTAAACTCAGTTCACTCTCCATTCCATACCTTTTTATCTTATGATATTTCAATCATTACTTAATTTATTTTAGGGAGATATAGTTACCAACCATCTCATAATGAAAATTATATATATGTGTACCCAAAGATCATAAAACATTCATCATATCAAAACCCATGAAAATAAATGGGATTTATAAAACATTTATCATATAAGAAACCTAGAAAATAAATAGGTTTCAGAAACATTTCATCATATCATAACCCATGGAAATTTTTTTCATAATAATATCATCAGTTTATTATATCACTACCCATGGAAAAATAATTAGTTTTCATAATCATTTTTACATGGTATAACCCATGGATGAGAAATGAGTTTCATAAATATGTTGTCATGATAAATATAAACCATTCAAATAAATAATCATACTGGTGTCCTTGAATCATATCCCAAGTAAAGAATATGTTACAAAAAAGGATGTAATCTTAGATGGAAAATGATTTGTAAATATTACATGGAACATTACTTAAGGAAAATATCTTTTCCACTTTGAATATTACTTTTTTAAAAATATAAACTTATAAATATTTTTCAAAATTATATTTCATTGAAAATAAATTTGGAAATCATTTATATAGGAAAACAACCATTTCAATTATAATATTTTTTAAAAAATAATAAATTTTCTAAATCATTTTTTTGAAATTTTCTTTAGAAAAATATTCTTAAGGAAATAAGAATTTCATTTTGAAAATCAATATTTAAAAAGGATTATTTTTTTCAAAATAATATTCATTGAAATAAACTTGGAAACATAATAAGGAATAATAATAAGATTAATTTTTCATTGTGGTGGGAAATTCCATACATGTCGTAAATGTTAAAAAAATATTCCTTTCGCATTTTTTGTAAAATAGAAATGAGCCATGTTTATAAAATGACATAAATATTTCTTTCAAAAATTATGAATTTTGTTTCACTTGTTTAAAATTTTCTTTAATAAATCATTTTGATAATTTTAGAAACATTTTTGAAGACATTGTAAAAAACAATGTTTTGGAAGAAAAAATATGGTTTTGACCTCGGAGATAAAAGAAGATGAGTTTTCATTAAAATATTCCTTTGAAATATTGTGTACCTAAAGAGAGGAACATAAAGGAAAAAATGTATTATCATGACATAATCACAGGATAATATGATAAATGAGTTTCCTGATAGATAGATCATGATATTTCATCGTTTCAAGAATAATCTTTAACAATATCAATAAATTATGATACACATATATAAAGGATGGATTTAGATGGGTGGAGCTCTAAAGAAAACTCCATGGAATTCCAGAGGTCTTGGGTTCAAAGCCTTTATGGCCTCCCTAAATACATTGAGATTGATCTTTTTGTGGGGGAAATTCTCATTGGATTGATTTTAAAGGTGTATCACTCATGGTAGAAGAAGGTTGATGCTTCTTCTCTGAAGGAGGAGATTGTTAATGGAAATGTAAGTCAATGATTTTACTCTCTTAATGATGGGGTCTAAAATCAAATCATCAGAAGAGGTTTGAAGGATCATATCCTTACTAATCCAGATGTGATTTCTGATAGGTTCAATATTTTCCAATTTTCAATCACATAAAGGGTTATTTTTCCTTCGAGATCAAACCCCTAGAGGGTGGTTGGAATTTTACAACAACTTTTTATGTTTGGGGTTTCTATTATTGTAAAATTATTCCACTCAGATAAGGATACTTTTACATTATCATCTAGTATGATGATCTAAAGAGGTGATCTTGGGGGTTTCACTCAACATCATTGTGGATAGGTACACTACAAATTTAGGAGAGGGATACCAATTCAATACATTTTCTATTAGGAATTATAGAACTTAGGTATAGATTCTTGTATTTGGTTTGAACTAGATTCTATAGAATCTAAAGATCCTATTCAACATTGCCACAATGGTTGGTATTTTCATAAAGATGGACAAAGGCATAGAGGGATCTTAATTTAAACACTTTCCAAGGATCCTCATTAGTTTTATTTCCGTTCCACTCTTACCGAAAAGGTTATCCTATCAACTAAGAATAATTATCTTGATCTAAATATTATTTGTGAGAATCCACTTGATTACTGGGGTGGATTCAATATGGTCAGGAATTTAAAGGATTAGTTCCATATAAATATACATTATTAATTTTTCTCTCAGATAGGGAATATTTTTGATATCTACAAGAAGTAGAACAAGGTTAAAAGACTTACTGAGGAATGAAATATTAGGAATAATGGACAAGAAAAAGCTAGATCCAATTTTTACTTTTTGGGTCACTGCTTTACTAATGTAATGTCAATTCAAGGGGAATGATATGGTTCTCCACTAGGGTCTAATTGATCCAACATGGAGATCTATCTAAATCTACTCAGCCTTTTGGATGTTCTAATTTGATTATCAAGCAATGTTTTGGCTAGGATGGGAAGCACACTAGTGTGGTGGGATAATATTAAAATAAGGTTTTCGGTGTTGTTCCTTAGTACAATTTTTCACAGCTTGATGAAAAAATATTATTGCATAAAAAATAGATGTATACTTATTAGGTAATTTTCCTCATGAAGGTTTGTTTGTTAAATTTGATGTTTAAAAGAGAATAGATTATTTTTAAGATATTTAGAATGTTACTTTAAGAATTTCTAGTAAGTAGGGTAACATATCAGATAATGAAAGTGACAAGGATCAACGGAAACTTTTATTTTACAATACCCATCTCTAATCTATTGTCTTTGGTGATAGTTTCTTTTAAGGAGTATATTTTAAATGGAAATGTTTAGATGGTCAGTAGTTAATGTTTAACTCTGGTTCATCAAAAGGGAAGGTTAAAAAATAATTACTCCAATATACTAAGGAATGTTTCTACCAAATAATCATCAAATGAATAAATGACCAAGATAACTCTAGAGTAAGAGAGATATAAGGCAATGATCCTTCAGATCCTCAATAAAGGTAGTTAATAGTTGGTGTGTGATACTAATGATGATGTTGATGAATATTATTATGATTATAGAAATGATCCTGCATTTTTTGATTAGTAGTCCACTTTTCAAGAAGTAGTAATGTATATTTGTGAGAACCCATAATTTTTCATTATTTATTATTATATTTTGTTTCATTATTAATAAAACTGTAGGAGCATTAGCTTCTTCCAGGACTATTTTTTATAAACAATGATATTATATCATAAAACTCTTAACACTTTGGGAACATTGAATCAGAAGAATCATGAAATAAAAAAATTAAAATAAAAGTAATATATTATGATAAAAAATTAATTAATGATATTACATGTTAAAGGGGATATATACAAACCTCAAAAAAGGAAATATGTGTCTAACGTAACATATTTCCCAATGAAGACAAATTGAGAAAAAAAATCCCTTACTTAATGGTAAATTTTGAAATATAAACACCAAGAGAGAGAGATCCTAAAATTGATAAGAATATACTCATAAATTTCAATATAACAATCATAAAATTAATTAATTGTTAGTATATTCACCATTTAAATGATATACAAAATTTATAATGCATGTGTCTCACAGAAACCAAAAGTGAGACAAAAATCCCTAACCTAATTTCCCACATTCCTTCGTAAACATTAAAACCTAATAAATAAAAAATATATGTTTATTAAATATAAATTATATAAATTTACATATACATATATATATATTATACCATATATGATTTAATTATGACCTTTTATGACCTTTTATTTAACAATTCCATGTTAAAGTCATATTTCAGTAATAACTACGTTGTTTTTCGTTTATGTTTTGATTTTGTATTTATGGTCCACTTAATATGGTCATTGTTAAATAAGATATAGAAATTTAAACATGATATAAATATCATATATATTCAATATATATATATTTAGAGTAATCCAAAAATTTTATCTAAAAATAATAAAATACATCGTTCATGGAGATGGTAAGCTGTACCTATGCATAAATTCTCTTTAAATATTCTAGATGGAATGTAAGAAAGAATATTAATTTTTTTTACCATTAAAAAATAATTATGATTTCATATATATCACATATTATTATTAAAAAATATCCTTATTACCATTCATGTAAAACGTATATAAAAGACGAATCACATTGCTTCACAAGACTCTAGTCTGCCGTACACACGAATGTCGTTATTGTACCCCCACAAAATGGAATGTAAAAGATTATATGTTATATCATAATTAAATAAGTTTATTTATATAAAAAATACCATATATATTCATTAAACCATTATATATTACCATCCATTTAAATAGTAAATGAAAAACTCATCACATCAGTTCTTGAGATGATAATCCATTTACACACGAACAAAGTTATTGCTTTGGAACAGTTTGGATAGAAAAAAGGTAGATGAAATATTAAAATTATAGAAGAATAATAATATCATAAACATATCTTATAAAAATTATATAAATCATCATATCCAGTTGTGATAGGTGGCGATGGGTATCAAATAACATCGGTTTGTGAGGCGCTAGTCTGTTGTACACAAGAATTATGATTTAGTATCCCATTTTTTGGAAGTGGTGATGGATATAGGATATTAAATGAACATAATAACATCTCAATATATATTATATACTAGTGTTATTATTTTATAATAGTTGGAAATGATTTTAAGGAGTTATAAGAACAAGTAAAGCAAAAGACGTGGTAAAAAACTTTACCTCCTATTCAGAAAACCTCCTTTGGATTATCCTAAATCCTTTCTAGATAGGATTTATGATCTCACCAAGGAATCTAGGATGTGGGGATGGAATTAAGGAATACATTTTGATAGGTATTTTCTTAATAAAATGGTTTTGGAAGTGTGTGGAGGAGAGGAGCGGGGGGGGGGGGGGGGGGGGCGTTTTATAAGTGAGGCGAGTGGAACACTTGTAATTTTTTTAATATAAAAATTTGTAGCCATGTTTTTCACATGAAACATGGAAAAAGGGCTATTATAAAAAATTACAGTTGATAAGTTCATAATATGGCCATATAATCTATTTTGGACATGTTCCTAGGTTATTTTACACCCCATATCTTTTCAGTTTAACCCCTCAGTAAACCCATTTTCACCATAACTACAATAATTAATTTTTTTACTTATTTTAATATTAAAAACTATAAATAATTAATTTGACTTTATTTAAAAAATAAAATATTCTTATTAAAAAAATTTAATCAATTTTTAAAAAATACATTCGTAGAAGTGGTAAAATTAATTTTAAAATTAATCCCATGGATGCAATGAAAAAGTAGTTTTGGAAAGAGAAAACATTCAAAAAATTCAAATAGTTTTTATATCAAAATTCTATATGAAGATTATTACAATGAACTAAATTATATCATAATATATAAAATTTAACTAATTTTCTTTTTGAAACCATATTAAAATAAAACTTATCTTATAAATTACTTGAATTAAAATGTAGTTGTTTTGATAAAAACATGTATCTTTCACTATTCAACAATAATATTATCTTTTAATAAATTTTTTAAAAAATTAAAAATATATAATTTTAAAATGCTTATTTAATTTTTTTATATATTTTTCAAATATATTTTAAAAAATATTAAAACATTAATGTTAATATTATCTCTCTAAATGTGACAAAACAACTTTCTTAGAGAAAATACTGTTTCAAGTATAAAATTAGATATATTATTATCAATTATATAGAAACAAATAATAACAATTTTAAATATTTTTTGTAATATATAATACATATATTTAATTAAAATAATTCCCCAAAATTTATTTGTGTAATTAATTGATATAAACATGTTTGTGCGAACCAAATTGTTTTTCAGAAAAATCAGTTCATTATTTTCAAATATTTCTTATTTTAATTTATAATTAATTTTTAACTAATGATTCATTTTTTATACATATGTAAACCATATATTATCTTAATTTAGATAATCCTATTTATATGATCCATTCCAATGACTAGGTGATAACTATACTATTAAATAATAATATTTTAATAGTATGTTGCACTTGGTTAAAACAAGGTGTTCTGTATAGAAAAAGAAATCAATGAAATTAAAAATATTTGAAAAAATATATTTAATAAAATATGGGGATGTTAAATTATACCCACCTAAAATAAATTGTGTCCTCTCAAGTTGAACTTGTGTTTAGTAAACAAGGGATTATCATTTGAAAATCCCATTTTTGGAAACCCACATCAAAAAAGGGTTAATAAAACTTTCACTTAAAAATAGTTAAAGGGATGTGAGAGGGTTACATAGAATAACTCATAACATGGATTACATATAGTATAACATTGGATGGAAGAGAAAACATAAATTTAGAAAAGAAAAATAACACCCAAAATATTGATGAAGAGTGATAAAGAACATGGTCCCGAGAAAGTTAAAAGCTAAAAACCCATAAATCCGTGATTGGTTAAAAGTCCATTCATTAATTAGAATTTATTGTAAATGTATATTATTTAATTTCATGATAATTTTCTTAAAGTTTAATAATTTTCATGAGATTATGTAATAACTTGATTTTATTCTATTTCATGAGAACAATATCATCATTTTTTGTGCTTTGATCGACTTCCACATCATCTCTTATTGTAAGAAAGGAAGATGAATTTTTTATGCCTAAAGAACTAGTGGATTGGAAGATCTATTAAATATTGACATATAATTCCATTTTTTAGTTATTATAAAAAAAGTTGTTATAATTGTTTATCCCGTAACAAAAAATATTATTCTTAATCTATTCCTTGAATAGTTAACCATATGGACCATCAATGCCTATCCATAATTGAAATACAAAAATTTAGAAATAAGGTCACTAAATTTCCAAAATCAACGTGTCATTAATACCCCAAACCACAAGAAGTATCTATCAATGTTACATACAAAGTATATAAATTTATTAATCATATATTCTTAAAAAACATGGTATTATCATGAATTACCATGAATCATTAATAGAAAAATACATTATTTCAAAAATTATATCTTTCCTCATAATATCAGAAATTATTGAATATATTATATATTACAATTTTTTTGAAACTCAATAAAGGATAACATAAAAAATGTTTCAATCAAATCATTAATCACATATAATGTAATTAATATTATGCAACATACTTTATCTATGCCAACATTCTCTTTATCAAAATTAAACACCATTTTCTAAACATGAGGAACATATTAAGGGTTATCTTCCCTTAATCAAGAATTTTCCATAAAATATTACCGTTATATTAAATATATTTTATAAGTAACCAGTACTATACAACATATTATTGAAAATCCTAAATAAATATACTAAACAATCATTATATATTTCATGATTCAGAAAATATAATTTTTTAATTCTAATACATAAACATTTAAATCATTATATTTCATTCTTAAACCATTATATAGGATTCATCATATTATTCCTTATTATATCATTCCTTTCATATTTCATTTTTAGTCTCTTCATCATCAACCAAAACACCTTTACTTTTAACACCTTGATAATCCTCTTATTGAGATTTTACCCTAGGAAATCAATTTATATAATTCCTATATATTCCATAGTTAAAAAATACTTCCATCGATAATACATCAGGGATACCAATATTCACATCCATTTTGTTAAATAAAATTTTAATTTGTAATCAATAATTACTTTAACTATTCCTTTATTTACCAAACATAAAATGTATTATCATTCTTTTGACACATTAACATAATTTATTTTTCACACATTCTTGATATATAGAAGAAACAAATCTTCTTTTCTCAATGGTCTCCACCACTCAAACTCTCAACAAAATCTATCATTATCTTCTTTGTTGAGTCCACGAGTTGGTTAAGGTGAGAGTTGTTAATCATATATCTTGATAAGTTATTTGGAATAATCAAATAATTATTCACTCTAATAATCATCCTTTTATGTTTCTCATCACCACATTTCTACCACAATAAATGTTAATCCAATTTTTTCAGGTTCCCACTATAGAATAAAACCAAAAAGAAAATTTTGATCAATAATAATCATAGTGGGAAACCACATAATAATGAAAAATTATTTATAGGATGTCTATATAATGACAACTTTTTAATATATGAATCCTTATTTTTATGCTATTTTATTCATGTTTATCATCTATGCTAATCCTTCATGACAGTTCGTAATAGATTCTGAATTTCCAAAGGATATAACCTAGGAAGTTGAAAACAGGTTTAAAACAAGGTAAATTGTAGTAAACTAGGTGATGATCAAGTCCATATAAATGTGACCATTTTAGATTTATTATGCCTCGGTACCACTGTTCTAGATCCAAATTGACTTGTAGTATCCATACATGGATGTAATTTCATGGAAACCACTTTCCAAATCCTTCACCAAAATTCCAACACATTTTCCTTTACTTTGAATCATCCTTAAACCAATCCTTATAAAATCTGTATAAATATCCATATAAATAAACCTAATTATCTTGAAAATATATTCTCATCCTCATTTCCAAATTTTAACTAAACCATTAATTTGATACAAACTATAATAACCCATACTTTTCAAACATAGATATTAAATATTTTTATATGAATATTGATTAAATTTCATAAAAAACACCAAATGATCATATTAGTTTAGTGACTTTGGAGACTATAAATACAATAATCTTATTTACTAAATGATCATAAAAAATTCCCACAAATATCTTCTCATATAGTACTCCTCTTAGGCATACCCTACCAAAAACATTCTTCATAACATGGGGAATGAAACATAATAAAAGAATAACTTAGATGCTCAATAAGGATAAATAAGGGAGATATCAACATGAAATGGGAATTAGGGTATGATAACATGATAACAAAATTTGAAAAACATTACCCTATATATCATATATCATAAAAATGAGTTATGTAATAAATCATGACAGTTCATAAGACTTCAATCATAAGAGAATCAAATAACATAAACCACGAGAACATAACTTTGGCATAAAATGTAGATTTTTGGAATACATATCAGTATAGAAAATCATTTCCTCAGTATATAAATATCAAATCCAAAACTATTATAGTGTATTCATTCACTCCCCAAACCATAATAGTAATCAAGGTTTACTCCAAATACTATCATATAAGAAAAAGTATATAACTGAACTGGGTACACTGCCCATTTCACACCATATTATCTAATGAGATATCAATCATTAACCAATGAATTTTTGGGAGATATAGGACCCACCAATCATATAATGAAAATAATATATACATGATCCATAATATCATAAAACATTCATCATATTAGAACCCATGAAACAAAATGTTCCTTATAAAATATTCATCATATTAGAATCCAGGAAAAGAAATAGGCTTCATAAAAATTTCATCATAACATATCCTTCCGAAAAGAAAAAATTTTCATTATCATTTAATAATTTCATTATTTAATATCCTATGGAAACGTAAATTGGTTTCATAAGTATATTATCATGGTATATCCTGTGGAAGAGAAATTAATTTCATAAACATCATTTTATCAGAAACATAAAACATTCAAAGAAATAATAAAAATGGTGTCCCAAGAATATATCCTTAATAAATCATATTTTATATCACTGTATGTCACCTGAGATGATAATTTATTTTAAATTATTTCATAGAACATTTATTTAATAGAATTGGTTTTCCACATTTAAAATTACTTTTTAAAACTAAAAATTTATAAAAAAATTCAAATCACTTTCTTTCAAAATAAAATTGAAAAAATTCCTTGAGTGAAATAACCTTTTAAATTTAAAATAACCTTTTTAAAATAAAGGAAATTTTCAAAATAATTTTCTTTTATAATAACATTGGAAAACATTTCTTGAGAAAAATAACAATTTCACTTTGAAAAAAAGTTTTAAGAAATAAAAAATTTTGAAAAAAATTAATTGAAAATAATCTTGGAAACATATAAAGGAATGTTAAAACCATTGAGTGTTCATGCTAGTGGGATATTTAGAAAATTCCTCACATGTTAAAACAAAATATTCCTTTCACATTTTTGATAAAAGACAAATGGACCATGTTTGGAAAATGAATCGAATATTCCATTAACTTTTTAAAAAAAATACAAACACGGGTAAAAGTGTATTTAATAAATCTATTGAATAATAATAAAAATATTTTTGAAACCATTTAAAAAAAATAGTTTTTAAAGAAAAATGGGTTCTCATCTATGGAATGAAACAAAGAAAATTTTTATTAAAAATAATCATTTTAACTCTTGAGAACATAAAGATAGGAAAATGAACAAGAAACAAGTATTCCCATGAAATAATCTGAAGAAAAGAAAATACATGAGTTTTTTTATATATAGATCATAATATTTCTTCATTTTAATAATAATAAAGAACAATCCTCATAATATATGAGATTATATTGTAAAACCCTCATGTCTTTGGTAACATTTAATTGTAAAAAAATGAAAGAATAAAATTAAACGAATCATTAAATATCATGAGAATAAATAAATTCATGATATTATACTTCAAAGGGGTTTTATATATACACATAAAATAAAATAGGTTCATAACATAACATATATCCCAATGAAGAGAAATGGATAAAAAAATTATCTTACCAGATTGGTAACTTTTTAAAAATAAACACCACAAAAGGGAGATACTCAAATAGATAATTAAATACACATAAATTTTAGGATAAAATTCATAAAATAAATTCAATGGAATTATATGAACCACATAAATGAAATTAGTGGTGAATATGATTATGTCTCATGAAAAATAAAAGTTAGATGGAAATATCTTACCTAAAGTCTCTACTAACTTCATACACATTTGAAAATCATGTATAATAAATATATATTTATTATACATCTATTATAGAACCATAATTATATATATCATATCATATATGATTTACATATGACTTTTTATTTCCCATTTATAAATAATTACCTGTTAAAGTATTGTTTCAGGTAATAATTACATTGTTTTTCATGTATGTTCTGATTTAGTATTTCTGTTCCTATTATCTTTATGATGGCTAAATCATATAAATAAATTTAACCATGATATAAATTTAAAATATATTAATTATAAATATATTTATAGTAATCCATAAATTATAGAGATAGAAATTTAAATGCACCATTCATGGAGACAGTAGGTCATACACACACATGAATGATGTTTCCAATATCATTATGGAATGAATGAAAGTAGGGAAAAATAATATATTAACATTTTAGAATAATTTTAATATCATATGTATCAAATTTTTTTATTTAGACCTATCCTTATTAGCTTCCACTTAAAGCATATGTGAAAAATGAATAACATCATTTGGAAAGGTGGTAATCCACTGTTCACACAAATGAATTTATTATATTCCCCATGAAATGGAAGGAAATAAGAAATATGTGATATCATAATTTAGGAAGTATAATTATGTTAAAAATACATATATATTCATTTAATCTATCCTTATAACCATCCATGTAAATTTAAATAGAAAACACGACACATCAGTTCATGATGTGGTAGTCTATCGTACACCCAAGTGATGTTATTTTTTTTCAATAGGTTGTAAGGAAAGAAAGAATATTTGATTTTATAGTTCCATAAGTATAATATTATAATAAATATCTCATATAAACATAAAATCCATCATTATATATTTTCGTGATAGGTGGTGATGGAAAATATATAACTTTGGTTCGTGATGCGATAGTTCGTTGTACAAATAAATGATGATTTTATATCACATTTGATTAAAGTGGAGATAGATATAGTTTATTATATTAAAATAATAAAATCTCAGTTGATATGATATATATTTATTATTTTATCATAGGTGTAATATATCTGAAGGATATAGGATATGTAAAAGAAAAATTCATAGTTAAAATCATTACCTCTTATTCAAATAACCTATTTAGGTTTAACCTAAAACATTTATAGATTTAATTTATGATATCATACAGTAATTATAGATTTGGGGATTGAATTAAGGAAGAATGTTTCATTTTAATTAGTTAAACCAAATGGTTTTGTAAGTGTGAAGTGGAGAGGAGACGGGGTGGCCTTTTTTAAGTGAGGTGAGTGGAACACCTGTAATTTTTGAAAAGAAAACGATATACCCACATTTTTTAGATGAAAAAGGATCTAAAATTAGAACTTATTGAATTTTATAGTTTATGAGGTTGATATAATTCTTGAAAAGGGGATTTGGACATGTTTTTAGCTCATTCCTCCTTATATTTTCCGTTTAACCCCGGGTAAACCAATGGTCACCTTAACTAAGATAATTAATTTTTTACAACATTTCTTACTAATAATGGTAAAAAATTAATTTTACCTTAATATAAAATCAATTTTTTTATTTATTTCAAATATAGAATCCATTTTTCCCAATTTTACTCATATAATGGAAAAATTTAAATTTAAATTAATTACACAGATGTAATAACAAAGTTGTTTTAGAAAGAGAAAAGTTTGAAAAGATAAAAAAAAATTACATAAAAATTAAATTGGAAGTTGATTCTAATGAAATAAATTGTATTAATATATTTTTAATTGAACTAATTTTACTTAAAAAATATTATAATAAAATTTTTCTTGTAATTTGTTTGAATGAAAAATCAGTGTTTTTATTAAAAACATGTATTTTTCACATCTCACAAAAAATTATATATATAAAAAATTCTAAAACAAATATCCCTAATATAATTTTGATACGATAATTTAAAAAGTTATGTTATTTTTTTGAAATAAAATTTCTCAATTTTTCTAGAATTAAATTTATAATAAGTGTGAAAAATTCTACAAAAAATGTTTTTTGAGAAAAAAAATTCTATTTTAAGAATATAAATGGATTTATTCTTACCTATTATGAAACATCCCAGTTCTAGGTGCCACCCAAAGGTTCCCCATACCCGGTTTCTCACATGTCCTCAAGTGCATTTCCCCAAACTCCAGAGGCTGGTGACTAGTAGTGAGGGTCTTTGGATGAATATGGCGAAATTATGCCATCATTGGTAGAGTAACACAACAGAAACAAATAGTACATAATAGAAAACGTAGTAATACCATAAAACATAAGTAAAAAATGGAATACAAATAGTATAAACAACTATAGTATACATAAATAAATGATTCATGTCACTTATATTGAGGAAAGTAGGGAAAAAAGTCACAGTGCTGGAAATACAATATAAAAACCAAAGTACAGAAAATCAGTAACCCCAATAGCATCACTAGCCTCAGGATGGTCTCATTCTCTCCAGCTCCAACAATAATCAAGTACCTGACGAAGAAGGGTGCTTTCCCTTATCTATACCTGCAACCATATAATTTGTTTGGGTCCAAAAGCTTGACCCAAACTAGGTGTGAGATGAATACTAGTAGGCAACCATCAAAAGATTTGTGCCTAACAGTCAGTGAATATATATAGCAGGTAATAAGAATAAATGAAGTAATAAACTTAAGAGTACTCAAGAGTAAATAATCCTATAGATTTTCAATTACATTCATTTATATTTAATAATTATTCAATCGTTGAATAATGTAATCTCGGGATCTAGCCTGAGCTCTGCATCCCCTATATAATAGAAAAATAGATGTCTCAAAATTCCATCTAACAAACAATTAAGATCGAGTCCAAGATTTTAATTTCTCTTGGAAGTCTCATCACATCCATCAACCATTAAAAATAAACCCTTTGGGAATGTTCTCACATTCCAACCCCTATAGGTTAACATATAATTAATTCACTAAATATTAAACCTTTAGGAAGCTGACACAGTCTAACCACTTTGGTGCCACAAAGCACTAATATGTTACAAATGACCACCTAGGAAGCTCTCAAGGTCAATACCCCTTTAGTTTTCATAACATCAAATAGCTATAAAGACCACCTGGAAGATCTCACAGTCGATGCCTCTGGGTCAATGTTCATTTAATAATGACCATCTGTGTAGCTATCACGGTCAATACCCTTATGGTCTATGACCACCCGATATCACCCACATTCAATACCTGTTGGTCAACATAAGAATAAATTATACATGAATAACCATACATCAAGAATCTCTCATAGTAAATTTCTCTTTTTCAAACTCTAACAATGTGAGTCACGTGCAACTCAAGTAAATACTAACCCCATCTTAGCAATCTGAGGAATGAAAAAAAAGCAAGCCTAACATGATTCCTAGAACCAATTTCCATAAACTATCAAATATGAGAAACACACCCACAATAATGGTATACAACCTTACAAATGAGTATAACCCTTTCTCAATTAAAGACACCAGAATAGGTCTTAAATAGGGTTAAATTACAAAACACACAATACCGAAAACATGGGTATTCAACACGTTTAGCATATACAATCCAAATACCACCTAAGAAAGGAAAAAACCTCCTACCTTGATGTTTTACAATCAATAATATCGAACACTGGACCTTTAATTGGGCTAGACTGACGTAGATCTACCAAAAGGATGAAAACATTCAATCTTGGATAACTCAAGAGAGGATTAATCAAGAAGAGAGGATCTAGGGGAAGAAAGAACTCACCAATGAGAATCCAACTAACCTGATGACATCTGAATCAGAGCTAGGATGGAGGAATAGGAGGAGCTCGAAGATCTTCGGTTGTACATTGATCTCATGTAAAAGACATAGGAAGAAGAAGGTAATTCTTGAGATGAGACGTGACCCTGCTCGGATTAATCAATTAAAAAGAAAAGTACATGGTGTGTTCATTTAATGTACATGCCCTGTACTAGCCTCAAACTGCCCCTGCTTTATGCGATATTCCAGGTCACCCACACGGCCATGTACTCGGCCGTTACAAAGCCAGTACATAGATACACGTGAGAACTGGGTACACGGTGTATACTCAAAAGTACGCATTGTGTACTTATAAATTTTTTCCCTTTCATACTTTTCCACAAAAACAACCCAAAACAACGATCCATACCTGAAATGACGAACCAAGTTCTTAAAAACATCCCACTTAAAGAATTTCATCCCTGAATTTCCCATCCAAGAGTGGTGAAGAAAGAACTTCAAACAACTCTGGCCATAGTGATCGAACGTAGTCCTCCCACTCCAAAGTATCATCTTGTACTCTCTTGTTCTACTATAGTACCCATACTAGAGGAATAGATTGGCCCTAGATAACCTTCATGTTGTGATCAACAATCAAAATAGGGTGCTCTTAGAAGGATGCATCCATCTCCAACTCAACCTCAAGAGGATGGAAAAAAATTAGACGAGTCTGAAAAGTAACATCATTGCGGAGAAACATGAAAAAAATCATACATAGCTTGATACCTCTGAGGTAACTGAAACCGATAGAAAACTGACCAAAATCTATCCAAAACCTCAAATGGATTGATGTATCTTGGTGAAAGAATCCCCTGTCTCTTGATCCTCCCATTTCCCAACCCTTGCGTGACATGTAAGAAAACTTGATCTCTGACCTCTAACTCCAGAGGTCGTCTCCATCGATCATTATTAGATTTCTGTCAATACTATGCAATATCCATCATCTTCAAAACCAACTCCACCTCCTCAGTGGTCTCCTAGACAAGATGAGGTCCCAACATAGATTCCACTCCTACCTCCAGCCAACATAGGGGTGATTGGAATGAACTACCATATGAATCCTCTGAGGTGGCATCTAAATCATCGCCTGAAAATTGTTATTATAGGAAAACTCCACTAGGGGTATGCGTCTCCCCTAACAACCCCTGAAATCCAAAATTCATGCTCAAAACATGTCCTATAACAGCTATATCATGCACTTAGACTGACCATCATTCTGGGAATGGTAAGTTACACTCAGAAGCACCAGTGTACCCAACTCTCTAGTCCCCGGTAGACATGAGAAGTAAACCAAGTGTCCTTGTCTAAAATGATATTGTACGGAACCCCATGAAAATGTACAATATCGTGGATACATAATCTTCAATTCTCATCAACATTGATGTTCCCCTTGATTGGAATAAAATGTCAAACCTTCACGAGTCTATCAACAACAACCAAGACCACATCACTTCCTTGAGGTGACTTCGGTAAACCCATCAAAAAATCCATCAAGACATCATTCCACTTCGACTCAGGAATGGGTAACTACTGTAAAAGCACTACCGTTCGCTGATGCTCCACCTTCACCTACTGACAGGTGGGACATATCATTAAAAAAATAGCAACATCCCTCTTCTTACCTTCCCACCAATACTAATGGTGTACATCTCGATACATCTTGGTGACACCAAGATGAACCTCCCAAACCGAGGAATGAAAAACCATCATCAACTCCTCACTTATGTCTTCTAACACCCATAAGTGTCCATGAAAACACAATATATCATCATTTCATATGATCCACCTAGGAGTAGGGTCCTCTCCTGATGCACTCTCCCGTAGGACTAGCCCATCAGAATCCGATAGCTGCATCATTCCCACTCGATCAAGTAGGGTAGAGGTAAAAACTACAGAAGAAGGAAAAGACTTCCCAAATCTATCGTGCACCTCCAAATGGATCTCAGAGAATAGATATATAAGCTACCACTCACTGCTGGACTCTTGAACTGCCTGTATCTGAGTCATCCAGCTCAACGCATCAGCCAATGCGTTGCCTTTCCCAGACATGTAAGCAAGCTCAAAGTCAAAGGACTAAAGGCACTAAACCCACCTTCACTGTCTCAGATTCATATCTAACTGAGTAAATATATACTTTTGAATTTTTTGGTTAGTGAATACCACATAGTTCTCTCCCCAAAGATAATGTCTCCAACAGTTTAATGCATTAACAACTACAGCTAACTCGAGATCATGCGTTGGGTAATTCCTTTCATGTGGCCTCAACTACCAAGACCCGTACACATCAAATCCTTCCCCTTGCATAAGCACTGCTCCCATAATGATACCAGACACAACATATTAAACTGTGTAACTCTTTCAATAATTGGGAAAAATTAGTATCATTGCTGAAGTCAATCACCCTTTCCACTTGGGAAAAGCTGAATCACAAGAATCTATCCACAAGTACATTTCCCCCTTTATAGTCAGGCCAATTACTGGCAATAATAAGTGTGAAAAGTGCTGAATGAAGCACCTCTATTAAAAATCCATCTCGAGAAAAATCCATACCTCAAAGACATTCTTCAAATTCTCCTAGGAAACTACTGCTCTCTCTTATTCTTGGTCTATTGATACTCTTGTTTCTGAGATAACATGACTAATGGAGTGAATCTAGTCCATAAAAAAGTTTATTTTGGAGATCGTAGTATATAAGTGATTCTATCTAAGTGTAATCAATACGATCTCAAGATGGGTGGCATGGTCATGTCGAGTGTGAGAGTATAATGAGATATTGTCCATGAAAACTACCAAAAAATAATCCAAGTAATGATAAAACAATTAGTTCATTTATTACATGAAAATTGTCGGTGTGTTCATGAGATTGAAAGACATTACCAAATACTCATATAGACCATACCTTCTATGAAAGGCTATAAGAGGGATATATGATGGTCTAACACACAACTGATGATAACCAAATCTCAAGAAAATATTTGAGAACACCTGGGATCCTTGAAGCTGATCAAAGAGATCATCAATCCTCAACAAGGGATATCAGTTCTTGACTGTCAACTGGTTTAGCTTTAGATAATCCACACAAATTATGAGGGACTGTAAGGTCCCGACCCCAGTTTCCCGGAGCATGTTCCTTATTAGTATACAAACAAGGAATAAGATTCCTGAAGGACCGAGTAGTTTAGTATTGTTGGAAACAAGTTACATACATAATATGAAAATTACAACATGATGGAAAAAACAACACTAATTTATTCCACTTGAAACATCATGTCTCCTAGATTATGCTTCCAAGACATTCATAAATTAATTCTTCATGTCCTGAGAAAATTAAATATAAGAAAGGGGTGAGCTCAAACGCTCAGTAAGAGTAAGCAATAAAGTGGAAGATAATATAAACATTAGACATGGTGAATAATTGAAAACACATTCCTTTAATAATAAACATGAACACATTATGGCCGGAATATGATCTGGGTAAATAATGCCATAATAAAACATAATCATTGGTATTGTACAACTTGAATAAGCACATGAAATTTCAATTACTAGCTTCATAAAGAGAGAAGTGCATATGCCGGGCATTTTGAATCATTTTTTCATGGCCTCGGCCAAGATGTCTAATGATTAAGGCCTCAGCCAAAATCTATATCACATTGGGAAAGGCCTCAGCCAATTCTATGTCTAGTTGCCTCATGAGACTTACCGATGCATCGAGGGGCTATAATAGGCCCCACCGTTCACTTAATAATTCCAATGCATTCCTTATATGAGTGGGGATTAACATAAAAAATATATACATTTATATTGAAAATATAAAATGAAATGTAACTATCCTTCCCCAATCATTAAACATAAAACACTAACCATTCTGAGTAATATGGTGAATGGTTTTAGGATAGATCATCCACAATAGTGTTAGTCAAAAACCATTAAATCAAATATGGTAAATATGATTTTATTTAAAAATTAAATTAATAATATTTAGAAAATTATTTTCAAAAAACGGAGTTCATTTTTTGAAATCTACACATTGAAAAATGGTAACGGTAAATTTTATGGATATTTCTGAAACATTTGATTTTTCGGTGACTAGTAAAAATATATTTTTGAGTATCAGTGTGTTTAATGACATCATTAATGATGTAATAATGATGTAATAAATATGGTCGACTTATGTGCAGTAAAATATGTTATGAGGTGTCCCAAGTGGATAATACCAAGAGAAAATACCATGGGCAAGCCCAGGGTTTTGTAGATACCACTAATGACATGTCCCTTGGATATTATTAAAATATTCACTTGCTTTTGCTATAAATACCAATACATTCCTTCATTAAATTCATTAAAAATTCCCCATAAGTGAATCTCTTTACTCCTTACCTCTCAAGTAGTCTACACAAGGTTTCTTCAAGCCCCCAAGGTCCCAAACATCATGTTATATGATTTACTCTACATGGAAAGAAAATTATCATCTTATTTCTTTTTCTATTCAAGTTCTCTTTTATGTGGTATAGAATTCAAAAATAAATAACATGTTATTATTTTCATCTTATTATTGATCTATTATGTATTATAGTTCATTTCTGGATGGTTCGCCCTTGTCCCGTCTCTTTTTAGTGTTTTATAAAACCATGTTGCTTAGCCGTTAGACTGCCGAATTTTTGTAAGGGATTTATCAACTTTTCTGTTATTTTGAGTTCCTTTATTTTCTTATTCATTACTCATATCCTCTTACCCAAGAGGCATAAAATATCCATAAATCATGTATATTATGTATTTTCTCATGTTCATTTAAAATTCATCATCATTCTTCTTCTCTTCTCCCATTTATTCAAGGAATACAAACATGGTCCGTGATGTGTCGAAATACCAACATCATGGACGATGTGATTTCAATTTAAATTAATTATTTCAAGTCTTGTCATGAAACAATTATTATGGTTAATACATGTTATAATATATGTTTTATGTCTCATCCATGATTCTGTAATACTTTTATAGACATGGTATTAATTTAGAAAACAATATGAGGGCGTTATTATTATATAATAACTAAAATGATCTTAACAAACATCATTAATGTTTTAACTTATGAATCATCCACATATCAAACATCAAAATGATAAATGGTATAATTTATGGTACCAGAAATATGTAAATACATTTCAATTCCAATTCCATATTTTTACATCCTATCTATAAGGACATCAATCATGAACCAATCATGGTAATCATATAAAGGACGCTCCCAAAACTGTGGAAGGAACAAAATACTAACAATTAAGGGGTAAAATTATGTTATAATATGATCATATAAAATGTTATAAATATGAATATGTTTGTTTAAGATAATAATAACACTGTTTTAACCAATATACAGGAGGCACAAACAAGTTTATGTAAGACAAACCGGAGGTAAGGGAATTCTTAACCCGATTTCCATTCTTTAGGTAAACCTTCTACATCGTTATTTATGTGGTATTAAAATTTTTTGTGTGATGGGTTTTGTTTATATTATGTTTAATTATGGGTATTTACAGTGTGTATACATATTCCATCCACTATATTAATTCTCAGTTGAATTATATGATATTTCTAAGGGGTTTTCTTTTAACACCCTCTTTTAGAATTCCGTTTTACGAAATTCAAAAGAAACATTTTTTTTGAAATTAATCATGTTGTAAAATTATGTTCTGGTTCTTGGGAATTATTTATGATGAATTGTGGGTAATATATCCCCCTCCAACTCAGTGGGTATATGTATGTTGGTGGTTGGCTGTATGGTTACTACAAGTGTAACTACGATGGTTACACAAATTGCAAGGTAGCCGTGAGGGTTAAAAATTTTAAGGTAGCTGAGATGAACAAGATTTTGTAAGTAATGTTACAAGATATATTTATGGTTATATTTATGTTCTTATTTTTTTCTAGGATCCTTTGTAAATCTCATGTTTCAAAAAGTATGTTTATATGGGTGACTAGAATGTCATTTGAAAATGATTTCACACGTCACAAGTATTCATGGAATAATGTGTTATTTCCTTTTTTATTTATCTTACTGAGTTTTATAATAAATCCCATATTTTTAAAATGTTTTTCAGAGGATATAAGGATGTGTAATAGAAAAAAGTGATTCATGATGTCTGATATGAAGTGTTTTCAAAGAAATCATGGTTTATGTTTGAATGTTTTATATTTTGAAGAAAATGGAAATTGTTTTTAGTAGTATCCTCTTGTATGAATGTGGTATGTTATGTATGTAAGGTATCCTAGTTCTCTAAAACTATAAACTAAAAAAGATCCTCAATGTGTAATAATTTATATTCCTGACTAATATTTAAGATTAAGTAACATTATAAGGTCAGGTCCTTATACATGAACCCTTATTATATCAAATATGTTGTGTACGAAACATTATGTGGTATATGTTAAAGGTCATATATCACATAAAACTCTTTTTGTGCCCCGTGAGAATATCTAATATCTCGATACAAATTACCACCCTTGATAACCTAAAAAGTTCCTAAAAACCTATAACAATTCATTATGAATTTATGTTAGGGATAAATCTATTTCCCTATTTGATAGGTCAATTATCAATTTACTTTACACAATATGTGTAACCAATGTGAAATAATTTTAAAGTTTAGAAAAACTTTTGTATAAATTTATATGTTTCATATTCTTAAACACTTTTAATAATACTAATAAAATAAAACAAAATATCTCATATAAACATATAACATATAATATTCCACCCGAGAGTCCTTATGTTTGCGGTACTTTTTAGGATTTGTAACACTTATTAAATCTCTATGTAATTATTTAAATGTCCACATGTGGCCAATTAATAAAACCCACAAAATAAACTATTTATTACGAATAATTTTGATTATATTTTTTCAATAATGGGGAGACTTAGGTGTCATATTTATATTATTAGACTCCTTGAAACTAGTATTGAAAATCCTTCCCTTCTTCGAAATCAAATTTTATGATGTTAATAAGTTCTATTGTATACATAAAACCACTTATAAGTTCATCACCATCATCATACTTGTATTTTTTCATCATATATTTATTTTGAGATCATTTATTAACTAATGTAACTATTTAATCTAATATCTTTACCAACACATCCTAACCTCATTTTGAACATAAATTATATTCATGTTGTATTTTGACTTGTATAATCCTATATTTGTTATTTTGAACTATTCTACGTCTAAACATACTGCTACTACCCTTTAATAGATTATATTATATTTTGAATATCAAGGTATTACATACAAACTCCTTTATGTTTAAGAAATAATATTAATTTTCTATTAGTAGAAATATTGAACGAACTAACTATTATGTCCATATCATTAATGAAATTATATGTGTTTGGATCAATATTATGACATGTTTTTTATTCTTTTAAGTATTATACTTAGGGCATTGAGATATATTTACCTCATATTTTAAAAAACATTTGGATATTATCTTTAATCCTTGATAATATTTTTAATCCTTGTATTATTTTCAAAAAATATTATCGAATTACATCTAATCAAAAACCTTATTATAACCGTCATCACATTTTTTATATAAAAAATCGTGTTAATAAAACAAATTATCTTATCATATAAGGTAAATAATATAAATATAAACATCGTTTATATAGACCTATCTTAGCATTATATATATTACTTTTCATCTAGATCTATGATAAATAACTATTTTCTTTATTATTTAAATGAAAAATATAATTTCCATCAATTATTTTATTGATTTTGAAATCTAGTATATTTTTAACATTTATAAAATCTAATTTGGTATCATATAACCTTCAAAATAAAAGGTTTTTTTGTAACATTAATACTTGACATGGAAACATCCTTGAAGGTTCTTAAACTCCTTCAAGTATTCTGGATAATTTTATCATATGAAAACATTATGCCACCTTTCTTACATACCTATTGGGTTTTATTAACTATGAATAAAACCTTGAAGAAACATCATTAGACTTTCTAAAAATATTTTCTTCTACCAGATTAATCTTTTACAAATTTTTACCATTAGTATAACACCAGATTATTTACATGTCATAACAATTTCATCTATACTTAGTAATTTTAAAAAATAAGGTAAAATATTATTGAACCCATTCATAGTTTTATATAATTTCAAAGAAATATAAAAGAAAGAATTATTTATCTAGAATAAACATTAAATGAAATCCCCAATTCCTCAAAGTCATTAATATACTCAATCGTATTAAATACACGAGCGATCAATAAAGTTCCTTTTTTTTACATTTTTAGTAATGAATTTAAAACATTATTTTAATATTTCTATGATTATCATAAGAATATAGATTGAATTATTAAAAAAAATCAATAGTAAGTTGATTAAAAAAGGTATCACAAAGAATTTTTACTATTTAAGAACTATTATTATGTTTTTATATAAGGTTAATAGGTTACTTGCATTATTATTATACTCTTTTTAGTATTGATCTCAATGTCATGTTAGATGATAATGGTTTCAATAATAACTACAAAAAAATCTATTATTTGTTCAGTATCATGATTAAAATTTATTTAATAAGATATTTTATTAAATTTCTCCTCCCAAAATGATGCCACTATTTAAATTCATCACATCGATTAGTGGGAGAAGATACATATGTCAATAATTAATGAACCATATTTAGTGTGAACCTCAGTATTTTACCTATTTCTCTAAGAAATAATGATAATAACATGATACATGACTCTTGTATAGTTTATAAGATAACTCTTTTCCCTATAATCATATTGATAAATGTAACACTATTACTATAGAATCCTAACAAATCGGGTTTCCCATATCAGTGTAACCCAACCCAAATGAAACCAATAAGGCACCTAACTCTTAGGGTCACCTTATTTCCTTATTTCCTTATACAAGATATATTAGGTGCACCTTTATTTGGTCCAAACCTACCTAGTTAGATGATCATGGTATTGAAAAGTGTTTAGTTTCGATGGAATCTAACACTTAGTATTTTTTAAAGGGGACTTATATGCATCGTCTAATCTTATATATTACCATTTATTTATACATTCCTATACAAATTAACTTTAGAATATATTTTCCTAAAAAACTATATATTCAAACCACATTTATTTTTAATAGTTTAACGAACTTATAAGAAAGAAAAATTCATCATCAAAGTAAACTAGACCCACTATCATACCTAGTATGTATTATCTTAAATTCTTGTATGATAATTTAAGTAAGTGGTTTAAAAAATTAAACTAAAACATATATTTATCCAGAATATAAACATTTTATATATATTGACAATACATAATGGAATAAATTAAATAAATAAACAATTCATATATTCAAACATGAGTTAAAAATTTATGAATAATTCAAAAAATAAAATATAAAAACTTTATAATTTATTCATGCACTATGGAAACTATATAACTAAATGAATTTAAATATTTTATATTTATTTCCAATACTGACTCATTCATATTGACATTTATATGAAATTTTACTTATATATATTATATTTGAAATATAAAACTTATATATGTAAAATTTTCATATATATTATATAAACATAAAAAATATCACACATATATTATTTAAACATTTATCATACAAGTTATCAACTGTTTTTGACATGTTTCAAATAGTTTCTCAAATAATTTATTTTAATTTAATCATTTGAAATTAATAATTCTGGATAATTCATATTTTTTAAAATATTAATTTCTCTTTTTTTTATTTTTTTATTTATACACTTCAAAAATTTCTTAATTATTTCCATAAAAACATTTCATATCCAAATTACATGTCATTACATATAATTTTAAATGTATTTAATATTATAAATATTTATTCAATTAATGTTTCATAAATATTAATAAATTATTTATAAGAATTTTATAATTAATTAATTTTCAAATACTTTATAAACTAAATAAATATCAAAAAATATCTATTTCTATAATTTATAAAAAATTCCTGAATTTTAAAATTCAATTTATGATTAAATTTTATAAAAATAAATATTGCTTAAATATCATATTTTATGATATATCCATATCATAAGACATGATATGGTATCATGTCATATGAATGGGAACAATGACCTATGATTGATAATAAAGTGTTATTTTTTGTATTATAGGATTTATAATAATACATAATGATATCACCTTCAATTATAGTGGTGTTATATTTTCTTATAGGCCAGATGTTTTCCTTATGGAACAATAATCTGTTTTGAAACATTCAATAAATTTTGTCATATAATACATCTCAATATATCATAAAATGTGATACATTAAAAACTAAATAAATTCAAATGTGTATTTTATTATGATATCCCATATAATAATCTATGATCATTTCTTATATTACGATACAACATATCATAAACCAATCTATAGATTTAATTTTAAATTACTATTTATGATATATCATATCAAAACGTGTTCCAGAATATATATATATATATATGATAGTTATTATGATATAAAATAATTTTTTATTTTCAGACATGATTTTAAGAATCATGAAGAATAGAATGATTTGATTCAACTAAAGGGTTTCTAAGGATAAATTAACACTTAATCAAAGAAACAAGAGAAAATTTGAAATAAAATTCCTAAGATCACTATTCTATAAAAACTAAAATAGTGTATATAGTAAAAAAAGAGCATGTAACTTGCACTAAATATATCCAATGTTGTTGTATTTAATAATATGTTTAAGGAATACCCCTTAATAGAAACCATTGGGTTCCTCCCATTGTGGGGAATCTTCGGTCAAATATAATCACCCAATTCTTGGACTAGATTCTCTAAAACTCTCAATGTATGGTAAGACCTCTCAGTGAAAATGAGAGAAAGAGGAAGAGAGGAACAGGATAATCAACCGGAGGCTTGAAAAAGATTAAAAAATTATTTCAATGACATAAAATTCATTAATTATACCTTAGGGAAACTCCCAAGGAATATATAGAATTAACTCATATATAATATAATGTAAAAGTAAATGGATTCACTTACAATGATTTTAGTCTTTAGAAAATGTTTATCCTATTGAAAATTTCATCACATGAATTGTTAACAATCTATGATGGATATATGTGGAAGATTACTTGAATGTTAAAATTTAATGATATGTTTCTTTATCAATTGTAATGTCTAATGTCCCTAACCCTAGTTACCCAGAATCAATGGTTACTTTATTAAATAGTAACTATATATAAGGAATTGTTTTTAAAATGAAGGAATTATTTAGTAGTATTGTTAAACTAGATTCATCCTTGAATCTGACAATACATATGAAACCCTAAAATGAAAAACTGTGTGAAGGTAAATATTTTTCATACTTATACTCATTCAATGATTCCTTATTTACATCATAGGGAAATGAAATAAAACATGGGTGAGATTATATACATTGTAAGGGTTATGTATAGTGGAATATATAATTAATGTTTAACTCATATTCAATAAGGCATATGGAATAACTAAAAACAGAGGATATTTAATCAATAAATTGACATTGAATAATAATATGAAGATAATAAATAATGATCAAATAATTATATATAATTAATGATATGATATTTAAACTTATCCAAGGATATAATTAATATTCATATAATCACATGGAATTCAATAATGAAATTCTTAATGATGGGATGAATAATGCCAAACATCATAAACATTTAATCAAGGACCTTTTCTAAGATATCTTACATAAATGGGTAAGACCTCATCCAAATACCCAAACTAGTTTTTATAATGACACATACAGATGCATATAGGGGATATAGAGGGTCCCATATATCACATAAAAATTACAATTAATTCTTTATTTTAAAGGGAAGAATAAAAATTCAATAAATAAAAAACATAAACATTCATATTAGAATACTATAATATAAAATTTCAAAATTTCCCCATCAAAAATGATCATAAAACATACATATAAAGAATAAACATGGTATAATTACAAAATTTATCCATTGGAGAATTTGTGAAATTATGAATTATTGTATTGTTTATAGATATTCTATAAAAATATCCTTAAAATCATTATTTTGGATAAGAAAATTAAATTTTGACAATCAGTTTTAAATACTAAAAAAATCAATAATATTATGGGAACAAAATTCCTTGAAAATAATCATAGAAACATATAATAGAGTATCTAATTCATTAATTAGTCATAATAGTGTGAAATACTATTCATTCCAAATAATTTTAAAGAACAAATTCCATTCAATATTTTGTAAAAAATGTCAAAAATTACCTTATTCCAAAAAAAATTGGACGATTCCTTATAAAAAATTATTTAGAAGTAAATAATGGGTAAATATATATTTAATAAATAATTATAGAATGCAATAGATATTATTTAAAACATTTTTGTGAAAATATGGATATGGGAGAAAAATATTCTTGACTAAGTATAAAAACAAATATTAATTTCCTTAAAAACAATATTTTGGAATCTTGAGTATTTAAGGAGTGTAAAATGAAAAGAAAAAATATAATATATAAAAATAAGCAGCGGATATGAAAATATATTAGGTTTATGATAAAAATATCATATAATTCCCCCAAATGAGACTTAAACATAAGCAATATTGAATAATGATGACATTGTGGGACAAACCCTTACCGCTCTGGTAACTTTTGAATTATAATAACCATGAAATAAATAGCCTAAAATGAATCATTAAATCCCATTAATATAATAATAATTATATATATTATGAAAGTTGATGTTGAAACACCTTATAAAATAATATAGATGCATAACACAACAAATTTCCCAAAGAAGTAATTTTGAGAAAAATTAGCCTTACAAGGATCATAATATTGAAGTGAGAATTAATCAATGATGTGACTATTTGTAAAAAAAATTTAAATAAAAAAACATGTGTAAATAAAACATAAATAAAAAATACCATTTAATATATAATCTTGAAATAATATAATCAATGAATAAGTTATATAACCTAATAAATGAAAATTGAGTTATGAAACACTTACCACTAGGTAACATTAAATTCAAGTGCACATAGATAATAAAATTTGAATTGAGAATTTAAATACCATTATGTATGAATGAGTCATGATATAACATTTATATTATTTTTATATACACCATATGGAATAAATTAAGCGCATAACAAAAAAATATTCCAAACTGAAGGAAAATTGAGGCTAAATCCCGTACCTCAGGCCTGAGTGGTCACATATGTTTCTTATCACCCTGAAAAATAAAATTATGTTAATTATTTATATTTTCATAACATGTTTCATCATAATTATTCTTTTTATTTTATTCAATACATTTTATATTTAATTACATAAACAATTATGTTTATGTCAAATGTTTGGACGATATTCTGTTCATTTGTTCAAAATGACTTCTATAGGTTGACTATGGTATAATAACTTTTTGTTAAGACATATATAGAATAATATTAATGAAATAATTTAAATTTTTATACATTAATTATTCTTTTTAAAATAACTATAAAGTATGGTTATGAAAAATGTATTATGTCACAATCTGGGAGATGGTAAGCTGTACCCATTGATGAATAAAACAAGCATTTTTTAAAGATCATGTGGGAAAGAAAATAATAGTTATTTTATATTTATAAAATTATTATTATAATTTAAATATTATATTTTTTATTTAAATAAAAATATATATATAAATCATGTGATTTTTTATGAAAAACATAACACATTGCTTTATAGAGGTTGTAATTCCCACATACACACAAATGAAATTATCATTTTTAAATGAATGGAATGATAAGAAATTATATTATATATTATCTCCACATAAAGATATATATTTCATTGATATTATATTTATATTAAATCCATCACTAAAATAATTAGTGAGCAGTGGTGATGGAAAACAAGTTACATCTATTTACCGGGAGGTAGTCCGTCGTACACACAGACGACAATTTTGTTTCCCATTTTATGGAAGAGGAAAAGGATATATTGTATGAAATTAAAATAAAAAAATATTATTATATGTGATATATTTATGTTATCTTATCATAATGGTTGAATTTTATTTTAATTATTTGGAAGAATAAATTAATCATAAATGATCGGTTAATAATGACAACTCTTCTTTGAACAACCTATTTAGGGTTGTACCAAAGGAATCCATAAGATGGTTTCCTGATAAAAAATGTCTCTAAGAAGTGGGAATGGATTTAATAAATGTTTTTGGGTAGGTATTGGATGAACCAAAAATCCTTTTATGTGTGAATACTAGAGGAGAGGAGTTTCCCTTTTATATGAGAGGGGAGGGGATATCTTAGAATTTCATAAAGTATTAAATTGGTATAAATTAATTTTCATGTTAAAATTTAAAAAATTTGATAGTATTTGAATATAGGATGAATATTGGTTTAAATAATCTCATATAAAAAAATGGAAATGTTTTGGTGATGTTTTCACTTTTATCTGTTTGGTTTAACCTGTTTAAACCCTTTTTGACAATTACTATTGTGTTAATGTTTTTATAATTTTGGGGCCAAGGAAAGTTCATAACAAAAGAAAGAATAAAAATAAATATACCATGGTTGATATTATAAAAAAATTCCCATTCACTTAGAAGTATATAATATTTTCATGAACCTTAAATCATTATATAAAAAATTATTTATTATAAAATATTATAAATGTGAATGTTGACATTATTCATTTAATTTATATTAAAAAACTAATGATAAAGGTATAATTATAATATATACATTAAAAAATACCTAACATGATATAATTGTAAAAAAACATGTTGAAAAAAATAATCTATTAAAATTATTTAACTTTTAATATTTTTAAAATAATTTACTTTATTGTCCTTTTAACTAGATAATTAATAAGTCAATGTTGGGTAATAATTTAAGGTAATTATTTTATTACTAAAAATTAGAAATAAATTTCCTTGATAAAGTTAATAATTTATCTTTAAAATTAATATTCACGACTATTCAAAGGTAATTTGTATCCCTCTCATAGAAAATTGTAATTATTAAAAGATAGAAGGTGATATTTTTGTCTTTTAATTACATAGTGTATTATAAAGGTCACAATCAAAGACATATGGCTCAAAAATGGGATATTTATAGAAATTAGAAGATATAGGGTTGATATATGGCAAAAAAAAAAGAAATTATACATGTTTCTATGTCATGCTAACCCTTATCGGTTTAGTTTTTCCCTCAATAAACCCGTTTTACCCATAACCGTGGTAAAATATTTTTACCGTTTTTTTTAATTATGGACAAATATAAAGATTGAATTATTTCTTAATAGTAATTATTATAAATAAAAATATGGAAACTATTTTATGAAATTAAATTCATAGAATTGGAAGAATTTGATTTAAAAATATACCTAAAAACCCTGTTGAAAAACATATTTTAAGGAATGCATTTCCCAAGAATAATATGATATTATATTAACTATATAAATAATGATCATCATTTTATTTAATTAAATTGATATATTAAGAAATATAGACTAAAAATTTAATTTAAAATTTTCATTATTAAATATTATTTTAATTAATTTAAATGGGAAGATAATATTTATTTAAACAAAGTTTTCAATAAAAAGTATTATTTTTTTCTTTTCATTGAAAAATAAAAATTTTCAGAAAAAACATAAAAATTAACCCTAATATAATCTTCATATTAATAATTAAAAAATTAATTTCATTTTTTAAAATACATTTTCTAATATTGGAAAAAATAAATAAATTATTTTATCACAAAAAAGTTAAAATCATTTTTGAAGAAAATGTATTTTTGAACAATAAATATACTTTATAAAACCAATTTGTTATTATTTATAATTAATTATTCAATAAATAATTTTTTGGATCATAAATGTTCATTATAGATACAAGAGGGGGTGAATTGCATTATAATAATTTAAACAAATACAAGACAAAAAACCTGTTTAGTAAAAAAGATCACAACCAAAAGTCTTCAAATGGTCTGATTGTTTGTATTGGATTTGGAAATAATCTATTTATACAGTTTTGTTATTGGTCTCCCAAAAATTACAGTAAAAAATTTATTCGAAATACTAGTGAAATAATCATTGTAATATAAATGAACATGAGAATATATTGTTTTCAAAACAAGTAATACAAAATCTTATAACAAAGTAAGACTGGCTTAGATGATTTAAAAAAGTAATTAATCTATTTAACCTTAATATTTAAGGAATTCCTAAATCCTAACTAAAGATATACATATTTTTAAACCTAAATTTAATGGTCTATCCTTTTAAAATATGAAATCACTCGATACATTGATCAGAATTAATCTTTCTTCCAAAACCCTAGAAACCCTAAATCCTACAGATTGGTGTCACATTTGTTCCAATACCTGGAGTCCCTCAATAAAATATTCAATAAAAAAGATGTATATATAAACATAAAGGGTTATAAGTATTTTAAAATTCCTCTCCCATAATCCTTATAACTACCACTCTCTAAGAAATTTAAAAGAGTTAAAATGAGATGTTTCGGAAGGGAAAATCCAAGACTAGTTGAGTTTCAAATGAATCAGCTGCCACCTCCTCAATTGAAATCCTATTTATAATAAAATAATTAACTATCATATTTATGATTTGGTTTCAACATCCGCAAAAGTCTTTCACTTTGATAGATTATAATTATCTAGATTTTTTTCTTGAAAGCTAATTATGAACTATTCTTCATTATGTGATGTCATTTCTTGGTAGTGCTATCACTGTGTAGAAAATAATTCAACATGATAAAAATAATTCAAATTAATCCAATTATAAATGTGGAAAATCCAACTGACTATTCTATTGTTTGTTAATACGATGAACTTAATTTAGTTAGTCTGATGAATTGGCACTATTGTTAGTTTGAGGGATATGGATTCTATTAGTCTGATGGATAAGATGCTAGTCTATCCAATGAAAAAAATGGTTAGTCTGATAAAAAAGACACATAATCAGTCTTATGGATTATATTAAATAATAATAAAAAAACTTTATATTCATTTTATATAACAATTATTTTATAATTTAGTATAATAGTATGTTTTATACATAAAAATCAAAAAGTGTTGGGATATATAAATCAATTAAAAAAGTATTTTAGGGAGGTTTTAATGTTTTTGAGATTTTATAAACTATGCAATGGAAAATTAAAAAGTATAAATTTTGAATAAAAAATATCTCTCTTTTGGAAATGAAAGAAACACAACACTTAAAATGAAAAACAATTAACATTGAAAGGGATATAACCTTATGTTATTTAATTATTGTAAAATAAATATTCCAAAGAAATAAATATTCTCTTATCACAATATAACTCCCCATGATATTAGTACTTATTTATGATTCAATAGAATGTATTATTTCTGATTCTCTCCCTCAAACAATTATCTTCCTTAGATAGATTTCTTCTCTTAGATAAAATCTTCCACTTAAACAAATTCTCCAAATATTATCCCCCCTTTATGATTTTTAAAAAAGAAAAGGTAATAAAATATATTAACTTAAAACATTTTAGAAACAAAATATTAAACAATTATGTTTAAATAACTATTCATCCACAATAATAAGAAATAACATTTATATAAATGGAATTCTAAATTATTCAAAGAAAAACATTTTTCGATAGAAAGTTATTCAAGTGAAATTTCAATTCAAAATATTCAATTACATCAAGATTTTAGTTAAAAAAAATAAATTCATTCATTCATAAATAAATTCTTGGAAATAATCTTTATCTTATTGAAATCATCATGATCCTTATTGGTATCAGTTACTGATGACTCAATCTTTACCATACTATCCACCATAATTGAAATCCTCTGACTCTACCTCCAAACTATCAACATTTTCAATGATCTTTTTATAATTTTTCATTAACCTTATAAATTCAACTTCAAAATATTGTTATATAATATTTTCAACTTTGACCATCTAAATTTTTTAATTTAATACTTTTACATCCTCATTTAAAAAATCTATTATATCTTTGAATTGTTCAACAAACTTTACTCTCTTTGATACATTTGATGATAACTTTTTTAACAAATTAGAATTGTAAAGAGAAATATTCTTCACTTATACAATATTATCATCACGATTATTTTGATCATCATAAACATTACTAGATCATTTTAACATTTGATTAAATATTCTATGGTGTGCATTTGGTTTACCTTTGAAAGAATTTATTTTGGCCTCTTTCTAGATCACAAATTATGCCAACAACATTTGTGGTTCCAATTTTTCATTTAGACTATTTTGAGATTGTTTAAAAATTATTTATATATTAGGAAGATTTGGAATTGAATTGGAAAGTTGATTAATAGTCTGATAGATATTATCAACACCTTTCTTCGCTTCTATGGCAGATGAGTCTGAAGACTCCGATGTAGAAATTGAAATACAGGGTTAGGAAGGCCAAATAACAGACTTATTTTATTCTTAAACATTTTATTTCTATGAAATATTTATAATATAAATATGTTTATCTATCCAAGACATATCTGATACTCTAGTATGAGAGTGTTGGGCTTGAAATTATTCTTTTGATGATTATTTAACCTTATCTAAAACATCTGGAACATGATTCCTTTCTAATTGGGATGAAATCAAAGTAGATATAGTAGAATAAAAAGATGATATATCATATTTATCTATTTATTATATAGTTTATATTTATTCTTATTATTATAATTCGTTATATTCTTATTCAAGTTCTCTTTACAACTTCTTTATAGTTCTTAGAACCCCTTTTTCAACTCTGTAAATAGGTTTTTGTTTCTTCTTCCTCACTGCATTCTTAAATAATTTTTTTTATCATACTTGAATTAAATTTTAAACATAAAATTATTTAAAAACTATTTTAATTTTTTTCCTTATCACTATCTATTGGAATACCTAATGTAACTACTGAAATTTCTAAAAAATCTATGCTGACATCAGGAAGTGTTTTTTTGGTATGAGGAATAATTGAAGACCTTGGAACAGGTTGAACAACTGAAATAAGAGATACTAATATAAGTAGATCTTCTAATTATCTTTCAACTCCTTTTAAAAACCTTTCCATCATCCTTTCCTCATAGAAAATTTTCATTTTTTTCTTATTTTTCTTGGATACTTTTAAGTCATTAGTGGTTTGGATCTTTAATTCTAAGTCTTCATTATTATCATGTCTCAAAATAGGATCCTCATGTTTTTTATGGGCCTTAGTATCCCTGATATTACTAAAATCGTCATCTATGATTTGTTTTTGTTTCTTTTTATTTTTTACAGGGGAAGACTCAACCTTTTGATTTTATTTCAGTATAACTTTTTCCTTAACTGGTTAGACATGAGATGTATCCTTATCCAATTTCTCATAAAAATTATTTATCATAGAATTGAAGACCATTTTCAACCCAGGTAATTGTTTCATCACCAATGTGGTAAAAACTGCCTCTTAATATATAATATTGATTATTTATTTGAAAAAAATCTATTTAGTTTACTAACATTATGATATTGAAACATGCAAACATCATAATTTTTGAATTCATAGTTTATTTATTAAAATATTCTATTGACTAAAACAAAAACTTAACAATATTAATATACCTCAAGTTAATGAGAATGTAAAATTGAAAGATATCGAGAACCGTGATTGTATATCTATAACCCTTTCTTAGTATAATGGACCCTTGCATCCAATGGGTAACTTCTCTGAAATTTATAGTTAGGTGAAAAACATTCCTATCTTTTCATAGGAAAAAATAGTAAAGCTTATTCTTTTAACTTTCAAAACTACCAGGATTCTCTTGAATCTTTTGAGATGGTATAAATACTTCAAACTACAAGTTTAATTTAACTATTTCATAAACTTGTTGATATGTGATAATATAAATTTCACAGTAATGAGTGAAAAAAATTACTTTAGTATAATATTTCATATTAACCTCCATTGAAGCATAGAATTCCCTAACTCTCTCTGGATAGTTCAATTGAAAATTCTCTTTCTTATAATAAAATTTTATCAATAATGAAACGTTATAACTCTTTTCAATAATGAATCATATTTTTCATACCAGTTTTTTACAATTAGTAATTATCAATCAAATTATCTTTTCACAAAAACTTCAGTAGAGGTCATCCTCTTCAAAATGATGTTAAAACTGAAATTGATCAATTTACTTGAAAAAATTTCAAATTATCGGAGTGAAAAATAAATTAGGTCTATATAGGCTAGAACAAAATCCTATAATCCAATGTGGGACAAGGATGTCCCGTACTTATTTATTGGAATGAGGGTGACACTTTCAAATCTACAAAATCCAAAATATTGGATTAAAAACACAATTCATAGATAGAGGTTGATATTAAATCCATGAATTATTTAACAATTATTCTAAACACTATTTTTGTAATAATAATTCTTATTAGAGTAAACAATGATCTGATTAATGGAATTTTTAAGATGATAACAAAATAATGTTTGTAAAATTAAAAGAATACATAAAAACAAAAATATTATAAGAATACCTTTCAAAGTAGAAATACACATTAATTATTAGTAACCCATTCTTCTTGATTTTTAAAATAGAAGATTAATCATATTAATTATTAAAAAATATATTATTCAGAAAATTTTATAACAATTTTAGAGTCCTGAAATCTAAAAACCTATGAGTCTAAAAATATTTTATAAATATTATATGTTGAATGGTTATAAAAATTTTAACTGTGAAATTTTTAAATATATGAAAACAAAGACATATAGGGAAAATAAAAATTTAGATACAAACTATTTTAGAGAAAAAAACATTTTAGAAAATAAAGGTTTTTACGAAACTAATGGTTTTTATATAATTGAATGTTTTAGGAAACCTAAGATTTTAGAGGATTGAAACACGTGAACTCACCCTTTTAAAAAGAGTAAATTAATGTAAATAGATTGGTAAACATGAAGTAGAGAGGAATAGTTTTTTTATTTTTATCATTCTTAGCTTCTGTTTAATATATTCAAATCTATCATAACTACAAGGTTTTTTAAAATTATCTGTAAGTTGATCTGGAATTATGATGAATTGTGAAATGATATCTACTTTTTTTGTGAAATATAAAAGGAAATGGCATCTTATATATATGTTCATTTCATGTGAGTGATGTGATGGGTCTTTACTTAAGGAAATATCACTTGTGTTATCACAAAAGATCTGAAATTTAGTAAAACCCACTCCTTAGTTTTTTAGTGTGTGTTTTATCCACAATAATTAGTAAAAACAAATACCACCTACTAGTTATTCCTCTTTAGTAGTGGGACATGCCACTGAGTGTTGTTTCTTAAACGACTAGGAAACTAAGGCTTCTCTGAAGAAATGAAAAGTTATAGAATTAATTTTCATATTCATTTCACACACATTAAATCCCACATTTGAAAAAATTATTTACTCAAAATAAATTATATAAGAGTAATATAAGCCTAAATCCATAGCTCCTTTAAGATAATGAAAAATTCATTTTAAAAAACTAAGATGTTACCTCTTTTTATTTTCTTGATATCTATCACATAAGTGTAAAAAGCAATAAATATATATGAATAAATATTAAGTAAAGTAAACTTCTAATCATTCCTTTAATGTTATTTTGATCAGCTGGTTTCCTTGATTCATCAGTATCTAAATTATTTGATTTTCTAATAATATTAATAATAATTTTAGTATTATCATAGAAAATTTCTTAAGAAGATATTATATATACTATAGTTGATATACAAAACATCCTTATGGTTTTTTTAAATTTGATAACATAGAAAATATATTAACTCTTCCATCATACTCATTTCAAACTAATATTTAATAAGATCCCCAGTGGTATATATTAAATTTCTTTGAGTCAAAAAATTATATTATCATATAAATAAATTTAAAAAATAATAATATTTTTATAAATTTATTTTATAAAAGGGTTTGGATTTGCAGCTCCCTTAACAATGTTTTTTGTAACAAAAATCTAGTTAACCAATCATACAAGGATCTATGGGATTATTTAATTCTATACAGTGACTCAGTAAGTTTAGAAACATGTCATATATGTTTTTTAAATTCATAACCAGGTGGTTGTTCTATATAATCTTCTCTTTGAACATATTTGTTATTGAATTCACACTTTACATCCATCTAAAACAGTTTTAAATTTAAGAATTATGTATATTCTAGAAGTATAAGAAAAACCAAAAGTCCTCCTACTGGGGAATAAGTTTATTCAAAATCTATGCCCCTTTGTCTATTATATCCATTAGTAATAATTATGTCATTACTTTTAACTATTATTCCATTTTCATTGCATTTTTTTATAAAAAACTAATTTTAATCAAATTAAAGAAGTATCGTTAAGTATTTCAACTAATGTCTAAAATTGATTCCATTAAAAAAATTTGGGTTCATATTTATTTTTTTGTGTATAATATTCATAACCTAAATCATCATTAGGAGTCTTAGGTTTGAATTGAGATATAAATGAAAAATTCTCGATTTCTTTTCCCAAAGAACTTCTAGTTCTAAATGGTTGATATACATCACGATTGATGTTATCACTACGATAGTTCCTAAGAAACAACTGATTTCTTGTATTTAATAAATACTATTATTCATCATCATGTTGAAATTCCACTTTAGGTATTACTTTATGAATTTATTTTTCAATCGTTCTCTCATGAGAAGAACTTTCTAACAAAGTTTGAAAATCAATTTTTTTGATAACATCTGAAGAGGTAGTGTGATGTTGTTTGAAAACAAAGGGATCAATTTTATCAAACATAACATGTACTATTCCCTCAACAACACTATTATTTTTATTAATAACAATATATTCCTTACTAGTTTTGAAATAACATAAAAATTCCTTTATCATATTTTGAAGATTTTTTTGTAAATTATCATTAGTTTTCAGAATGAATACATTGCAGCCAAAAATTGTGAATCAATATTTTTTTGGTTTCCTTCTATTCCACAACTCATAAGAAGTTATTTTAATAAAAGGTATCATTAAAAATCTATTTATGATATAGTCAGAAGTACTAATAACTTAATACCAAAAATGCTTAGAAACTAATTATTCCCTTATCATGGTTCTAGTAATCTCTTGAATAAGTATATTTCTCCTTATAACTACACTATTTTATTGTAGAGTTCTAGGTTCCAAAAATTGATGTATAATAAGTTTTTTTACAATGAAATGTTTAAAATTAAGAATTTAAAAATTCTCAATGATGATCACTAAAATATATATAAAGGATAGGTTTTTATCATTTTTATATTTGGATAAGAAAGATTTAAAACAAAATAAGGCTTCATACTTATTGGATAGAAAATAAATCCAATATATATAGGGGAATAATCAACTAAAAAATATTCATAGTATTTCCCACCATTACTACCCATTTTGGTAGGACCAAATAAATCCATGTGCACTAGATTTAAACCATTATAAGTTGATACTTAACTAATATATTCAAAACATTAATTAGGTTCCTTTTAAAATTGAAAAGGATCACCGACATTAGAAGTATCAGACATATGTTTTAGAATATCCTTTAGTTTTCCTTTCATAAATAACTTATCTAACGTTCTAGGATTATAGTGTCTTAGTGTTCTATTCCAAAACCAATATTGGTCTTCCATTGTACTACGGAAATGTAGATATTGTATTCTAAGGTCTTATATGATTAATGTGTAGACATTCTCATGATGGTTAGAAGAAATAATAAACTCATATTAAGAACTACGAACTGTTCATTTTTCATTCATGAAGTTCACAAGATAACTCTCGTCACATAATTGGAATATTGTTATAAGTTTGTGATTAATTCCAACAAAAAATATAAAAAATAAAAATAATACTTTCTTATGAAGAATAATAATACATATACCACTAATTTCTCCTTGATAATTATATTCGAATGTGACTTTTTCACCTTTCATCTTTATAATATTCTAAAAGAAATATCTTTTACCAGCCATGTTTCTTGAATAATTAATTTACATATAAAAAGTATTATTGGTGTTTGTACATTATTTATTTTCCTAAAAACAAAAAAAAATTAGTTTTTTAGAACCCAAACTGTCTTGGGTTTAGTATTATAATAAAGTAAAATTTTAGGTAACCATATTTTTAAAACACTTCTATATTGACAAAATAGACATTATTTTTAAAAATAGTATTTATAAAATACTAAATATTTATTTTTTTTAATGAATATTTTTTATTATAGTGTCCAACACTTTAATATTTCATGCAGACTGGATCACTTTTTTGAATAAAGTAATTATTAATTAAAATAGGGTTTTTGTTTGTAAAACCCATTCCAAAAATATCACTATGCTTTTGAATCTGATCACACATTTTATCATAGTTTTAATTTTAGATATAAAAGAAGATATTTTTTTCTAGCATGAAATTTATTAATGTATTTTAACAACTATGTTTCTATCCTCACTAGAACATGTATTTGATCTATGTTTTATAATATCACTTTGTAAACATGTTTTTATCAAAAATAGAATTTTCAAGTACTTTTGAAAGACAATACTTTTCAATATTATATTTATCAATTTATTTAAAAATATATAATATATCAATAATTAATGTATAAATTCTTGAGTTTTCCTTTTTTAGTTTTCTTAGGCATTGTAATGTTTTTTATAAATCTTTTAGTTTTCATTTTCATGAATTATTTTAAATGATGAATCTTCTTCAAAATAGGGAAAATTATTAGTATCATCACCATATGAAGAATAGTTTTCATTAGAATATGCAGAAATATTATTTTTAACATCATCATGATTGTTTTTATTTAAGGTAGGTGTAACACCCCAGGTAAATAAAGAATATGACATCTTTATATTTATCCATATTTGTGAATAAAATATTAATATGACATTAAAGGGGATGCTACGCTCGATGGCGTACCCAATACGTAACAACGAGTTTCTTGGGAATCTTACATTGCACTCTAATAATAAAATAATATTATTTTAAATGGTAGTTAACATGTAGACGTTGTATTGGTGGGAATAGATAAAAATAACTAAAATATGATTATATATGTTTTTTAAATGTTTTTACATTTATCCAAAGGCCTAAAATACGGAAAGAATTCAATTTTAGGCATTTATACACTAATTTTCACTAAGGGTTCACTTATCACCTTTTGACAGCGAACCGTCATTAAATATAGTTTTGATCAATATTATAAATTCTATTGGACCAAATATAACTCTTCTTTATAATCGGGACATCAAAATTTACTTTGTGTAAATTTTTGGTATCTTTCCGATAAAGTTCATTTTTTTAATGAATATTGTAAATGTTGTATTTTAATTCAAAACCTCTTTTTGATCTAATTTATTTATATGATTAGATTATTATTTGAATTGGTTTTAAAGTTAAATTAGAAAATATTTTTACCATTTAATCCAATGGTGGTCATTGGAATTAATTTCACATTGAAATCGGACTTAAACTAGTGTCAATCTTTTGATACTTATTGTTTCACAAAAACACGCTATTTGTCATGACAGTGGGAATTAATTATTAAATTAATTAATTTGACTTATATTTTTTGAATTTTATAAAATGGACTTCATTTTTGAATTCGGAATATCAAATATAGCTTAGGGTGAATTTTTGGAATTTTTCTGAAAAACTTCAATTTTTGATGAATAGTGAAATCACAAAGTGGTACTTATAAAAACTGATTTTCCATTTAAATGAAAATTTTCCACCTTTGTGTATTGAATTTCAAAAATCCGACATACATGGTTGTCACTAAGAAGTAAAATTTGGTTCAATGAGATTAAAATAATTTTTTGGTGAATAGTAACTTATTAAGTTTTTAATCGTGATTAGTGGTAATTAGTGTAGTTTAAGGTAAAAATAATGTTTTAATAATATGATATGACCTAGACACATGCCCTACCCTCATTGGATGTGTCATGGCCGACCAAGAAAAGCCATGGGTCAACTTGGGGACCCCATGGTGCCACATTGGATGGAAAATGACATAAATACCTTTTATTTAATGTTAATGTAAAAAAATGGCACAAACATGATTTGTTTTACTAAAACAATTTTTAAATGGGGTTATACAAGTCCGATTCTTGATTATAAATAGTCATTGGAAATATAAAAAGATTTCCTAAATCATAGTAATTTGTTTTATAATTTTTAGACATTAAATAAATTAAATTATTTATGACATAATAATGATGCAGTGATGACATCATTATTTGACGATTTAAATAAAATGGAAAGATAATGTAATATCTATGAACTACACATGTCCAAAACTTATTGGATTGATGGATTTCAAACCCTTATCACCTTATCCACGAATTATATCAATTTGGGACCTTTTAAAACCGAAAAACATTTTCAAATAAAGTAATATTTCTTTATTTTCCAAAAGTGCCCCTCCTCTCCTCTTATAAAAGGCCCCCACCTCTACCACCTTACCCACACTCCCAAAGACTTTGTCTCGGCCAAACCCGGCCCATTTTGTCTCTCCACTTTTTTCTCTTACTCCTTGAAACCTCACTTTGGGCAGAAGTCTTCCCAAGGAAGCCTTTGAGATCAAACTAAGGGGAGTTACCCGATTTTAAGGTAATGTCTTCTTTTGAGTCCTTTTGTTTTATTTTGCTTCTCCAACCCCCTAAACTCTTTTTATTATTTTCTTTTGTAACAACTAAATTATCCTCAATATACTAGGATGTTTTTATAAGAAGGATTCGAGCTACAATTACACACACCTACATCTAATGGTTAATGAACATACTGTTTCTGTGGATGGCGAATTTCTGCCTCCCGAAACGATGATTGTTCAACATTCTTTTAACACCTTCATAGGTGGCCATTATGATGACACTATATTTATATATGATATATAATATGTTTATGTTTTACTTAAACTTATGTATTTTTCATTTTGGGCATACCTTTATGGTTTCCATTATGGGTAAACAAGATATCTTCATTTAAGGAAGTGCAGACTACCGCCCCCTCAAAGTGATGTGATTCGTTAATGCCATATGTGGGACGTGTAAAGGATGGATTTAAAGTTATTATACATTATTTTATACTGGAATTATAATATACCTCTATATCATTATTATTTCTTCCATTAAATTATGAGATAGAAATGAAAGTAGTGTTCATGCGTACGTACGGCTTACCGTCTCCATGAACGGTGCATTTCATTTCTTATCCCCAAATGTAATGTACTATTAAAAGTACATGTATATAATGGATATATATAATGAATGATATATCTAAATGATGAATATAATTATGGAATTAAAATATACATACCTCTCATTTAGTTTTAATTCCATTAATATGACAAAGAAATGAAAGTAGCGTTCATGCGTACGTACGGCTTACCGTCTCCATGAACGGTACATTTCATTTCTTACCTCTAAATGATTATGTAATATTATAAATACATTTATATTCTGGATATATATAATATATATGATATCCATATCAAGAATGTCATTCGGGATATAAAGAACCTTTGACCACACGAACAACATATAATTGTAAGAAGTCCACTTTCGACTTAAGAACCAAATATCGACAAAACAAACAATATTAACTTAAATGGTTACATAATGTTTATAACATGGAAATAAGTGATATAAAAGGAATAATGAACTTTAAAAAGGTTCTTAATCAAGTAGAAATTAACTCAAGTTTATTATTCAGGACGTTAAAGAACGATCGAGTCAATTTGGACCCAAGGTAAGGGACTTCATCTCAATCTCCTTTCATTGAGGCATATTTCGTTTTATACACAACTTTCTTTTATACGGTGTATAAACCCCTTTGACTTTTACTTTTATACAAAAGGAATCTTTTTCTACGAAGCATTTTACAAAATAACAAAAAGGAATGTTTCTTTTAACGTTCGCGGGGACAAAGACCTTTTCCGCCACCGCGAGTATTATTTGGTCTTTGGCTTCCTCAACAAGCCGTAATGTTTTTAGAATATAATAAATACCATATACTCTTTTATGTATTTTGGTATTGAAAATGGTTTTGATAAATGATTCTATTATGTCAATATATTTATGATATATTGTGATTGAAATGTGGAAATGTTATCATTCCTTTATATTGGTTTTATGTTTTATGATTTTATATTGGTACTTGGACATTTTAACGGGTGGTTACGTTATAAACCATATGACGGGTTGTGCCGTGAATACCAGGATGGGTGGTTACGTTATAACCTCCAATGCATTGGGTATGGAAGTTGGCCGTATGGCTATTCCATTTAGTATGCATGGAAATTGGCCGTATGGCTATTCCATTAAGTGATATGTGTGGGAGTCGACCGTATGGTTATTCCACTTAAGTATGTTTATGTCCCAAGTTACCTTTATATATGTTATGTGTTCTTTATACGGGTTTTCTGGTAATCCTTTGGTTAAAAAAAGTCAAGTAATGATATTTTATTCAGTGAAGAGTTTTTACTACTTCATAAAGGTGAAAAGTATTACCTTGATAAAGTATACATGGTTTACTTTTTGTTTTGATAAACTAACAGTTTTTATTCTTTGTGTATCCCTTACTGAGTTTTTATGCTCATCCCAAGTTTTTGAAATGTTTTTCATAGGACTTATCATGGAATTGGGTCAAGGATGGGATCAAGGGAAACTCATGCTACCTAAAACATGAAACTAGACATGTTTATTTTTAAGAGTTTTTTATTTTATGGAAAGAGACTACTTTGTAATCTTTTGAGATGTAATAGTTATGTCCTAATTCTCTAAAACTCTAAACCTGAAAAGATCTTCAATGTGAATTATTCATTTAATTCAATTTTAAGTAAGGTTTGAGGCTGGGGCCTTATAGTTGGTATCAGAGGTCGGTTTAGATAAATTAGAGGTTAGGGTATTCTGTAAGCATAATTGACATTACCATAATGGTTAGGATTTTAGATAGAGTCATAGTTTTAGATAAAGTGAATGAGTAAGAATATCTTAGTGTTTATCTTCCCCATTAGTACATGATTGTTTTGTTGTTATACTCACACTAACCCTTTTTGGTTTTAGTAAATGGCTGGATCTAGCAGGCACCAAGGTAACGGTGGATGTGAAGGAAACTGTGACAGTTTTCTGAGCGAGCAACTGAATGATATGGGAGCTGTAATGAGAACTCTTGTGTTTATCCTCAACCAACTATCTGGAGTTATGATTGACCACCTAAACCTTGGTGATTTCTATAAGGCATCATATATGCGAGAAACAAATCCCTATGGAACTACAGGTAATAATCATAAAGGTAAGTGTGTTTAAAAACCTATGTGTCAATGATGTGGAAAGAAACACCTAGGAAAATGTTTCAAAGGGACATAAATATGCTATAGATGTGGAAATGAAGGTCATAAAGCATGAACCTGCCGTGGAAAAAGGAAGCATCCAGTTGACTCGAGGAAAGGGAAAGAAGTTCTTTCTGAGGGATCAATTGAATGTTTTAAATGTGGTGTACATGGTCATTATGAAAACACATGTCCCATTAAGATGTTTCATGAATGGGATCACCAAGATCATACCAATAATCATTTACCAATACCTAATGCCATTCTGATTGAGGATGAAGAAACTAACAATGACCAATCAAAGGTATGTATTATTTCATGACTATTGTTTTCCTATTTTGGAATCTTAGGATATGATTCATAATTTTGTTTGTAGGAAAGAGGTATTTCGGAATAAGTTGGAAAGGAATGGATAATGGATCATGAAGAATGTTGAATGAGTAAGATGTCAACATATAAGGGCTTCAAGAGTTATGGTGAAATTCTTAAGAGTATTAAGTCTCTTTTGATGATGGGGTTACATTAGAAGACTTTTTATATTATGTGTAACCCTGATGTTTAATATAGGCAAATTTTATTCCTGGAATTGTTATCTTTTCTTTGGTGGACATAGTTATAAAGAACCATTTGGGTTTATATGATCCTTACTTTGGAGGTAATTATGGGTTACTATATGTTATGATTGAAGTGAAAGGCATGAGATAAAATTGAGGTTAAATTATGTTGTGGTTATTTTTGATGATTTTATCCCTTTTTGGGGAATGATTTAAGAATTATATAGTTTTGGAAAAAGGAAAACACACAGACCATGTGACAACCCGTTGCGTCGGACAAAGCTGCGGGAATCGAACCCACAACCAAAGTGCAACTGGTATTTATCGCCTACCACTGGACTACGTGAAGTCCCTGGTTAGTTTGAATGATTATTTTTAGTTATATGATTTTATGAATTAAGAGTAAGTTTATTTTGGGTTATTTATGAAAATGATTAACCTATCATGGAGGATATGTGATTAGGATAATTACTTTTCAATGTGAGACTTTAAGAGCAACTGATTTTGTTTGGAGATAAATGTTACGATTTAACTTGGAAGACTATGTGACTAAATACTTCAAATGTTTGGGTTTCAATATTAGATTGGTTTACTTTAAGGAATTTTATGGACAAATTGTTTATATAATGGTCCTCATTGAACTTTGGGTTTTGTTGGACAAATTTTGGAGATTAAGAATAGATTTTATTTCTAATGGTTTATCCTTTTCTGGGTTATCTGATCTTGTACTAATCTTTTGGGTTTTGGTTTTGGTTAAAGTCTAAAGACATGGCAAGTATGTAGTACTTTTTTTGGGTTAGGTGATTCTCTAGAAGTTGATTATGGTACTCTTAATGTGAACAAGTCTCCCTAACTACTCGTCTTTTGGAAAAAATATGAGTTTGATTAAGGAATCTAGTAAAAGTTGAAAGTCAACATGATAAGTGATTATGTTTCCTTATGAATAAATTCCTCAATAAAAAGTAACTTAAAACAAAAATGTTTTCTATGAACTTTTCCTACTGGGGAACCCAACACCGTTTAACCCATCACAAGTTTGTGATTTTCTTATTGTTAACTTTCTCCTAAACATGTTTTCTATCACTCTCCATCAGAACATGACCCTATGTTTTCTCCTCCATGTCCATGTTTTCCTACATGGAATCCTAGTATGGGTTAACTCGGGTGACCTTTGTACTTATCTTTCTTTATTTTAAAGTGATTGTTTTACCGACTCTTCTTCCGATGTGGGACTTTCAAGGATGTTTCCAAGACCAATTATAAAATTGTGAGGACGCAATTCCCAAAAGGGGGGAAGGATGTAACACCCCAGGTAAATAAATAATATGACATCTTTATATATATCCATATTTGTGAATAAAATATTAATATTACTTTAAAGGGGATGCTATGCTCGATGGCGTACCCAATACGCAACAACGAGTTTCTTTGGAATCTTATGTTGCACTCTAATAATAAAATAATATTATTTTAAATGGTAGTTAACATGTAGACGTTGTATTGGCGGTAATGGATAAAAAAACTAAAATATGATTATATATGTTTTTTATATGTTTTTACATTTATCCAAAGGCTTAAAATACGGAAAGAATTCAATTTTAGGCATTTATACCCTAATTTTCACTAAGGGTTCACTTATCACATTTTGACAGCGAACCGTCATTAAATATAGTTTTGATCAATATTATAAATTCTATTGGACCAAATATAACTCTTCTTTAGAATTGGGACATCAAAATTTACTTTGTGTAAATTTTTGGTATCTTTCCGATAAAGTTCATTTTTTTAATGAATATTGTAAATGTTGTATTTTAATTCAAAACCTCTTTTTGGTCTAATTTATTTATATGATTAGATTATTATTTGAATTGGTTTTAAAGTGAAATTAGAAAATATTTTTACCATTTAATCCAATGGTGGTCATTGGAATTAATTTCACTTTGAAATCGGACTGAAACTAGTGTCAATCTTTTGATACTTATTGTTTCACAAAAACACGCTATTTGTCATGACAGCGGGAATTAATTATTAAATTAATTAATTTGACTTATATGTTTTGAATTTTGTAAAATGGACTTCATTTTTGAATTCGGAATATCAAATATAGCTTAGGGTGAATTTTTGGAATTTTTCTGAAAAACTTCAATTTTTGATGAATAGTGAAATCACTAAGTGGTACTTATAAAAACTGATTTTCCATTTAAATAAAATTTTGCCACCTTTGTGTATTGAATTTAAAAAATCTGACATACATGGTTGTCACTAATAAGTAAAATGTGGTTCAATGAGATTAAAATAATTTTTTGGTGAATAGTAACTTATTAAGTTTTTAATCGCGATTAGTGGTAATTAATATAGTTTAAGGTAAAAATAATGTTTTAATAATACGAGATGACCTAGACACATGTCCTACCCTCATTGGATGTGTCATGGCTGACCAAGAAAAGCCATGGGTCAACTTGGGGACCCCATGGAGCCACTTTGGTTGGAAAATGACATAAATACCTTTTATTTAATGTTAATGTAAAAAAATGGCACAAACATGATATGTTTTACTAAAACAATTTTTAAATGGGGTTATACAAGTCAGATTTTTGATTATAAATAGTCATTGGAAAGATAAAACGATTTACTACATCATAGTATTTTTATTTTATAATTTTTAGACATTAAATAAATTAAATTATTTTGGACATAATAATGATGCAGCGATGACATCATTATTTGATGATTTAAATAAAATGGAAAGATAATGTAATATCTATGAACTACACATGTCCAAAACTTATTGAATGGGTGGATTTCTAACCCTTATCACCTTATCCACGAATTATATCAATGTGGGGACTTTTAAAACCGAAACACATTTTCAAATTAAGTAATATTTCTTTACTTTCCAAAAGTGCCCCTCCTCTCCTCTTATAAAAGGCCCCCACCTCTACCACCTTACCCACACTCCAAAAGCCTTTGGCTCGGCCAACCCCTACCCATTTTGTCTCTCCACTTCCTTCTCTTACTCCTTGAATCCTCACTTTGGGAAGAAGTCTTCCCAAGGAAGCCTTTGAGCTCAAACTAAGGGGAGTTACCCGATTTTAAGGTAATGTCTTCTTTTGAGTCCTTTTGTTTTATTTTGCTTCTCCAACCCCCTAAAATCTTTTTATTATTTTCTTTTGTAACAACTAAAGTATCCTCAATATACTAGGATGTTGTTATAAGATGGATTCGAGCTACACTTACACACACCTACATCTAATGGTTAAAGAACATACTGTTTCTGTGGATGGCGAATTTCTGCCTCCCGAAATGATGATTGTTCAACATTCTTTTAACACCTTCAAAGGTGGCCATTATGATGACACTATATTTATATATGATATATAATATGTTTATGTTTTCCTTAAGCTTCTGTATTTTTCATTTTGGGCATACCTTTATGGTTTCCATTATGGGTAAACACGATATCTTCATTTAAGGAAGTGCGGACTACCGCCCCCTCAAAGTGATGTGATTCGTTAATGCCATATGTGGGATGTGTAAAGGATGGATTTAAAGTTATTATATATGATGTTATACTGTAATTATAATATACCTCTATATCATTATTATTTCATTCCATTAAAGTATGAGATAGAAATGAAAGTAGTGTTCATGCATACGTACGGCTTACCGTCTCCATGAATGGTGCATTTCATTTCTTATCCCCAAATGTAATGTACTATTAAAAGTACATGTATGTAATGGATATATATAATGATTGATATATCTAAATTATGAATATAATTCTGGAATTAAAATATACATACCTCTCATTTAGTTTTAATTCCATTAATATGACAAAGAAATGAAAGTAGCGTTCATGCGTACGTACGGCTTACCGTCTCCATGAACGGTGCATTTCATTTCTTACCTCTAAATGATTATGTAATATTATAAATACATGTATATGCTGGATATATATAATATATATGATATCAAAATCAGGAATGTCATTTGGGATATAAAGAACCTTTGACCACATGAACAACATGTAATTGTAAGAAGTCCACTTTCGACTTAAGAACCAAATATCGACAAAACAAACATTATTAACTTAAATGGTTACATAATGTTAATAACATGGAAATAAGTGATATAAAAGGAATAATGAACTTTAAAAATGTAACGCCCCGACCCCAGCTACCCAGAGTCGGTGCATTACTTCGTAACATTGGCATGATCACAAAAGATCAAGTCTCGAAAGACCGATTAGTTTAGTAGCCTTGGAAACACTAGATACATTCGTAAACGTTACATTACATCATAAAGTAAAAAACTACAATAACAAAGTCTCCATAGTCCACACTCATATCCTCTTCTGACAATCCCTGCAGGTCATTCATAAAATACTTCTTCACATCCTGGAAAATATTAAAACATTGAAAGGGGTGAGCTCAGATGCTCAGTAAGGATAACAATAATGCGGAAGCTTTCATAAATAAACATAAAAATTTAAGGCAATGTATAACTAAAACAAAAGACTTTTAAACTTGAACATAAACATAATATGGCAAAAGTAAAATGAGATAATTCCATTTACTTCCTCACATGGATATTCTACTGGTCTAATAATCACATGCAATATCAATAACCACTTTCATAATGAGGGAATGTATAATGCAAGACATTCTGAAACATTTTGTCAAGGCCTCGGCCAAGACATCAGAAATTATTAAGGCCTCGGCCAAAACCATAAATCAAATTGGGAAAGGGCCTCGGCCAATTCCACTTCTAGTTGTCTCATTAGACCTACCGATGCATCGAGGATCTATAGAGGGCTCCACCCATCACTTATTAAGTCCAATACATTCCTCATATGAATAGGTTTAAACATATCATAAACCATAACATAATAGTATCACATAAAACATGCATAAAGGAAGCATAAAATTTCTACATTTCAATCACAAGATATCAATACAACACATTGTTATAATAAAAACGCTTTCAAAACCATTTTCAATACCAAAATAAAAGAAAGTTAAAACTTTGTATTTATTTTCCATTAAAAAAATGATGGCTTGTAGAGGAAGCCGAAACTCAAATAATGGTCACGGCGGCGGAGAAGTCGTTGTCGCCACATAAGTACGGAAAGAAAAACATTCCATTTTGTCATTTAGAAAAACGCTTCATATAAAAAAGATTCCTTTTGAATAAACGTAAAAGTCAAAGGGGTTTATACACCGTATAATAGAAAGTTGTGTATAAAACTAAATATGCCTCAATGAAAGGGATTGAGACGAAGTCCTTAAAAAGATCATTTTTTTAAATAAAGTACATCTATAATGTGTATTCACTATAATTACACATAAATAATGTAAAAATACAAGATAGGACATAATAATATCATGTCATAATTTGAAAGTAGGAGATTAACCCAAAGAATGGAAGTTGGGTTAAGAAATTCCCTTACCTCGTGTCTGACTTGACTCAACCGTTCTTTAACCTATTTAATAATAAACTAGAGTTAATATATACCTTATTAAGAACCATTTTCAATTTCATTATCCTTTTTATATCACTTATTACAATGATATGAACATTATGTAATTATTTAAGTTAATAACGGTCGTTTTTTCGATCTTTGGTACTTGAGTCAACAATAAACTTCTTATAATTACAAGTTGTTTATGTGGTAGAATATCCATTATCTCCAGAATTATATTAATGATTTATATGTCATATATATCATATATATCCAGTATATACATTCATTTATAACATTACGTAACATTTAGAGGTAAGAAATGAAATGCACCGTTCATGGAGACGGTAAGCCGTACGTACGCATGAACACTAATTTCATTTCTATTTCATATTTAATGGAATGAAATCATAATTATATAAATGTATAATATAATTACATTATAATATAGTGTATAATAACATTTACTGCATCCTTTATACATCCCAAATATGGCATTAACGATTCAAATCACTTTTAGGGGGCGGTAGTCCGCACATCCTAAAATGAAATTATCGCGTTTACCCATAATGGAAATCATAAATCATGCCATAAATGAGAGATACAGAAGCATAAGTAAAACATAAACATATTATATATCATATATAAATATAGTGACATCTTAATGGCCACCTTTGAAGATGTTATATGAGTGTTGAACAATCATCGTTTCGTGAGGCAGAAATTCGCCATCCACAGAAACCGTATGTTCTTTAACCATTAGATGTAGGTGTGTGTAATTGTAGCTCGAATACTTCTTATAAAAACATCCTAGTATATTGAGGATACTGGTGTTGTTACAAAAGAAATGAATAAAAAGAGTTTAGGGGGTTGGAGAAGAAAAATAAAACAAAACAATATTAGAGAAGACATTACCTCAAAATCGGGTAACTCTTTTTGATTTGAGCCAAAGGCTTCCTTGGGAAGCGTTCTGCCCAAAGTGAGGCTTCTCGGAGTAATAGGGGGAAGTTGGGAGAGTATTTGGGCAGAGGTTGGACGAGCTAAATGGCATGAAAGTTTGAATGAGGTGGTATAGGTGGGGGCCTTTTATAAGAGGAGAGGAGGGGCACTCTTGGAAAGTAAGGAAATTTTACATTATTATACAATGCTTTTCGGATTCTAAAGGTCCCACAATTATATAATTCGTGGATAAGGTTATAAGGGTTCAAAATATACCGATCCAATAGTCTTTGGACAAGTGTAAGCCTTGTATTTTACATTATATTTTCATTTTATTAAAATCGTTAAATAATGAGGTCATCGTTGCATCATAATTATGTCATAAATAATTTAATTTATTTAATGTCTAAAAGTTATAAAACAAATACTATGATGTAGGAAATCTTTTTAGCTTTCCAATGAATATTTATAGTCAAAAATATGACTTTTATAACCCCATGTAAAAATTGTTTTAGTAAAACATTTCATGTTTATGTCATTTTTTACTTTAACATTAAATAAAAGGTATTGATGTCATTTTCCAACTAAAGTGGCTCAATGGGGTCCCCAAGTTGACCCATGGATTGTCTTGGTCGGCCATGGAATATCCAATGAGGGTAGTACAAGTGTCAAGCTCATATCATATTATTAAAACATTATTTTTACCTTAAACTACACTAATTACCTCTAATCGCGATTAAGAACTTAAAAGTTACTATTCACCAAAAAATTATTTTAATCTCATTGAACCACATTTTACTTCTTAATGACAACCATGTATGTAGGATTTTTTAAAATAAAATCACACAAGTGGTAATATTTCATTTAAACGAAAAATCAGTTATTTAACTACCACTTAGTGGTTTCACTATTCATCAAAAATTGAAGTTTTTCAGAACAATGCCAAAATTTCACCCTAATCTATAATTGATATTCCGAATTCAAAAATGATGTATATTTTAAGAAATTACAAACATATAAGTTTCATTAATTAATTTTATAATTAATTCCCGCTGTCACAACAAATAGCGTGTTTTTAAGAAACAATTTATATCAAATGATTGGCAATTGTTTACGTCCAATTTCAATGTTAAATTAATTATAATGACCACCATTGGATAAAATGGTAAAAATATATTCTAATTATAATTTAAAACCACTAAATAGTATAATTTATCACTATAAATTATTTTTATTAAAAAAGTTGTTTTTACGTATTTTTCACTATTCATAAAAAATTGGAAGTTCTCAGAAAAATACCAAAAATTCAACATAGGCTAATTTCGATATTCCGAATCCAAAAATGAAGTCCATTTTGAAATATAAAATTTCTATAATTTTAAAAAGTGTTTATTACTATTCATAACGGCTACTTTGATTAGTCGCGGTGTTTTAGAACTCGAAGTTGCGTACAATGCAAGCCATTGCATTATTGAATGAGAAGCATATCATGGAAGCTCGGTGTGTTACATTCTCCCCTCCTTCAATAAATTGCGTCCTTGAAATTTGAAATTTTTTCTTTGAAAATAAAAGGTTGAAAAGAGAAAATACCTTTGTGGAAAACCCACATCGGAAATAAGATTAATAAAATTTAGCCTTAATAAGAGGGAAATGGAAATAAGAAAGTCACCACCAAATTATGATCTCGATAAGGAGAACATTGGTGGTAATTAGAGGCATATAATTGGAGGAAAAACGTAAATATTTGTTGGGAGTGATTGAGGTCATAAATCACAATCAACTTTCAAATTGAGGGCCTCAAAGCCTTCAATCTATGTTGATTTAAAATATCATCAGTTCAACAAGACATAAGGTATTAGGATAACATGTTTTTTTGTTTCAATATCCCTTTACTAAAGTTTAAGAATTAATTTATTCATTGATTAAGAGATAGGTATATATATATTTATGCTTGACAATTAGAGTTTCAACCTTCAACTCATCTTTCACTCAAAAGATAATAGAACTCAAAAATATTATACTTATCCAAATTGTATCAGGTTCCAAATGTTAACACATACCATTTAGATTAGTAAAATTATTTTGTAACAACCAGGGACTTCCTGTAGGCTAGTGGTAGGAAATAAAGGCATGTCGCACCATGATTGTGGGTTCGATTCCTGCAGCTTTGTCCGACGCGACGGGTTATGCCCCACCCTGCAGGTTGTCCTTTTCCTAAAACTATAGTATCATAATATTCCAAAAATAATCTTCATAAGTTTTTTAACCTTAAACAATACTATCCAAAGATCTAATTAATCCACTCCAACCTTCATAATTATCCAATATACCTCTGTCCAGACTTTCTCTAAAAGGTCTCTTAATTCCAAAATCAATTTATCAGATTCCCCAAACAAAGTAAAGTTTCTCTTATTGTCACATACTAAAAATATAATTACATTCATCATATTAAAACCTTACTGAAATCAACAAGTACTGCAGTACAATCCTTATATATATATATATCACATTATTCTAATAACCAGAATATAATCCATGAGTCCAAAAGCACCATTACATTAGTTATTCTGCTTCAACTATAGTAACAACATAAGATTGTCCTTGATACCTTGTCCTTTTCTGAGGTAAGTTTCCATGACACTTAGGACATTCATTCGCATAATGACCCATTTCTCTACAATTGTGGCATTCAACTTCGATAGCATCTTTCTTTCCCTTGCAATCACGAGCCTGGTGACCCTTTTCTCCACATTTATAACAAACTCCCATTCCTTTTAGGCAAGTACCAGGGTGATTCTTCCCACAATTATCACATAATGGAAAATCCTTCTTTCCCTTTTTCCCTTTATCTGTCTCTTGTTCCACCGTTCTCTTCTTCTCTTGCTTTACTTTGTTGTCATAAGACTTAGAGAATTCCTTTTCTGTCTTAATAGCACACGAGACAATATCTTCGTATGATGAGAATGATTGTGATACTAAAGCTCGACGGAGAAATGGTTTTAACCCATCAAAGAAACGATCAATCTTACTCCTTGGGTTACGTATATAATCTGCAGCATACCTCGCTAACCTTGTAAAGTTGGCCTCATACTTTGCGACATTCTCATCCTCCTTCTGCCTCAGACTCATAAATTGCCTTTCCATATTTTCTCGATGGTCACGAGGAAATTATTTTTCTAAGAAAAGCTCTTCGAACTCCCTCCATTCCATATTCGATACGTCATCATCTTCATTTTTGTTTTGAATCAGTGACCAGCACTAATCGGCATCTCCAGTGAAGCGGTAAACTTCCTTGACAACCTTCTCCCTTTCGCTACTCCCCAAGGCATGGAATATTTTCTCTAAAGAGTTTATCCATTGCTCAGCTACTAACGGATTTGTACCCCCATTAAAAGTTGGTGGTTGTTGCCTCATGAAGCGGTCTAGAATTGATCCTCCACATTGTGGATCAGGGTGATCCATACGAGTAAGGTTATTATTCATAACTTGAGTGAGTTGTCCTAGTATGGTAATAAGTTGATCAGCACCAGTTGTATCTCCAGATCCACATTAATTATCTTGAGAAGGAGGGCAATCCCTACACGGAGTGCGTGCATTGATACGGTTTCCATTCCTTCCACTAGGCACCATTTCTAAACAATGGCATAAACTAGATTAGTTTATGAATCAAAATACATAATTCCATACTTGTAAAATACTTAACATAAATTGAACTATTTATGGATATAATCCATAATCATAAAAAGGTTTTATTTGAGGAATTATATACTCATAACCGTTCATAGTGGTTTGTAAAGAAAATGGGAATTATCCTAAGCATATCCCCCGGGAGTGTCGTAACCAAGAGTACAGCAAGGCCCGTTTTCGTGCACCAGTTCCCGTTCGAGTCTAGCTCAAAGCGGTGTTTTCAAGTTTTACCCCTAGGTACATCTGTGCCAGAGCTGCCTCTACCTTCTCGTATCCAGACAGGGATGTATTGCTCGGAAGACTCACAAAATCTCTACAATAACAAAATTCTAGGAAGTTCCTCTATAATAATCCTCAAAGTCTATCTTTGGGCTATGTGCTCTAATCAGAGTTTATCTAAATATAGCTTCCAAGGTTAGTACTAAACTGCTTCTGATACCAACTGTAACGCCCCTACCCCAGCTACCCAGAGTCGGTGCATTACTTCGTAACATTGGCATGATCACAAAAGATCAAGTCTCGAAAGACCGATTAGTTTAGTAGCCTTGGAAACACTAGATACATTCGTAAACGTTACATTACATCATAAAGTGAAAAACTACAATAACAAAGTCTCCATAGTCCACACTCATATCCTCTTCTGACAATCCCTGTAGGTCATTCATAAAATACTTCTTCACATCCTGGAAAATATTAAAACATTGAAAGGGGTGAGCTCAGATGCTCAGTAAGGATAACAATAATGCGGAAGCTTTCATAAATAAACATAAAAATTTAAGGCAATGTATAACTAAAACAAAAGTCTTTTAAACTTGAACATCAAAATAATATGGCAAAAGTAAAATGAGATAATGCCATTCACTTCCTCACATGGATATTCTACTGGTCGAATAATCACATGCAATATCAATAACCACTTTAATAATGACGGAATGTATAATGCCAGACATTCTGAAACATTTTGTCAAGGCCTTGGCCAAGACATCTAAAATGATTAAGGCCTCGGCCAAAACCATAAATCAAATTGGGAAAGGGCCTCGACCAATTCCACTTCTAGTTGTCTCATGAGACCTACCGATGCATCGAGGAGCTATATCGGGCTCCACCCGTCATTTATTAAGTCCAATACATTCCTCATATGAATAGGTTTAAACATATCATAAACCATAACATAATCGTATCACATAAAACATGCATAAAGGAAGCATAACATTTCCACATTTCAATCACAAGATATCAATACAACACATTGTTATAATAAAAATGCTTTCAAAACCATTTTCAATACCAAAATAAAATAAAGTTAAAACTTTGTATTTATTTTTCATTAAAAAAATGATGGCTTGTAGAGGAAGCCGAAACTCAAATAATGGTCATGGAGGCGGAGAAGTCGTTGTCGCCGCATAAGTATGGAAAGAAAAACATTCCCTTTTGTCATTTAGAAAAACACTTCATATAAAAAAGATTCCTTTTTAATAAAGGTAAAAGTCAAAGGGGTTTATACACCGTATAATAGAAAGTTGTGTATAAAACCAAATATGCCTCAATGAAAGGGATTGAGACGAAGTCCTTAAAAAGATCATTTTTTTAAATAAAGTACATCTATAATGTGTATTCACTATAAGTACACATAAATAATGTAAAGATACACGATAGGACATAATAATAACATGTCATTATTTGAAAGTAGGAGATTAACCCAAAGAATGGAAGTTGGGTTAAGAAATTCCCTTACCTCGTGTCTGACTTGACTCAACCATTATTTAACCTCCTGAATAATAAACTAGAGCTAATATATACCTTATTTAGAACCATTTTCAATTTCATTATCCTTTTTATATCACTTATTACAATGATATGAACATTATGTAATTATTTAAGTTAATAACGGTCGTTTTGTCGATCTTTGGTACTTGAGTCAACAATAAACTTCTTATAATTACAATTTGTTTATGTGGTAGAATATCCATTATCTCCAGAATTATATTCATGATTTAGATGTCATATATATCATATATATCCAGTATATACATTCATTTATAACATTACGTAACATTTAGAGGTAAGAAATGAAATGCACCGTTCATGGAGACGGTAAGCCGTACGTACGCATGAACGCTACTTTCATTTCTATTTCATATTTAATGGAATGAAATAATAATGATATAAATGTATAATATAATTCCAGTATAATATAGTGTATAATAACATTTACTCCATCCTTTATACATCCCACATATGGCATTAACGATTCAAATCACTTTGAGGGGGCGGTAGTCCGCACATCCTAAAATGAAATTATCGCATTTACCCATAATGGAAATCATAACTCATGACATAAATGAGAAATACAGAAGAATAAGTAAAACATAAACATATTATATATCATATATAAATATAGTGACATCTTAATGTCCACCTTTGAAGGTGTTATATGAGTGTTGAACAATCATCGTTTCGTGAGGCAGAAATTCGCCATCCACAGAAACCATATGTTCTTTAACCATTAGATGTTGGTGTGTGTAATTTTAGCTCGAATACTTCTTATAACAACATCCTAGTATATTTAGTATACTGGTGTTGTCACAAAAGAAATTAATAAAAAGAGTTAAGGGGGTTGGAGAAGAAAAATAAAACAAAACAATATTAGAGAAGACATTACCTCAAAATCAGGTAACTCTTTTTGATTTGAGCCAAAGACTTCCTTGGGAAGAGTTCTGCCCAAATTGAGGCTTATAGGAGTAATAGGTGGAAGTTGGGAGAGTATTTGGGCAGAGGTTGGCCGAGCCAAATGGCTTAAATGTGTGAATGAGGTGGTAGAGGTGGGGGCCTTTTATAAGAGGAGAGGAGGGGCACTCTTGGAAAGTAAGGAAATTTTACATTATTATACAATGATTTTCGGATTCTAAAGGTCCCACACTTATATAATTAGTGGATAAGGTGATAAGGGTTCTAACACTATCCATACAATAGTCTTTGGACAAGTGTAAGCCTTGGATTGTACATTATATTTTCATTTTATTAAAATCGTTAAATAAAGAGGTCATCGTTGCATCATAATGATGTCATAAATAATTTAATTTATTTAATGTCTAAAAATTATAAAAAAAATACTATGATGTAGGAAATCTTTTTAGCTTTCCAATTAATATTTATAGTCAAAACTATGACTTGTATAACCCCATGTAAAAATTGTTTTAGTAAAACATTTCATGTTTGTGTCATTTTTTACTTTAACATTAAATAAAAGGTATTTATGTCATCTTCCAACTAAAGTGGCTCCATGGGGTCCCCAAGTTGACCCATGGATTGTATTGGTCGGAAATGGCATATCCAATGAGGGTTGGACAAGTGTCAAGCTCATATCATATTATGAAAACATTATTTTTACCTTAAACTACACTAATTACCTCTAATCGCGATTAAGAACTTAAAAGTTACTATTCACCAAAAAATTATTTTAATCTCATTGAACCACATTTTAATTCTTAATGACAACCATGTATGTCGGATTTTTGAAAATAAAATCACAGAAGTGGTAATATTTCATTTAAACGAAAAATCAGTTATTTAACTACCACTTAGTGGTTTCACTATTCATCAAAAATTGAAGTTTTTCAGAACAATGCCAAAATTTCACCCTAAGCTATAATTGATATTCCGAATTCAAAAATGATGTCTATTTTAAAAAATTCCAAACATATATGTTGCATTAATTAATTTTATAATTAATTCCCGCTGTCACAACAAATAGCGTGTTTTTAAGAAACAATTTATATCAAAAGATTGGCAATTGTTTACGTCCAATTTAAATGTTAAATTAATTCTAATGACCACCATTGGATAAAATGGTAAAAATATATTCTAATTATACTTTAAAACCACTAAATAGTATAATTTATCACTATAAATTATTTTTATTAAAAAAGTTGTTTTTAAGTATTTTTCACTATTCATAAAAAATTGGAAGTTCTCAGAAAAATACCAAAAATTCAACATAGGCTAATTTCGATATTCCGAATCCAAAAATGAAGTCCATTTTGAAATATAAAATTTCTATAATTTTAAAAAGTGGTTATTACTATTCATAATGGCTACGTTGATTAGTCACGGTGTTTTAGAACTCGAAGTTGCGTACAATGCAAGCCATTGTATTATTGAATGAGAAGCATATCGTGGAAGCTCGGGGTGTTACATTCTCCCCTCCTTCAATAAATTGCGTCCTCGCAATTTGACATTTTTTCTTTGAAAATAAAAGGTTGAAAAGAGAAAATACCTTTTTGGAAAACCCACATCGGAAATAAGATTAATAATATTTAGCCTTAATAAGAGGGAAATGGAAATAAGAAAGTCACCACCAAATTATGATCTCGATAAGGAGAACATTGGTGGAAATTAGAGACATATAATTGGAGGAAAAACGTAAATATTTGTAGGAAGTGATTGAGGTCATCAATCACAATCAACTGTCAAATTGAGGGCCTCAAAGCCTTCAATCTATGTTGATTTAAAATATCATCAGTTCAACAAGACATAAGGTATTTGGATAACATGTTTTTTTGTTTCAATATCCCTTTACTAAAGTTTAAGAATTAATTTATTCATTTATTAAGAGATAGGTATATATATATTTATGCTTGACAATTAGAGTTTCAACCTTCAACTCATCTTTCACTCAAAAGATAATAGAACTCAAAAATATTATACTTATCCTAATTGTATAAGGTTCCAAATGTTAACACATACCATTTAGATTAGTAAAATTATTTTGTAACAACCAGGGACTTCCTGTAGGCTAGTGGTAGGAAATAAAGGCCTGTCACACCATGATTGTGGGTTCGATTCCTGCTGCTTTGTCCGACGCGACGGGTTATGCCCCACCCTGCAGTTTGTTTTTTTCCTAAAACTATAGTATCATAATATTCCAAAAATAATCTTCATAAATTTTTTAACCTTAAACAATACTTTCCAAAGATCTAATTAATCCACTCCAACCTTCATAATTATCCAATATACCTCTGTCCAGACTTTCTCTAAAAGGTCTCTTAATTCCAAAATCAATTTATCAGATTCCCCAAACCAAGTAAAGTTTCTCTTATTGTCACATACTAAAAATATAATTACCTTCATCATATTAAAACCTTACTGAAATCAACAATTACTGCAGTACAATCCTTATATATATATATCACATTATTCTAATAACCAGAATATAATCCATGAGTCCAAAAGCACCATTACATTAGTTATTCTGCTTCAACTGTAGTAACAGAGTAGGATTGTCCTTGATCCCTTGTCCTTTTCTGAGGTAAGTTTCCCTGACGCTTAGGACATTCATTTGCATAATGACCCATTTCTCTACAATTGTATCATTCAACTTTGATAGCCTCTTTCTTTCCCTTGCAATCACGAGCCTGGTGACCCTTTTCTCCACATTTATAACAAACTCACATTCCTTTTAGGCAAGTACCAGGGTGATTCTTCCCACAATTATCACATAATGGAAAACCCTTCTTTCCCTTTTTCCCTTTATCTGTCTCTTGTTCCACCGTTCTCTTCTTCTCTTACTTTACTTTGTTGTCATAAGACTTAGAGAATTCCTTTTCTGTCTTGATAGCACACGAGACAATATCTTCGTATGATGAGAAGGATTGTGATACTAAATCTCAACGGAGAAATGGTTTTCACCCATCAAAGAAATGATCAATCTTACTCCTTGGGTTACGTATATAATCTGCAGCATACCTCGCTAACCTTGTAATGTTGGCCTCATACTTTGTGACATTCTCATCCTCCTTCTGCCTCAGACTCAGAAATTGCCTTTCCATATTTGCTCGATGGTCACGAGGAAAGTATTTTTCTAAGAAAAGCTCTTTGAACTCCCTCCATTCCATATTCGATACGTCATCATCTTCATTTGTGTTTTGAATCAGCGACCACCACTGATTGGCATCTCCAGTGAGGCGGTAAACTGCTATGACAACCTTCTCCCTTTCGCTACTCCCCAAGGCATGGAATATTTTCTCTAAGGAGTTTATCCATTGCTCAGCTACTAATGGATTTGTACCCCCATTAAATGTTGGGGGTTGTTGCCTCATGAAGCGGTCTAACATTGATCCTCCACATTGTGGATCAGGGTGATCCATACGAGTAAGGTTATTATTCATAACTTGAGTGAGTTGTCCCAGTATGGTAATAAGTTGATCAGCACCAGTTGTATCTCCAGATCCACAATAATTATCTTGAGCAGGAGGGAAATCCCTACACAGAGTGCGTGCATTGATACGGTTTCCATTCCTTCCACTAGGCACCATTTCTAAACAATGGCATAAACTAGATTAGTTTATGAATCAAAATACGAAATTCCATACTTGTAAAATACTTAACATAAATTGAACTATTTGTGGATATAATCCATAATCATAAAAAGGTTTTATTTGAAGAAGTATATACTCATAACCGTTCATAGTGGTTTGTAAAGAAAATGGGAATTATCCTAAGCATATCCCCCAGGAGTGTCCTAACCAAGAGTGCAGCAAGGCCCGTTGTCTTGCACCAGTTCCCGTTCGAGTCTAGCTCAAAGCGGTGTTTTCAAGTTTTACCCCTAGGTACATCTGTGCCAGAGCTGCCTCTACCTGCTTGTTTCCAGACAGGGATGTATTTCTCGTAAAACTCACAAAATCTCTACAATAACAAAATTCTAGGAAGTTCTTCTATACTAATCCTCAAAGTCTATCTTTGGGCTTTGTGCTCTAATCAGAGTTTATCTAAATCTAGCTTCCAAGGTTAGTACTAAACTGCCTCTGATACCAACTGTAACGCCCCGACTCCAGCTACCCAGAGTCGGTGCATTACTTCATAACATTGGCATGATCACAAAAGATCAAGTCTCGAAAGACCGATTAGTTTAGTAGCCTTGGAAACACTAGATACATTCATAAACGTTACATTACATCATAAAGTGAAAAACTACAATAACAAAGTCTCCATAGTCCACACTCATATCCTCTTCTGACAATCCCTGGAGGTCATTCATAAAATACTTCTTCACATCCTGGAAAATATTAAAACATTGAAAGGGGTGAGCTCAGACGCTCATTAAGGATAACAATAATGCAGAATCTTTCATAAATAAACATAAAAATTTAAGGCAATGTATAACTAAAACAAAAGCCTTTTAAACTTGAACATAAACATAATATGGAAAAAGTAAAATGAGATAATGCCATTCACTTCCTCACATGGATATTCTACTGGTCAAATAATCACATGCAATATCAATAACCACTTTCATAATGAGGGAATGTATAATGCCAGACATTCTGAAACATTTTGTCAAGGCCTCATCCAAGACATCTAAAATGATTAAGGCCTCGGCCAAAACCATAAATCAAATTGGGAAAGGGCCTCGGCCAATTCCACTTCTAGTTGTCTCATGAGACCTACCGATGCATCGAGGAGCTATAACGGGCTCCACCCGTCACTTATTAAGTCCAATACATTCCTCATATGAATAGGTTTAAACATATCATAAACCATAACATAATCGTATCACATAAGACATGCATAAAGGAAGCATAACATTTCCACTTTTCAATCACAAGATATCAATACAACAAATTGTTATAATAAAAACGCTTTCAAAACCATTTTCAATACCAAAATAAAAGAAAGATAAAACTTTGTATTTATTTTTCATTAAAAAAATGATGGCTTGTAGAGGAAGCCGAAACTCAAATAATGGTCACGGCGACCGAGAAGTCGTTTTCGCCGCATAAGTACGGAAAGAAAAACATTCCCTTTTGTCGTTTAGCAAAACTCTTCGTATAAAAAATATTCCTTTTGAATAAATGTAAAAGTCAAAGGGGTTTATACACCGTATAATAGAAAGTTGTGTATAAAACCAAATATGCCTCAATGAAAGGGATTGAGACGAAGTCCTTAAAAAGTTCATTTTTTTAAATAAAGTACATATATAATGTGTATTCACTATAAGTACACATAAATAATGTAAAAATACAAGATAGGACATAATAATATCATGTCATAATTTGAAAGTAGGAGATTAACCCAAAGAATGGAAGTTGGGTTAAGAAATTCCCTTACCTCGTGTCTGACTTGACTCAACCGTTCTTTAACCTCCTGAATAATAAACTAGAGTTAATATATACCTTATTAAGAACCATTTTCAATTTCATTATCATTTTTATATCCCTTATTACAATGATATGAACATTATGTAATTATTTAAGTTAATAACGGTCGTTTTGTCGATCTTTGGTACTTGAGTCAACAATAAACTTCTTATAATTACAAGTTGTTTATGTGGTAGAATATCCATTATCTCCAGAATTATATTCATTATTTATATGTCATATATATCATATATATCCAGTATATACATTCATTTATAACATTACGTAACATTTAGAGGTAAGAAATGAAATGCACCGTTCATGGAGACGGTAAGCCGTACGTACGCATGAACGCTACTTTCATTTCTATTTCATATTTAATGGAATGAAATCATAATGATATTAATGTATAATATAATTCCAGTATAATATAGTGTATAATAACATTTACTCCATCCTTTATACATCCCACATATGGCATTAACGATTCAAATCACTTTGAGGGGGCGGTAGTCCGCACATCCTAAAATGAAATTATCGCGTTTACCCATAATGGAAATCATAAATCATGCCATAAATGAGAAATAAAGAAGCATAAGTAAAACATAAACATATTATATATCATATATAAATATATTGACATCTTAATGGCCACCTTTGAAGGTGTTATATGAGTTTTGAACAATCATCGTTTCGTGACGCAGAAATTCACCATCCATAGAAACCGTATGTTATTTAACCATTAGATGTAGGTGTTTGTAATTGTAGCTCGAATCCTTCTTATAAAAACATACTAGTATATTGAGGATACTGGTTTTGTTACAAAAGAAATGAATAAAAAGATTTTAGGGGGTTGGAGCAGTAAAATAAAACAAAACAATATTAGAGAAGACATTACCTCAAAATCGGGTAACTCTTTTTGATTTGAGCCAAAGGCTTCCTTGGGAAGAGTTCTGCCCAAAGTGATGCTTCTAGGAGTAATAGGGGGAAGTTGAGAGAGTATTTGGGCAGAGGTTGGCCGAGAAAAATGGCTTGAAAGTGTGAATGAGGTGGTAGAGGTGGGGGCCTTTTATAAGAGGAGGGGGGGGGGGTACTCTTGGAAAGTAAAGAAATTTTACATTATTATACAATGATTTTCGGATTCTAAAGGTCCCACACTTATATAATTCGTGGCTAAGGTGATAAGGGTTAGAAATCTACCCATCCAATAGTCTTTGGACAAGTGTAAGCCTTGGATTGTACATTATCTTTTCATTTTATTAAAATCGTTAAATAATGAGGTCATCGTTGCATCATAATGATGTCATAAATAATTTAATTTATTTAATTTCTAAAAACTAAAAAAATACTATGATGTAGGAAATCTTTTTAGCTTTCCAATGAATATTTATAGTCAAAAATATTACTTGTATAACCCCATGTAAAAATTGTTTTAGTAAAACATTTCATGTTTGTGTCATTTTTTTACTTTAACATTAAATAAAAGGTATTTATGTCATTTTCCTACTAAAGTTGCTCCATGGGGTCCCCAAGTTGACCCATGGTTTTTCTTGGTCGGCCATGGAATAACAAATGTGGGTAGGACAAGTTTAAAGCTCATATCATATTATTAAAACATTATTTTTACCTTAAACTACACTAATTACCTCTAATCGCGATTAAGAACTTAAAAGTTACTATTCACCAAAAAATTATTTTAATCTCATTGAACCACATTTTACTTCTTAATGACAACCATGTATGTTGGATTCTTGAAAATAAAATCACAGAAGTGGTAATATTTCATTTAAACGAAAAATCAGTTATTTAACTACCACTTAGTGGTTTCACTATTCATCAAAAATTGAAGTTTTTCAGAACAATTCCAAAATTTTACCCTAAGATATAATTGATATTCCGAATTAAAAAATGATGTCTATTTTACAAAATTCCAAACATATAAGTTGAATTAATTAATTTTATAATTAATTCCCGCTGTCACAACAAATAGCGTGTTTTTAAGAAAAAATTTATATCAAAAGATTGGCAATTGTTTACGTCCAATTTCAATGTTAAATTAATTCTAATGAACACTATTAGATAAAATGGTAAAATTATTTTCTAATTATACTTTAAAACCACTAAATAGTATAATTTATCACTATAAGTTATTTTGATTAAAAAAGTTGTTTTTAATTATTTTTCACTATTCATAAAAAATTGGAAGTTCTCAGAAAAATACCAAAAATTCAACATAGGCTAATTTCGATATTCCGAATCCAAAAATGAAGTCCATTTTGAAATATAAAATTTCTATAATTTTAAAAAGGGGTTATTACTATTCATAACGGCTACATTGATTAGTCGCGGTGTTTTAGAACTCGAAGTTGCGTACAATGCAAGCCATTGCATTATTGAATGAGAAGCATATCGTGGAAGCTTGGGGTGTTACAAAAATGGTTCTTAATCAAGTAGAAATTAACTCAAGTTTATTATTCAGGTCATTAAAGAACGATCGAGTCAAGTCAGACCCAAGGTAAGGGACTTCGTCTCAATCTCCGTTCATTGAGGCATATTTCGTTTTATACACAACTTTCTTTTATACGGTGTATAAACCCCTTTGACTTTAACTTTTATACAAAAGGAATCTTTTTCTACGAAGTGTTTTACAAAACGACAAAAAGGAATGTTTCTTTTAACGTACGCGGCGACAAAGACCTTTTCCGCCACCGCGAGTAATATTTGGTCTTTGGATTCCTCAACAAGCCGTAATGTTTTTAGAATAAAATAAATACCATATACTCTTTTATGTATTTTGGTATTGAAAATGGTTTTGATAAATAATTATATTATGTCATTATATTTATGATATATTTTGATTGAAATGTGGAAATGTTATCATTCCTTTATATTGGTTTTATGTTTTATGATTTTATATTGGTACTTGGACATTTTAACGGGTGGTTACGTTATAAACCATATGACAGGTGGTGCCGTGAATACCAGGACGGGTGGTTACATTATAACCTCCAATGCATTGGGTATGGAAGTCGGCCGTATGGCTATTCCATTTAGTATGTATGGAAAATGGCCGTATAGCTGTTCCATTAAGTGATGTGTGTGGGAGTCGACCGTATGGTTATTCCACTTAAGTATGTTTATGTCCCAAGTTACCTTTATATATGTTATGTGTTCTTTATATGGGTTTTATGGAAATCCTTTGGTTACAAAAAGGTAAGTAATGATATTTTATTCAGTGAAGAGTTTTTAATACTTCATAAAGGTGAAATGTATTACCTTGATAAAGTATACATGGTTTACATTTTGTTTTGATAAACTAACAGTTTTTATTCTTTGTGTATCCCTTACTGAGTTTTTATGCTCATCCCATGTTTTTGAAATGTTTTTCACAGGACTTAGCGTGGAATAGGGTCAAGGATGGGATCAAGGGAAAGTCATGCTACCTAAAACATGAAACTAGACATGTTTCTTTTTAAGAGTTTTTTATTTTATGGAAAGAGATTACTTTGTAATCTTTTGAGATGTAATAGTTATGTCCTAATTCTCTAAAACTCTAAACCTGAAAAGATCCTCAATGTGAATTATTCATTTAATTCAATTTTAAGTAAGGTTTAAGGATGGGGCCTTATAGTAGGAGTAGTAAGAGATTCATTAGTTACTTTAGCTATAATAAATTTGTTAATATTTGGTAATTCTGCATAGAATGTGTTATTCTTTGATCATTGAATTATATTTTATAATGAATCATAAGGAGTGCATCTTCCAATTTCACTAAATATTTCTAAATATTTCATAATTTTCTTATTCTTATTCTTATAAAACTTATTTAAATTACCATCTTAATTCCATTCTATATTTTTCTTCCTTTTTAGCTTAGAAAAATCAGCTATTATATGTCTGACCTTTTTACACTCCTAATATATTAATTCTGTAGATACATTTTCTTCAATTTTTTCTTTGTGACCTTTCTTGTATATGTACTTGAAACCATTTTTTCTGAAAATATTATTCATTATAATATCAAGATTAGCTAACACATTTCATCACTATTCTGAAGAAATAATATTTAACTCAATAATAGCTTTCTTCTTATTAGAAGACTTCACAACCTTCTCATTGGATAATTCATTAATAGAAACATTAGATGTTGTTGAAAAACAAAACCCTTAATTATTATTTATCATCCTGTGTTCTTCTCCTTTCTATCTACCCTCATACTACATAAGAGTTTCCATAAGATCATCAAGAGTTTGATTAATAATTCTTCATGTGTCATCCATAGAAGTCCCTTTGGATTCCCATTAATTAGTAATAATATCTATAATATTTTGTACTAAAATACCATTATAAATAGATTTCTATTGAAGTGATTGTAAACTTATTATAATCATAATATTTATTTCATGCATCTTAGAAACTAATTAACTAGGTTGAAAATAAAAATCATGATAATCAGCTAAAAGCATATATCTTATTATTTTAATAACCTTAGAAGTTCCAGAATGAGTTACTTATAACTTATTTTAAATTTTATAAGAAACTTCACTAGAATAAATATGAATATAAATATTTATTTTCATAGAAAATAATAGAGCATCCCTTAATCTATAATTTAGTTAATATTCATGATTTTCCTGATTAGTAAAATCTGTTAATTTTATATCAGGAATTTTTTATTTCCAGTCAACATCACAAAATTTACAACTCCAATTTTTATCACAATAGTCTTAATATAGTCTCTACAAATTCATAATAATTCCCTTCTAAAATAGGTGGTTTATTGAGATTCACATTTTCAAAGGTACCCATGATTAACCCTTCTATATTTTATTAAATAGAAAGTAATTTCTCTGGAAAAAATTTGTTTAAGAAAAGTAAAAAATTAAATAAATATTAAATATATAACAGAAGAAAAATATTTCTATGTAAAGCAGTAGAAACTTCCCTAAATCCATTTTATATGATCGTAAGAGTTTACAATGGATACAAGAGTGGGGTGAATTATATTTTAAAATTTAATCTAATACAATGAAAAAACTATTTAGTATAAAATTTTGGACACAGAATTAGTTCAATCATTAGAGTGTTTGTATCAAATTCATAAATCATCTCATAATTTTTATTATTATTGGACTCAAAGGTAATTTGATAAAATAGTTTTTTAAAAAGTTATTTAAAACAGACATTCCTATTTAAATGCATAGGGGAATATAAACTTGTATAATCAAGTAAAATGAAATATTATAATAAAGTAAGAATAAATTACATGATTTATAATATTAATTTAAATCGTTAAACTTAATATTTAAGGAAATCATAAATTCTAACTTAATATGTCCATAGTTTTAAAGCTAACTATAATGTTCTATGTTTATTTACCAAGAAATCACTCGATAAAATGATTGGAATGAATATGATGCCCAAAACTAATGAATCCCTTTACTAAACACATTTGTGACAACTATATTACTATCTAAAAAATTCCTCAATATGATGGATCAGATTCACCTATATTCCTAACCCTAGAAGCTCTCAATATAAACCTCAATCAAACAGAGAAATACAAAATAAAAAAAAGTTCTAAGGATTTTACAATTCCTCACATGGAATCCTTAGAAATAAGAAATATAAGAAATTATAATGTGTGAGAATGATATATCCAGATAAATAAAAATATCAGGCCTCTTGAGTTGAAAATTTCCAGCTCCTATCTCCTCAAATGAGATTCTATTTATAGAAAAATATTCAATGTTCATATTTCTATGTGTTCTTCAATAACCTCGAAATGTTTTCACTTTGATAGCTCATAATAATACTATTTTCTATATTGGAATCGAATAATGAACTGCAATATATTTTCCAATGTTGTTTTTTGGTAGCCCCATTATATTTCTAAAATGAATTCTATATGATAGAAATAATTCAATTTACACCGATTATAAACATTGGATAGTCTGATGGAATTTTATATTATTTTTATATCCAATTAAGTATATATGTTTAGTCTGATGAATTAAAACTATTTCTTCTCTAATGGATATGACTTCAGTACGTCTGATATTTAAGACACTAGTCTACCCAATGGAAAACACACAAGTCAGTCTGATAAACTAGATGCATAGTCTGTCCGATGGATCAGATTAAATAAAATTAAAAAGTTTATATATGTTTTATATTAGAATAATTTATTTATTTATAAGATAGAAAATTAGGTTTTCTATAGAAAAAATATAAAAAAACATGGTATATCTAAATTTAGTAAAATATTATTTTATGAATTTGTTAAAGTGTTTTGTATTTCCAAAACTGAGGAATAAAAAACTAGGAAGTAAAAATTTTGACTTAATAAAAATGAGTAGGAATTTCATATATATATTTCATATATAATTTAATCATATTAATACCCTCAAATTAAACATATTGGTTATAAAAAAATATTATGTAATATATTATTTGTGTTGTTTAAGTTTGTTTTTATATGTATTATATGATTTTGAAGAAAATATTATTCTATTAAAATATCATGTTGTTACATTATATCCTCCATTAATAAGTTTCATCATCTAAATATTAACTTCCATTCATAAATAGAGGGGGTTGAATATGAAAATATCATTTTGAAATCCTGCATTTTAAAAAGGGTTAATAAATCTTCATCTTGATAAGATATAATGGAATGTTTTATAGATATTTATAATAACACCTATCTATGTTTCAATATAGAAAAACATTAGTGAGAAGTGTAGATGTATAAATTGAAGAAAAGAGTAATTCCAAAATAATTTGGGAGGGTGATAGAGATCATTGATCAAAATAATGTAAATTATGCGGATAAAGATAATAACTACAAAACAATAAATAGTGAGGTATGAAAAATACCACTGATTCATTGAAATTGAATATAAATGTATAAAATTTTTTATTTCAATATCATTTTCCTAAAGTTTAGGTATTGTTTAACTATAAATATAGATAACACTAGATACTTTAATGAATTGATATATATTTATTCCATAATCACAATTTCATAATTTTGTCGTAGTTAAATCAATTTTCACTTCATTTCTTACTATAATAAATGAATATTACATATTATTTTTTATTCATGAAGTACAAAAAATTAACATTCAATAGATCAAAATATCCATAAAATAATGAAAATTCTTTTCACATGTCTTTAAATATATATAAAAACTATAATGGTTAGTATAAGGTATCCAATATAATATATTGATCTCTAATCCTAAACAGTATTTAATTAAAAATAATTTCAAACTAAATAGTACATCTTGTTGTCTAGTGGTAGGTGTGGCACCCTTGTTACCATTTGGTTTTGGGTTCAAGCCTTGTTACCTTTCTAGATGGGATGAGTTATCACCCAACATCTAGGTTTCCTTTTTTATAAAACTATTTTAATATAATTCAATTAATATTCCCAAGAATATGATGAATATCCTCAGAAATAAAATTAATCATCAAATAACATTTTAATCACTATGGTTTTCTATTATAGTAATTTTAGCTTAAAATAAAATAATCATAATTGAGTCCTATTACCTTAACATAAATTATCATATTAACCCTAAAGTTTATCAATTCATTTAAACTTATTAAAATATGATTCTTCCTCAAATAATACTTTATGTTGAACCTAAGGGTTTCATATACCTCAACTTAATGAAATGTCTCTAAAAATGTCATTAATCACATGAAAATCTCATCACATAAAACAAAAAAATGTGTGTATAAGACTTTGAACTTATGATCCACCATAAAATCATAAACACAGGATGGTATCTATAACTCTTAATTTAATATTTTAAAAAGAAATATATGTATCTCAAAACTAATAAAATCTATATATGTTTCATGATTATTATAAACAAAATACCTTTAATAAAAATAATTCTACAATTTTACTCTTGAATCCCAATACATAAATAAATAATCCCTCTTAATTGAATGGTTAGTATAAAATATTCCCTTACATGGTCTTGGATTTAACGTTTAAAAGAGGGTATTGACATAGATAATTCCTAGGTTCCCCATATTTGAGACAACAAACTATAAATGTATCACTGTGATAAAATTTATTTCTCCCAATTGAACTCTTTAATTTTCGTCATCAATTAATTTCTCTATGCCATTATTTTACACAAATAAATAAATTTTCAATTATTTTGATTCAATTTCTTGGGTGTTTCTGGCCAAATTTATGATGTGAAGGAAATCATGACTTCTTTATTAAATGGTATCCACCAATTGGTCTCTTATCAAACACAATCATTCTATTATTTTGTGTGTCTGATAGTTGGTTAAGGTAGAGGTTGTTAATCATATATCAGGATAAATGATTAGGAAAAATCAAAATATATTTTATATTATCCATCATCCCATTTGTCTTCTCAAAATCACCATATCTTCCTTCACATTATGCATTAACATCATTCCTCCTGGTTCTAACCATTGACTAAAACAAAAAATCATGGTGTGAGCATTGGTACTCATAATTATGGAAAATAATTTAGAGGAATTATAAATATTCAACATTATTTTTAATTTATGACACCTTATATTTAACATAAGTCATTCATGATCATCATATATTCAAATCCATAATGAATTTTCATAAGAAAATGTAAAATAAACTTATCCTGTCCCCCAAGTGTTTCAAACTTGGTGTGAAGTATGCAACACTCACTGTGCACTAGAATTATTGACGAGATTTACTCAACCAGCTCTTTTTGGGTTATTACGACTAGATAAATATGTGCCAAAATCATTTCTAATTATAATATCTAATCATGGATATATTTCTAGGGAACCCATATAATCTGTAGATTACCAAAAATATTTAGGTCTTAATAATAAACATATTCTTATTATCAATGATATTAATATGGTTTTATTTCTTAATCTATGTTTTCCAAAATCTAGTTGTATAACGTCTCGAATCAGGTGCCATATGAATGTGCCCTGAGCCAGTCGGTCACATGACCTCATTCGCGACTCCTCGTATGCTATAGACTACTGACTAGCATTGAGGGTATGATAAGTCAGTCATGGAGAGATTATACACTCATTTATCAAATTAAAACACCAACGAAAATAAACAAACAAACATGGAAGCATATATAACCCGATCAATAATCATGCCATAAGATAACCAAATATGAAATATAATACTCAACTGAAAAGTAAACATGAAATGCTAATATAAGTGTCATGAGTCTTGAAAGAAACTGAAAGTAATGACACTATGAATCCAAAAGAGGGTCCCAAAACATGTCTAGTCCCCTCCTCCAAGATCCATCCCCAATCATCCACTTATCCTTGGAACGTTTTACTTATCCAGCCTTGAAACAATTTAATATATTCGGGTACCCATCAGGTAGCCCAAATAGGGTGTGATTACAACTCATTAGGCAACCACCAATGGGGTCTAAAGAAGGTCCAGTCAAAAGATAGTGCATGTAACTCAATTAATAAAGAAGTAAAATGATATAATAAAAGGTTTATCAACTTTTTATTTATTCTTATCTAACTATATTAACTATATGGTTCCCAAGGATACCCGTATCTCAATAGTAACTTCATATCATAATAGAGCCTGAAGTTTTTCCAATGTAATATCATACCTTAATACCTGCTTCTTCTGTAAGGTTTACATATTCATAGGTGGTATGATATATCAATACCTAATTTGGCTTAATGCTATAGTTTAAATAGTCTCATGTGGGGACATAACTTGGAGAACAATTATTTATATTCATTAATTTCACATTTAAAATCCACATTTCAATAGTTAACAATTTTACAAACATAATTAAGATGACCTTGTTATCATGCTTACTCCTCAATAGAATGACCATGTTCCCACTCTATGTACTCATAAGTATAATTACCATGTTACAATGTATACTTCCCAATTTATAATCACTATGTTCCCATTCCCTTTAATCATAAGTATGATGACCATGTTAACATTTGAACTTCTCAGTTTATAATGAACATGTTTCCATTATTTACCACATAATTAATTTACCATTTAATTATGCACCTCAATACCATTACAAATTCAAAAATTAGATAAACACATCAAAACCATTAGTTAACACAATAATTAACTAAATGCATCAAACCTATTAATTAATTCATTAATTAATTTACAATCCCCACAACTCATCTCCCATAATAAACTTTCTTGAATTAATTATCTTTTTCTAAATCTAAAACCACCCTAATTAATCCCATAATTAATTATCTCGATCATAATCTCAAAGCACATAATTAATTTATAATTAATTATCTGAACATATCCAATTCGATATCTAATAATTGATTTCGAAATTAATTATCTAGATTCCCACCACTATCTTTTATAACCAATTTTCCCCAAATTAATCATCTAATAGGATATACCCTTAATCTCATGATTAATTCCCCAATTAATCATCTATTTCAAAAAAAATCAATAACTCAATGGGTTAATCTAATTAACCCAATTCAAGGAAATCAATTGCAAAATGAATCTAGCAATTCTATAATCTCACATAAACATATAAAATACTTGACTATGGGAATAATATTTGGACCACCCACCTCGATTTGTTGATGGATGTTTTCATAATGAAAATCACTAAAATCCAAGTAGCGAAATGACATATATATAATTTTCAATTTCAAAATCCCTAAATCAAGATATCAAAATATCATGCTCTAATCAATCTAGATCTAGATCTACAAACCTAGATCTAGATCTCACCACATAGATTTAGATATGAATAAACAGAGGACAAAATCTACTTAAAGAACAAGAGAAGATGGGGGAATGATCAGGAAATGCATTAGGATGAAATCCACTTACCAAAAAAGAGTGGATCTTTGATTCGGGTGATGAATCTTGAATAATGAAGGTCGAAAGAGGTTGGAACCGCTCTAAAATATCTAAGATAGGCCAAAATATATCAATCCCAAACCTATGTTGGAATGGGGGTGTTTCTAGGGTTTGAGGATTTTTAAAATAATTTTCAGAAGAAATCAAACCACACACTCAGTTTTCTTTGGTTGGGGTGAAAAATTAGGGAAATTGTGTGCTAACCATGCATATCTCACTACCAAGGGTCATGTGGTTACCCAAGTTTAGGCACACAATTTTTCAAACCATGTGAAAAACGTGAAAACCACCCTACCCTTAAAAATTATTTAAACCCCATAATATTTCACCCCAAAACATAACTCCAAACAAAGTACTTAGAAACAACCAAAAGTACATGAAGAACGTGCCAAATATGACTATAAAAAGGCTAGGATCTTACAATCTCCCCCTTATAACTGCTTATCCTTGAGATACATTTCCAATCCTTTCTATGATTCTCAGATAAAAAAAATTGGCCCATTGAGCCCTCATATCTGATTCTATTTCCCACCTTTCCTATTATAGACAGTCATGTTTCTAGAAGACCCGAACTATCAGCATGGTATTTCCCCACAACACATTCTCACTGCGATCCAACACACATATCAAATTCTCCTCAATGGATGCATCTATCTCAAGGCCAACCTCATCCACATTGATCAAATGAGAAGGGTTAGGGTGATACTATCAATGTTTTGATACATGTAAAACAATATGCATTGCGTTGTATCTCTGTGAAAGATCCAATCAATATGCCACCAGCCTGATTCTCTCCACTTTCTCAAAGGGCCCAATAATCTTGGGCATGGACATTCCCTACCACTTTATCTTATGTTGACCATGACTAGAAGACACCCGAAGGAATATGAGATCTCTCTCATTGAACTATAGGGGTCGTCTTCATCTATCAGCACAAAAATTCTATCTACTTTCATCTGTATCCATACATTTCCAAAACAAATATACCTGCTATATTGTCTCCTACACGAGACGTGGTCCCAACAACTCAGATTCACCTACTTCTTTCCATCATAACAGTGATCTTCATTTACTACCATAAATATATTCTTATGGTTCCATCTATACACTATCCATATAACTATATTTATAGAATAAATCCACTAAATCCAAGTTATTTTCCCAAGATCCACCGAAGTCAAGAACACATTCCCATATCTTATCCTAAAGCACTTGTATAATACATTTTGTCTTCCCATAATTCTTTGGGTGGAGAGATGTACTCATTAATACATGTGTACAAAGCCCTTTCCTCAAGCCATTCTAGAAGCATGAAGTAAAGCATGAAATAATATATGAAACTAGAGTCCGTGGTACTCCATGAAGATGGACTATCCCCCAAATGTAAATTTCTCCCATTTGTTCTATTGTAATGGTTTTTTATATTGGCATGAAATGTTATAACTTTATTAGTTAATCCATAAAGACCCAAATATAATCATCCTTCATAAGAATTTTTGGAAGACCCACCACAAAATCCATGGTCACATCATCCCACTTACATTCCGGAATAGACAAAGTCTGTAGTAAAACACTAGGTCATTGATTCTCCACATTCACCTACTGGCTAGTGAAGCATCTTTTCAGAAACCCTACAATCTCCTTTTCATTCCTAGAAACCAAAATTTTCATCGCAGGTCATGGTACATTTTGGTTACACCTAGATGCACCACCTAATTTGAGGCATGAAATTTCCGCATGATCTTCTCTCACATGCCCATAGGTACCACAACTCGATTCATCACATAGAGGATTTAATCTTCATCGATAAACCTATATGAATATTTAACCCCAATTTTAAAGATTTACCTCAAGGATAATCACGATGGATCCTCATACTATCTATCCCTAAACTGTCTCAAAAGTGTAGAATCCACTGAAACTGAAAATAGATTCATCTTCTCCAAACTCTTCGAAACCACCATATGCATTTCACCTATCATGGTCATCATTGTAATGTACCGGACCACTCTGTTCAATTCCTTTGTGAAAATTTGGTGTCTGTGGTGTTCTGGGTGGTCAATATGACTTATCCCCAACACTTTTCCAAATTTCCAGTTCTGTGAACAGTGTAATCGTAGCCTTAGGTGAACATTGCAACTGTGGCCATAGGTGAATAGTACAACAGTAGCTTTAGGTGAATAGTGTCATCAGTAGCCTTAGATGAATAGTGAAATGGTAACCTTATGTGAACAGTTTCATTGATTGCCTTATGTGAAGAGTGAAATAGTAACCTTATGTGAATAATGTCATCGGTAGCCTTATGTGAGGTTCCAATGGTAGCCTCTTTCCTTTTCCAAATTTAAATTTCATGAATAGTGTTTCTAGAATAGTGTGGTTTCAACAGTAGCCTCTTTCCTCTGCCAAATTTTGAGTTCATAAACAGTGTCTACATAATGGTGAGGTTCACGAACAATGTTTACAGAACGACGAGGTTCCAAAGGTGAGTCTTTAACGACGAGTTTCACAAAATGTATTCCCAGAACGGTGGGGTTCCAATGTTGTGGTTTCAATGGTGAGGTTCATGAATATTGTTTCTAGAATGGTGAGGTTCCAATGGTGAGGTTTCACCGGTGTGGTTCATGAATAGTGTTTCCAGAACGGTGAGGTTTCAACGGTAAGTTTCATTAACAGCGTTTCTAGAATAGTGAGGTTCTAATGGTGCAGCTTCAATGAAGAGGTTTCAACGATGAGTTTCAGGAATAGTGTTTCCAGAATGGTGAGGTTCCAAGGGTGAGGTTTCAACGGTGAGTATCATGAACAGTGTTTCTAGAACAGTGAGTTTCTAATGGTGAGGTTCATGAACATTGTTTCCAAAATAGCGATGTTCCAACAGTGAGGTTCCAACAGTGAGGTTCAGGAATAGTGTTCCCAAAATGGTGAGGTTCCAACAGTGAGGTTTCAATGTTGACGTTCATGAACAATATTTTTCCATTTCCAAATTTCTAGTTCATGAACAGTGTTTCCAACTTCCTACAGTTCACCCCTTTGACAGTCTCATTGACATAAAATACATTTAATGCATCTTTTAAGGACTCTAAGGCCGATTCAAAGGACATAACTCCTATATTAATTTCCCTAAGGCTCATGATGCTTTTACTTTGTTAATACACATGGTTTAATGTGATCCTATTTTAATGGAAAATCCAGTGTTTCTTAAACCACTACTTCGTTAAATATTCTAAAGAGACGATATATCTTTCTCCCTAGTTTTTCCTCCTTGTTGTCAGTTATGAGATTCTCAAACCTTTCATTCCATCCCATAGGAGTTTCACAATCATACATTCCTCCTTGGATTGGTTCCACTCTATTTTGATGCCAACAAGTAGAATAGATCAATCTTTGATATAAGGTGTGATCAGTCGTCATTATTTTTGGTTCATCTCCTTCTATTTCTCCTTACCCATTTATGGAATGCTCTCTCAATGTTCCTAATGGATTTTCTAGGGTGTTGACCAGTGTGGTGGTGTCTTTGCACACTCAGGTAGATATAGTTGTCACAGGGGGAGGTGATCATAACCCATTGTGTGGATCGTTCTCACATAAATAACGCCAAGAACTGTTTGGGGTAGGGGGTTCGTTGCTTCTCTTTTATTTTACATTAAACTGTATAGTTAGTATGTTTTTTCCAACTAGATCATAATGGAATTTAAATAATAAATATTATAACCAAATAAATAAAGTCGTATCGAACGTATGTTATTACCTCTTGTTTCACTATATAGAGCGATATCTATGATTTATTTGCTTAGATATTCATTCTTAACAGAACATGGTGAAGAATATAAAGCCAAAATTAATTGATAATTATTTGGATAAATATAAAGAGGCATCTAAATGAATCTAGTTATTCTTGTTGTAATTTTTATATTAATAGAATTGGTCCAGTAAGCATGTTTAATTATTTTTGATAGTTTACAGTTTAGTTTTCCCAAAGTTGGAACCTACGAATAATAAATCGGTTTATCCAAGATGGATTAAATAACAGGTTTTTTGATAAAATATTATTCTTTGTAGGGTTTTGAGTTACCCTCTTGCTTGTTTAAGGGCCACGATCCCAATTAATATGATGTTTGTTTTCTTATTTCTTGTGTTGTGATGTGAGCCTGGATGGCTATTATGATATGTGGGGGCTGGGAAGCCTATTGGTTGTGGTAGCAGTTGATTCCTAGAGTGGCGAGATGCATTGATTTCTACAAGTGGGTGTCGGGGAGGACACCAGGTATGATGGAACGAGTTATATGTGAATGTTTGGATTCTTGCGGATCTTATTGGTTGTTTATCAACTTTACATTCCCCACTACTCAATGTATCTTGTTTTTCTTACCCTCATTCCAAAAGTGGTGTAGATGTGTGGGGTATTCCCCATGTTTTTTGTGTTTAGATTCTTGAGGGAGGATGGGATTATGCTCTTGTTAATGGTGTAAAAGACTCGACGGGTAGTTCATTAACTCACATTGTTGAGCCCCCTTCTGTTTAGTAGCTTATAATTTTCTTCTAGAATGGATGAGAACATGGGAAGGTAATAATTTTTTTAATAAATGATTGATTAAATGATGTTAATAAATTCACTTAGAGCTTGCTGGAATGAAATGATAATGTTGAAATTTAAAGGAACAATGAACTTTTGGTGTGATTCTAATGAAATATAATGTGGAAATTATTAATGGTTAGTTAATGTTTAAAGAATTAATTAACGTAAAATAAAATTTATAAAAAGGAATGCAGTAATGTAATAAATCTCTTTAAATTGTTGTGTGCTTATAGGATACCTAGTCTTAGAAGTGGGAGTCAAGAATCTGAGAGACGTTAGCTACAATTGAGTCTAAGATTAGGTTACGCCTATAGTGTGTTTTTGAGATATAGTATATTCTATACTTTTGGGGTTTCTATATGCTACTCCCATTGGGATTTTGAGCCCTATGGGGGGTGTTTTCCCCAACATTATGGTGAGAGGATGGATGAATAACTAACCCCATTGGCCCAACTCTCTTCTCTTGGTAGTTACATGTGCAAGTAGGATGATTGGTTAGTTTTTATCATATATGTTTTTTGAGGGCTGTAATGGCTTATGGAATTTCACACACATATATTATGGATATAGTTTTATTTGAACTACTGTAGGTATAATGTGTATAAGCTGTGATGGCTTGAGGATCCCTACTCAGTGTACAAGCTGTAATGGATTGAGTTATAATACCTGATGTATGGTACACATTATATGAGATGTGGTGGCTCCCATAAACTACCTGGATATTTTCTAATGTGGATGTGGTGGTTTTTTTCATGAGGTGCATGTTTTTGTTCTTCGCCCAGGTGTGTACGGGCAAGCATTTTTGGAGAGAGATGCTTAGGATGTGTGATGTTGGGGAAAAGAGGCAAACTAGTGGGGAAGTAGTAGTGTGGTACCATTGATATTATTTATTATATTATATACTCTTGTACGTGTTACATGGGGAGAGCAGCCATGGTGAGGTTGGGGACATAGTATGCCATTTTAGGTGATGAGTTAGTTTCCATTATTGTTCACTCTTCTTTAGCATTCTTTCTTTACTATTGCACGAAAGGCTTTAGGGAGGATCCTATGGAGTATACTATTATACTCACCCTGTGTTTATATAAACTATTTTTAAGGTCACTTGGAGTAGGTTGGTGATCTGGCTGGTTTCTACTAGCTTGCAGTTGCAGGAGCTGTTTGGGCTTCGGGGTTGCTGTTGTTTTTACATTCTTTTGGGTACTTGCAGTTTTCCTCTTTCAGTTATAGTTGTTTTTCATGACATTACAAATTCATAATTGAGATTACATTTATATTGTTGTCTAAGATGGAGTTGGTTGGGGTCTGTCTTATTTCTCTCTTACACATGTGTTCTCTTAGTGGGTAATGCCTCCAATCTGTGTGTTTACTATACCCTCGGTGCGAGTCTCCAACCCGGGGCCTACTCGAGGTGGGACTCCAGGGTCCTTATGTCCCTTCTCACATTTCTAGCCCTGGAGGGGTACACCTTTTTGGGAGGGGTCATGAAAGGGTAGTATCAGAGGTCTTGTAGAAGGATATGATGGATTTTGGAGTTAGGAACAGGTGAGGTTTCATGAGTTGGTAGGGAAACCGTGTCACTCAAGTTTATCATGTGATGTAAACACTAGAGTCCAGCTGATAAATAGGTGTTTATGTGCCCCTATGATCTGATGTATGAACCTTTATGTTTACAATGGGTACTAAATGAGGTGATACTAGTTGCAGTGTAGAGACCTATGAAGGGATCACACATCATTATTTCTTGTGCTTGTGTTTGAATGGGTAGACCATGGGTTATGGTATCCTAAATTGAATAAAAGAAACAATTAATTAATTAATTAATTCTATGTCTTCCTTATTTATATTTATGAGCTCTAAACAATTTTTATTTTACAGGTATGGCTCCATGTCGACGAACTCATTAGGATCGCATAGAAAGTGTCCAGCAGGTTGTGCCAGTAGATCACCACATGGTAGAGGTTGATGAAAACACCACTTAGAGGAGGACACTCCGAGAGTTTTAGTGCCAGAGTCTGTAAAAGTATGAGGGCTCCATTTCAGATTCATTCACGAAAGACTGGTTGGAGTAGGTCGAGATAGGATTTAGTTCGATCCATTCTTGGAAGGAGAATTGGGTGTCCTTGGTTTTGACGATGTAGCGTGGAGCAGCGAGGCAATGGTGGTTCTGGTTCCTCGGGGATTGTGATGAGTTAGCGATCTCATGGGAGGAGTTTTGAGACAAGTTTAAAGTTTAGTTTCTTTCATTGACTATGAAAGCATCTAGTTTTCAAGAGCTTCATACACTTCGACAGGGGAGCTCCAGTGTATGAGAGTTTGAAATCCGTTTTAGGAACCTTTTATTATATGCTTCAGACCTGTTTCCAAATAAGGAGGATAGGGAGAGGCATTTTGAGGAGGCTTTGCATCCATATATCTTGCTTCATGTCACCCTATTTATGTTGAAGACATTTCATGAGGTGTTGGTAAGGGAAGATATTGTCGAGAGGACTTTGGCCAGAACTAGATCATCACGATAGGGGAGTCATCACAATTCATCATGAAGTAGAGCTCTGGTTCGGGGTTCCCTATTTTCATGGAAGAAGAGTCTCTGTTCATACATGGGTAGTTCCTAGCCCTCCGTATCTCATTTGAATGGAGGTAGTGGATCTCAGGCCTATATCAAGGGATCTTTCACTTTTTTTTACTTTTGGTGGTCAAGGTCATCAGCAGCGAGAGTGCCTGACCTTTCAGAGTAGTCATTGTGCACCAGGTGCTATGCTCTAGGTTCCTCCATTGAGGTAGTTCCAGCTGATGCAGAAGCAGCAGGTTGCACCATCTTCAGATCAGAAGAGGGTAGATTGGGCAGGCACAAGACAGTCCCATGATTCTCCCTGTCCTCAGAGAGAAGAACACGGTCATGGTGGTGGTCATTGTCTGGGTCAAAGAGGCCATGGAGGAGGTCATGGTCAGCTTCATAATTTAGGGTTGCTAGCTCCAAGAGAGCCAGAAATCGTTCGAGGTACCCTTTGCTTGTTTTTTACCATGGTGTAATCATTGTTTGATTTAGTAGTGACACACTCCTTTATATCACCTACCAATGTCCATGCTTTGGGACTTGCTGTAGAGAGGCATCCAGTGCCCATGGAATTGACTACGCTAGTTGGAGGTCAGGCTAACATGTTTGAAGTATGTAGAGATTGTGAGATAGTGTTGGGGAAGCAACGCTCTTAAGGATATTTCCTATGTTTAATAATACAACCATACGATTTCATCCTTGGCATGGATTGTGTGTATTCGGTGCAGGCTATCGTGGATTACTCCAGGAGGCAGGTTGTGTTCATCGATGTGAATGGAGAGCCAATGGTGTTCATTGGAGAGTGAGACCCTAGTATGGATCTAAGGCATGTTTCTTCCTTATCATCCATGATGGATGAGCTGATTCTGAGTTCTTTAGAGGTTCAACAGTTGGTGTTTCCTAAGGTCGTAGAAGAGTACCCTGATGTCTTTCATGAAGAGGTTGTAGCATTACCGCCTCGACGAGAGATCGATTTTGGGATCAAGCTACAACCAGGAGCATCAACTATCTCTATGTATCCATATAGGATGGATTCTTAAGATTTATTAGAGGTATGTATACTGCTTTATGGTCTATTACAGAGCGGTTTTGTTCATTTGAGTGTGTCACTGTGGGGTGCACAAGTTTTTTCCGCGAATAAGGATGACAACAGTTTGTGGATGTGTGTCGATTATCATTTCTTAAGCAAAGTGAAAGTGAATAATCACTATCCTCTTCCACTTATTGATGATTTATTTGATCAACTGAAGGGTGAAAGTTGGTTCTCAATGATTGACTTGTAGTCAAGATATCATCAGATGCATGTAAAGGATGTGGATTTCCTGAAGACTGCTTTCTGTTGTTTTCATGGGCATTATGAGTTCGTTGTAATGTTGTTCGGTGTAAAAAATTCCCTAGTTATGTTCATGAGATTGATGAACGATGTGTTCCATGAGTTCCTAGACAAGTTCGTGGTGGTTTTCATCGATGAAATCCTTGTGTACTTCACATCGGATGAGGATCATTCAGAGCATCTACCCACAATTTTGGGAGTTCTTCGTCAACATCGGCTGTTTGGGAATTTGTCGAATTGTGAGTTTTGGGCTCAAGAAGTTCGTTTCATGGGGCATGTTGTGTCCCTATAGGGATTATCTATGGATCCATAAAAGATATAAGCAGTTGTGTTTGGGGAATCCACCAAGACAGTATCAGAGGTGCATAATTTCCTTGGTCTTGAAAGCTACTACCAGAGGTTCGTAGCCAATTTATCTCAATTTTTGACTCCTCTGATAGCTTTGAGTAGGAAGGGTCTGGCATTCATATTGACTGTCCAGAGTCAAGTAGCTTTCGAGTATCTAAAGGAGAAGTTAGTAAGTGATCCAATTCTTTTTCTTCTGGAAAAGGGAGTTCAGTTTGATGTTTTCTGTGATGCTTCACATCTGGGGTTAGGTTGTGTTCTGATGTAGACGAGATCAGTTGTTTCTTATGGGTCTTGGAGGTTGTGTCATCATGAACCAACTATTCCACCCATGATCTTGAGTTGTAATCTATGGTGTTTTATCAGAAGTTGTGGATACATTACCTCATTGGAGAGAACTTTGTGGTTTTCACCAATCATAAGAGTTTGAGGTATGTTTTCTCCCAGCGTGACTTGAACATATGAAAATTTTAGTGGATATCTTTCTTAAAGGAATACAAATTCAAAATATTGTATACCCCTGTAAAGGGGAATGTTGTAGATGATGTGCTGAGCCAAAAGTCACTTAGCGATGTAGTGCGTGAATATAGTGATTCTTGGAGAGTAATAGAAGAACTATCAGCATTACATCTTGATATGGGAGATATCGGGGGAAAAGGTTGACTTTTTCAGATGTCGGTGTAGTTATATCTAGTGCAACAGGTGGAGGAGTCCCAGTTGGGGGATCTTGAGGTGGAGGTCTGGAGATACCAAGTTGTTTATTGCGAGGCCCATGATGGTTAGAATGAGGATGAACAATGCTTAGTGTTGTATCATGGAAGGATATTTGTTCCTTTGACCATGCACGAGACAATTCTTAGAGAGTTCCATGGTTCTCATTTAGTGGTGCATCCTGGTGTGACAAAGATATACCGAGCCTTGAGGAGCCATTTTTTGTGGCCTGGGCTGAAGCATGTTGTTGTGGAGTTTGTCTCTTGATGTTTGGTCTTCTAGAAGGTGAAGTACGAACACCGTGTTTACGGTGGTTTGATCTAGTCGTTATATGTTCCTCAGTGGAAGTGGGGGGACATCTCAATGGACTTTGTTACTAGTTTACCACGAGCTTAGGGATGAGATGATGATATTTGGGTTGTAGTGGACTATTTAAAAAAATCATCCCAATTCATAGAAATCAAGGGGTCAAGCTTAGTGGTTGTTTTGTCGAGGCTGTATCGGGAGGAGGTGGTGAGACCTAATGGAGTTCCAAGGATGATCATTTCCGATCGAGATCCTCATTTTACCTCTAGTGTGTGGAGATGTCTCCATCATGATTTTGGTTCTCAGGTATGCCTTAGCACTACTTTTTATCCTCATATGGATGGTCAGACAGAGCGGACCATCCAGACTCTTAAAGACATGTTACACTCTTGTGTCCTAGATTATGGTGGTTCATGGATGAGGCACATACCCTTCATGGAGTTCGCTTATAACAATAGTTTTTAATCCACCATAGGTATGGCACCGTTTGAAGCCTTGTATGGATGGCCTTTCCATTCCTTATTGTGCTGGACTGGGGTTGGAGAGTCAGAAATTCTCAGACCAGAACTAGTGAAGAATAAAACAAAGATGGTTATAATGATTTGTGAGAGGATAAAGACAATGAAAGATCATCATAAATCATATGTTGAACAAAGGAGGATACCCTTAGAGTTTGATGTTGGGGATCACATGTTTCTGAAGGAGACTCCCCATAATGGGAAGCAAAGTTTTGGTCAAGGGATTAAGATTTCTCCCTAGTTTGTTGGGCCTTTCAAGGTGATAACATGTGTTTTAGCTATGGCGTATCGAGTAGAACTTCCCCCGCAGATTATTTAGATACATGATGTATTTAATGTGTCACAACTCTGTCATTATCTTCATGATGACACTCACGTAATCGATTGGGGAGAGGTCGATGTTGATGATGATGCGACCTTTGAGGACCGACCTGTGGAGACCCAAGACCGCAAAGAGAATGTGTTGTGAAGGTGTTCTATCCCCATGGTTCATGTCTTATGGCGACATGGTGGCGTGGATGAGAGTACCTAGGAATGTGATTCATAGATACGTGATCAGTACCCAAAACTATTTGATGTTTATCTCTATTCATGTAACGATGTTTGCTTTGGGGTTGTAGACCATTCATGTTTATGAGATGACTTTCTTTGGATGTTTCTTGGGGGTTTATCTCTTTTGAGAGGTATCTCAATGGGTGGTTGTTCATAATTATTTTCTTTTTCGTTAAAGTTGTTTTTGAATTCTTTAGGATAATAATTTTTTGAGAGGTACATGATGTAATGGAACAGATCTCTCTGGTCCATTCCTTTTCAATAATCTGGTGTTTGAGGTATTCTAGGAGGTCAATGTGACCTATCCCCAAAACTTTTCCAAACTTCCAGTTCTGTGAATAGTTCAACAGCAGCCTTAGGTGAACAGTACAATGGTAGCGTTAGCTGAACAGTGTCATCAATAGCCTTAGATGAACAGTGAAATGGCAACCTTATATGAACAGTGTCATCGATAGCCTTATGTGAACAGTGCAACAGTAACCTTATGTGAACAGTTTCATCGATAGCCTTATGTGAGGATTCAACGGTTGCCTCATTCATTTTCCAAATTTCAAGTTCATGAACAGTGTTTACAGAATAGTGAGTTTCCAATGATACCCTCTTTCCTTTTCCAAATTTTCAGTTCATGAACAGTTTTTCCCGAATGGTGAGGATCTAACTATGACATTTCAACGGTGAGGTTCATGAATAGTGTTTCTTGAACGGTGAGGTTCCAACGGTGTTGTTCGAATGGTGAGGTTCATGAACAGTGTTTCTAGAATGGTGATGTTCTAACAGTGAGGTTTCAATGGTGGGGATCATGAACATTGTTTCTAGAATGGCGAGGTTCCAATGTTGAGGTGTCAAAAGTGAGGTTCATGAATAGTGTTTCGAGAACAGTGAGGTTCCAACGTTGAGGTTTCAATGGTGTGGTTAATGAACAGTTTTTCCAGAATGGTGAGGTTCCAATGGTGAGGATTCAATAGAGAGGTTCATGAACAATTTTTCCTGAACGGTGAGGTTCCAATGGTGAGGTTTCAACGGTGATGTTCATGAACAGTGTTTCCATAACGGTGAGGTTCAAATGGTGATGTTTCAATGGTGAGGTTCGTGAACACTGTTTCCAGAATGGTGAGGTTTCAATAGTGAGGTTCATGAATAGTGTTTCCAGAATGGTGAGGTTCCAATATTATGGTTCATTAATAGTGTTTCCAGAATGGTGAGGTTCTGATGGCGAGGTTTCAACGGTGAGGTTCATGAACTATGCTTTTCCTTTTCCAAATTTTGAGTTCATGAACAGTGTTTCCAACTTCCTAGAGTTCAACCCTTTGATGTTTCCTTTGACATAAACTGCATTTATAACCTCTTTTTAAGAATTCTAAGGCTAATTCAAAGGCCATAACTCCTATATTAATTTCCCTAAGGCTCGTGATTCTTTTACTTCATCAAACTGCATGTTTTAATGTGACCCTCTTTTAATGTTAAATCCAACATATCTTAAACTGCTGCTCCATTAAATCTTCTAAAAGGGACGATATATCTTACTCCCTAGTTCTTTCTCCTTGTTCTCAGCTATGAGATGTTCAAAACCATTCATTACATCTTGTAGGAGTTTCGCAATCAATCTTTCTCCCTTGGATTGGTTCCACTCTGTTTTCATGCAACCAAGAAGTATCGATTAATCTTTGATATAAGGTACGATCTATCATCATTTTTTTGGATTCAGATCTTTCTGTTTTTCCTTGAGATTTTATGGAATGCAATCTCCATGTTCCTAATGGACATTTCATGGGTGGTGACCGATGTGGTGGTGTATCTACATCCTCAGGTGGATATAGTTGTCACGGGGGGTTGGGGGGATCATAACCCATTGTGTGGCTCGTTCTCATATAGAGAAAATCAAGAACAGTTTGAGGTAGGAGATTCATTAATTCTATTTTATTTTATGTGAAACTGTATAGTAAGAATGCTTTTTCCCACTAGATCATAATGTAAATGACATAATAAATATTTTAACTAGATAAATAATGTAATATCGATCATAAATTATTGCCTCTTGTTTTGCAAGATAATGTGATATCTATGATTTCTTTGTTTATCTTTTCGTTCTGGATGGAACATGGTAAAGAACATAAATCTAGAATTAATTGAAAATTTTTTGGATAAAGATAAAGAGGCATGTAAATAAATTTGGTTCGTCTTGTTGTCATTTATATTTTAATAAAATTGATCCTTTAATCATGTTTAATTATTTGTGATAGCTTACTCTTTAGGTTTCCTGAAGTTGGAACATACTAATAACAAATTGGTTAATCCAACATGGATTAAGGAACTGGTTGTTTGATAAAATATAATTTAGTGTAGGGTTATGAGTTACCCTATTTCTGGTTTAAGGGTTAGGAACCCAATTTATATGATGTTTGTTTTCTTGATTCTTGTGTTGTGATGTGAGCATGGATGGATGTAGTCATATGTGGGGGTAGGGAGGCCTATTGGTTTTGGCAGTAGTTGACACCTAGAGAGGAAAGATGCATTAGTTTATGCATGTGGGTGTAGGGGAGGAAACCAGGGATGATGGAACGAGTTGGGTGTAAATGTTTAGTTGTTTGTTGATCTTGTTGGGTTTTTATCTGCTTTACATTTCCCATTACTTAAGGCAGTTAGTTTTTCTTACCCTCCTTATAAAAGGGGTGAAGGACACGTAGAATGCCATGTGATTTCCATGTTTGGCTACCTAAGGGAGGATGGGTCTATGATCTTGCTATAGGTGGAAAAGACTCGGCGGGTTGTTCATCTAGTCACCGTGTTGAGCCCCGTTGTGTTTAGTAACTTTGAATGTTTTTCTAGAATTCCTGGGAATATGGGAAGGTAATAATGTTGTTAATAAATGATGTGATCCCATGGGTTTAGATCTTGCTGGGATGCAATTATGATGTTTAAATTTAATGGAAAAATTATATTTGAGTGTGATGCTAATGAAATATAATGTGGAAATTGTTAATGGTTAATTAATGTTTAAAGAATTAATTAAAATAAAATGAAACTGAGAAAAAGGGAATAAAGTAATGTAATAAAGCACTTTAAATGGTTGTGTGTGTAACACCCCGAGATTTTATGAAAAATATTCTTTTAATTTCATTAATTTGTTTGTGTTGTACGCTACACCAAGATTATCTTGCGCTATACGCAACACCGTATTAGCTTGCAATATACATAACACTAATCATGGATCGTGTTACACACAATTACATGTTTGTTTGATAGTAGTTATTCTACGAAACATTGAGTATATATATATATATTCAATTGATTTTGTTATAAACAACAAAAAAGGAGTCATGCACTACACACAACCCTGACTTGGCTTGCATTACACGAAATCACGACCTTCCTCGATAGCATGTGTTGTACGCAGTACTGGGTTTCACTAAACAACGATATATGGTTATAATATTATCACAAACTAGACGTTATGAATATTATTAGCTACTTTTTGAATTTTATAACATTATTATTCATCTTAAAAATTTTCTAGAACTTGGTATTAGAACAAAATAAATTTTTCGGGTAAAATAAGTATTTTTCAAAAAATGCAGTTTTGCCGCCTTTTGATGGTGCACCCACATTAAATCTAGTTTTTGACATGTTTATAAGTTCAATTTGACAAAATAAAATTCTTATTTGGAATCAATATATAAAAATTTACTTTGCATAAAATTTTCATATTATTCTGATAACTTTCATATTTTAATGAATAGTAAAAACACGCTATATTTTAATTAAAAACAAATTTTTTCATCGTAATAATTTATATGGTTATGTTTTAATATTTAATGGTTTTAAAGTATAAATAGAATATATTTTTACCATTTAATGTAATTTATGTCATTAGTATTGATTTTACCTTGAATTTGTAGGTTAAATCAATTCAATCTTTTGCAATGTTTTAAATAAAAACTCGTTTTCTTTCGACAACGAGAATAATTTTAATTTAATTTCTGCAAATTTTGTGTATTTAATTTGGAAAAATGGATTCCATATTTGGAATCAGTAGGTCCAAATTATGTTAATAAGATACTTTTTATTTTTGGGATTTATGAATAGTAACTACTGTAAATTTTATTTACCATAATTAAAGGTAAATCGGGTAATTAAGGGTAAATATAAGATTATGAAATTAACATAACACCTGCAAAAATCCTATTGGATGACTAAAAGTCGACCCAAATATCCCAGCGGTCAGATTAGAATCATTTAATGGACTTTTGTCCATGAAAATAATTTAATTATTATTAAAACCAAAGAAAGTGACAACATGTCACTCTCTTAAATCTTATAAGTATATTAATTTTAATTTAGTGAAAAACTTCCTGAAACATCGAACAAGAATAGTCTCCAGAAAGATAATGAAATTATCTACATCATATGAATTTATTTATAATTTTTAGGGATTAAATAATTAGCATTAATTGTGACGGAATAGTGATGCAGAAATTGTTTATCTAGTGAAAAATCAAGAATATAGTTTTTATTAAACTAATAGTGACCATAAAAGGCACAAAACCATGACAAAAACATATTGGTCATGTAAATTTAAACCATAATAATCCAATGGTTGAATATGTGGCCATTTGGAGCCTTATAAAAGCGATTATGACACTTATATTATTTTATTTTAAATGATGCCAAAGTTGTCACGTTCATAATTTAATAAATATAACAATTTAAATATTGTGATTTTAAGATCATAAATTCTAGTAAAAGTATTATTTTGAAAGTTAATAGATTTATCTTCATCATAGGAGTTATTTTTTAATTTTTATGCAACAAATAAGTATATTAAATAATTATAAAAAAATAATGTAGTAATTATTTTATTAAGAGAGAAACCAAATAAATGGTATTAAAAATAATAAAATAAATATTATATGAACTATTTAATGTGATCCACTAATTTTCATGATACATATGACCTTTTATTAATCTATTAAAGATTTTATTTCAAACATATCTTCTGTATATATTTTATTTAAATTCAAATAAATGAATAGTGTCAAAATTGACACTATTGTTATTTTATAAAAATAACATATTATAGAATTGTTTAAAAATCAAAATTTTTTTTAAAAATTATAAATTTAAATTTTTATGGTCTAAAACGTTATAAATTATCCAATTATGGATAATTCACAACAAATAATTGTTTATTTGTTATAATTTAAAATTTAGAATGTTATTACCACAAATAAAATTAAATTGATTAAATAAGGATAAATCAAGTTGATAATGTTTAAAATAAATTCCTAACAAGTCTCAATTTTATTGGTTGATGATATTACAACCCTATCGCATATAATATTCGAATATGAGTCATTTTTAGAGGTTTTTAAGTGGGGTTAGATTTTCTATAAATTAATATTTTTAAGATTTCCAAAGGTGCCCCTCTCTTCCCTTATAAAAGGGCACATCCTCCCTCTCCTCCTCACACCAATTTGAGCCTTCATGATCGGCCAACCCCTGCCCATTTCATTTCCCCACTTCCCTAAAAACATTATAGAGGTCCTGGTATTCTTCAAAGACCAATTTTAGTGCCCTAAGAGGAGGTCTCAAAGAGGCGCTTCAAAGAAGAGGTAATGTCCGTTACCGATTCTTTCAACTTTATTTCTTCTTCTACTTCTTCTTATTTAGTTGTTTCATTATGAAGTAATAACATAAGTATCACTAATACACTGATATGTTATTATAAGTATTAAACAACCCTATCTCACCATCTATCCATCCTATGAAAAACGAAATCACCGCGTGTGCGTACGTACGAAATACCGTCTCCACACTGTGGTGTAATCTATTTTCCACCACCACCTTACTTGGATGAGTATAATGGTGTAAATAATGATTATATATAATTACTATAAAGTGATATTGATTCTTAAATATTATACATACACTTCAATACAATTCCACGATCATGGTAATGATATCATCGCTCGTGCATACGTACGGTCTACCGTCTCCATGACGCGATGAGATTCATTATCCATGTTAACCATACATGAATGATCATAAAGTTTATATAATGAATAATAATGAAATATATGAAATAATAATGCTACTAGATTTATTTATATATATATATGTATGTCATCTATTTAGTTTCATTCAATTCAATAAGGAAACGAAAACAGCATTCATGGGTACGTACGACCTACAGTCTCCATGAACAGTGTATTTCATTCCTTTTATCGATCTATAATATATATGTATATGATGAATATATATTATATATAAATCATATTTTACATTTTGGAATTATTTAAATCAGGATATAAGTAATAATATCAAGAACGACAAGTCGAAACACATACGATAAATGAAATGATTTTACCCAAAACACTACTTTAACATGGAATTTACAAAAGAATGGGTAATATAAAGTCATAAGTGAAATATATATGATATCATAACAATGAATATGATTATTTAATAAGTCAATGACATTCATTAAATCATTATACTTGAGGTTCGGATCCATACAAAGCATATTGGACCTAAGGTAAGGGATAACTTTTCCAATCTCGTTCTTATCTGAGATTGTTTATTCATAAGTATTTACTAGGGTTATTGTTATCATCCATGTCCATGTTTTATAAAAGTGTTTTCATGTATATTTAAAGTACTTTTTACCCATTTTTTACTTTTACTACATGGTATTTAAGGAATCTTTCTTTTGTTTACGTTACGAGGTACTTTTTTTGACTTTTCAGACAAAAGTACGAGAAGAATGTTTTTTTAACTTATACGGCATGAAAGGATTTTTACGGTTTTATGGAGCCTTATTTTCATGAAGCTTACTCCAAAATATTTCATGATTATTTTCAACAAAATCATTTTCTTTTAAAATTGCATGACATTTTGTGAAAAGAAAATGATTTTGAAGAAGAAAGGATATTTTCCTCAAGAATTAATTTCAATTGTTTTATTAAAAAAAATTTCCATCTAGGATGACATTATTTTATATGTGTATGTTTCATGTATAATTTATCTATTGTTTACATGGTTTCAATTTTCTTATGACAGAATGATAACCATTTGTTTTATATGGATTATGTTATGATGATGTTTATGAAACCCATTTTATTTTTTGGGTTATGATGAATGATTTATGTTTATGTTGTGGCACAAGTAAGAATGATTTCATTATGAGATGTGTGGGACCTATATCTCCCTCCAATTCATTGGGTAAAGATTTATATCTCATGAGATAGACATGGATGGAATGGTTAGTTAATCCGGTTCAGTATTACAGGACTGAAACGAGGAGTGAACTCGATTCAGAAAGGGACTTTGTCCACTAAGATGGTCTTGGTAGCAATGCCTCGGCTACTATGGAAATCATAACATTTTATGAATGGTTTCCACAATTACATGTTTTATTCCCATTATATTTTATCACGGTTGATGTACAATTATGATATATGCCTTACGTACTTCCATGTTCTATGTCATTGCTCAAGCTTTTGATGTTTAAACATTATGTTCATGTTTTTAAGTTCAAATGTATATGGTATGTCCTATTTTATCCATGCATACCCTTACTGAGCATTTGAGCTCACCCTTTTTAGGCTTTCTTTTCCCCAGGATATAATAACAGGTTTTAGGTAAGAAAAAAAAGGGGAAGATCTTTCTGGGAGATGTTGAAGATCTTTCAACATGATTATATGTTTATATTACAAGTTTCCAAAGGCACTAAACTATTACGGTCCTTTGGTGTCTATTTTTGTTATGTATTAAGTATTCTGAAAAAGTTATGTATTGTCCATGTACGTCATGTTTCGAGTCTCTACAGTTGGTATCAGAGGAAAGGTTTAGTCAAACATTGGAAACTAGGATGCGAAAACGTTAGTGAGATCCCTAGAGATATTTCTATGGTATGTCTAGGGATGTCCCTAAGGATAAGTATAAGTATAGGATATAGTCCTAGAACTAATGTAATGATCTTATAATTTAACCTAAGATGTTAGATATTGAGGGTAATCCCCCTTTACTATGTTGTTTTCCCTAGCATGATTTTTGCCTCTCACACTATTCTTTTTGGGTTTTAGAAAATGGCTGGAAACAGGAAGATTCACGATAATGGAGGATATGACATACAATGGAATGATTTCATTCATGAGCAACCAAATGAAACGGGATTTGGAAGTCCAAACATCGTTATTATGCCTAATAAGAAATCTCAAAATATGATCAATAATCTCAACTTTGGTAAGTTTCCCGACTCAGATTATAAGAGAAAGATGGAGTTTCATGATGATCATAGAGGAAAGAAAGTTCAATTTCCATCATGTAAATCTTGTGGGAAGAGGCATCAGGGAGATTGTTTCAAAGTAACTGGATGATGCTCTGGGTGTGGAAAAGAAGGACACAAATCCAGTAAGTGTAAAGGAAAAGGTTCAGTTAACACCATGGAAAAAGATAATGGTATTGCTAAGACATCAAAAATTATTAGATGTTTTAAATGTGGAATGTATGGGCATTATGGAAACCAATTCCCTAAGGGAAAATCTCATGAAGAAAATAAGCATGGTCATATGAGTAGTATTTATGTGGATGATGATGAAGAGACTAAAAATGAAATATGAGACGATGAGGCTTAGTCAGTGGTTTAAGAAGTTAGTGGAATGATTGTATGTTTATAAAGAATAATGTATGGTACTATGGAATAAATAATCATCTAAGGATTGTTACACTATTGTATTTGAAATTATATGTTGAATGGTACCGGCAACCATGGAAGGTTATTCAGATATTTTTGGAAAGTAGATGATATATGCATAATAAAGGGATAATAAGATAATGAGATGTTTGATTGTATTCATGAGCTCATGACTGATATAAGGACTAAGTGATATTATTGTTTGAGTATATAGAATTTCTGGGATTTTGGTATGTGGAAAGAGTTACCTTTTGACAGTATTCATGTTTCCACTAAGGTTCTATGGTAATTTATGTTTCAAGGGAATATATGACTAAGGTATTCATGTGTTTGGAATACAACCAACAAGATATATCTTATGATATATCTGGGATAAATTCTTGTATTCACATTCTTGGTAGATAACCATTCTAGTAATTGTTTTCTTTATACTATGAGCTTGGACCGAAGTATTTTAGATACGCCTAAAGATTGGAATTGATTATGTTGGACATAAGGTAGTATTGTTTAAGGATAAAACTTTTTTTGATATTATTGATGGGATGTTATAGTAATGTAGTTTTAGAAAAAGGACAACCTGCAGGACGGGCGATATCCCATCGTGTCGGACAAGAGTGTGGGAATTGAACCCACAACCGAAGTGCGACAGGCCTTTATTTCCAACCACTGGCCTACAAGAAGTTCCTGGTTAGTAGAAACTAGTTTTATTTTATTAAGCGGTAAGATATATGGGGTATAAATTCATTTTTTGAATCGTATATGATTAACCTCACCATAGATGGACTTATGTATATTTGATAACTTTTGCTAACCTTTGGTTTCAAACAGATGGAATGACCCATCATTCTATCACATGATCTGTTAACACTTCATTAATAAAAAAATCGAGTTTATTCCTTTAAGATATGATGTGAAAATTTTTCAAATCATGAACAATAGTGAGATTGTACCAAAATCAAGCAAGTATTTCTTCTAATTCAAAATTTTGAACTTTAGGGAAATGATATTGAAAACTCAAAATTTTGTCCTAGTACTCTTATATCTGATGAATCAGATGGTACCTTATATCATCACAAATCTATAGCTTTGTAATTGTTGGATTTTTCATAGCCCTGTTCACTACCACTCTCCATCAGAACATGATATCCATATTTTCACCTATGATCTCCTATGTGGAAACCTAGTGATTAGTTAATTTGGGTAACCTTTATGGTTCATACTTCACTTTTTAAAATTATGTTTTACAATTCCTTTTTACGATGTGGGTTTCTATGAAAGAAACTTTCAAGTAGTAAACGATTTATAACCCCGACGAATTTCGAGGGCGAAATTAATTTTAAGCGGGGTAGAATGTAACACCATGAGATTTTATGAAAAATATTCTTTTAATTTCATTAATGTCTTGTGTTGTACTCTACACCAAGATTATCTTGTGCTATACGAAACACCGTATTAGCTTGCAGTATACGTAACACTAATCTTGGATCGTGTTCCACACAATTTCATGTTTGTTTTATAGTAGTTATTATATGAAACATTGAGTACATATATATATATATATATTAAATTTATTTTGTTACAAGAAACAACAATGGATTCGTGCACTACAGGCAACCCTGACTTGGCTTCCATTACACGCAATCATGACCTTCCTCGATAGCGTGTGTTGTACGCAGTACCAGGTTTCACTAAACAATGATATATGGTTATAATATTATCACAAACTAGCCATTATGAATAGAATTAACTAAGTTTTGAATTTTATAAAATTATTATTCATCTTACACATTTTCTAGAACATGGTATGAGAACAAAATAATTTTTTCGGGTAAAATAAGTATTTTTCAAAAAATGCAGTTTTACCGCCTTTTGATGGCGCACCCACTTTAAATCTTGTTTTTAACATGTTTATAAGTTCAATTTTTCAAAATAAAATTCGTTTTTGGAATCAAGATATAAAAATTTACTTTGGATAAATTTTTCATATTATTCTGATAACATTCATATTTTAATGAATAGTAAAAACACGCTATATTTTAATTAAAAACAACTTTTTTCATCGTAATAATTTATATGGTTAAATTATAATATTGAATGGTTTTAAAATATAAATAGAATATATTTTTTCCATTTAATTTAATTTATGTCATTATCATTGATTTTACCTTGAATTCGTAAGTTAAATCAATTCAATCTTTTGCAATGTTTTAAATAAAAACCCATTTTCTTTTGACAGCGGGATTAATTTTAATTTAATTTAATCAAATTTTGTCTATTGAATTTGGAAAAATGGATTCCATATTTGGAATTAGTAGGTACAAATTTTGTTAATAAGCTACTTTTTATTTTTGGGCTTTATGAATAGTAACTACGGTAAATTTTATTTACCTTAATTAAAGGTAAATCAGGTAATTAAGGGTAAATATAAGATTATAAAATTAACCTAACACCAGAAAAAATCCAATTGGATGACTAAAAGTCGACCCATATCACCTAAGGGTCGGATTAGAATCATTTAATGGACTTTTTTCCGAGAAAATAATTTAATTATTATTAAAACCAAAGAAAGTGACAACATGTCACTCTCTTAAATATTATAAGTATATTAATTTTAATTTAGTGATAAACTTCATGAAACGTCGAACATGAATAGTATACAGAAATAAAATGAAATTATCTACATCATATTAATTTATTAATAATTTTTCGGGATTAAATAATTAGCATTAATTGTGACACAATAGTGATGCAAAAATTGTTTATCTAGTGAAAAATCAAGAATATAGTTTTTATTAAACCAATAGTGACCATAAATGGCACAAAACACGGACCAAAACTTATTTTTCATGTAAATGTAAACCATAATAATCCAATGGAAGAACATTTGACCATTTGGAGCCTTATAAAAGCGATTATGACACTTATATTATTTTATTTTAAATGATGCCAAAGTTTTCACCTTCATAATTTAATAAATATAACAATTTAAATATTGTGATTTTAAGATGTTAAATTAGAGTAAAAGTATTATTGTAAAAGTTAATAGATTTATCTTCATCATAGGATTTTATTTTTAATTTTTATGCAACAAATATGTATATTAAATAATTATACAAAAATGATGTAGTAATTATTTTATTAAGAGATAAACCAAATAAATTGTTTTAAAAATAATAAAATAAATATTATATGAACTATTTAATGTGATCCACTAATTTTCTAGACACATATGACATTTTATGAATCTATTAAAGCTTTTATTTAAAACATATCTTCTGTATATATTTTATTTAAATTCAAATAAATGAATAGTGTCAAAATTGACACTATTGTTATTTTATAAAAATAACATATTATAAAATTGTTTAAAAATCCCAATTTTTTTTACAAATTATTAATTTAAATTTATATGGTCTAAAATGTTATAAAGTATCCAATTATGGAAAATTCACAACAAATAAGTATTAATTTTTTTTAATTTTAAATTTAGAATGTTATTACCACAAATAAAATTAAATTGATTAAATAAGGATAAATCAAGTTGATAATGTTTAAAATAAATTAATAACATGTCTAAATATTATTGGTTGATGAGATTATAACCCTATATCATCTAATATTCGAATATGAGTCATTTTTGGTGGGTTTAAGTGGGTTTAGATTTTTTATAAATTAATATTTTTAAGATTTCCAAAGGTGCCCCTCCCCTCCCTTATAAAAGGGAACCTACTCCCTCTCCTCCTCACACCAATTTGAGCCTTCAATATCCAAACAAACCTGCCCATTTCACTTCCCCACTTCCATATAAACATTCTAGAGGTCCTGGTCTTCTTCAACGACCAATTTTAGTGCCCTAAGAGGAGGTCTCAAAGAGGCGCTTCAAAGAAGAGGTAATATCCGTTGCCGATTCTTTCAACTTTATTTCTTCTTTAGTTGTTTCATTATAAAGTAATAACATAAGTATAAATCATATACTAATATGTTATTATAACTATGAAACAACCCTATTTCACCATCTCTCCATCCTACGGAAAATGAAATCACCGCGTGTGCGTACGTACGGAATACCGTCTCCACGCCGTGGTGTAATCTATTTTCCACCACCACCTTACTTGGATGGGTATAATGGTGTAAATAATGATTATATATGATTATTGTAAAGTGATATTGATTCTGAAATATTATACATACACTTCAATATAATTCCACGATAATGAGAATGATATCATCGCTCGTGCGTACGTACGGACTACCGTCTCCACGACGCGATGAGATTCATTCTCCATGTTAACCATACATGAATGATCATAAAGTTTATATAATGAATTATAATTAATTATATAAAATTATAATGCTACTGGATTTATGTATATATATATTTATGTCATCTATTTAGTTTCATTCAATTCGATAAGGAAACAAAAACAACGTTCATGCGTACGTACGGCCTACCGTCTCCATGAACGGTGTATTTCATTCCTTTTATCGATCTTTAATATATATGTATATGATGAATATATATAATATATAAATCATGTTTTACATTATGGAATTATGTAAATCAGGATATAATTAATAATATCAAGAACGACAAGTTGAAACACATACGATAAATGAAATGATTTTACCCAAAATACTACTTTAACATGGAATTTACAGAAGAACGGGTAATATAAAGTCATAATTGAAACATATATGATATAATAACAATGAATATGATTATGTAATAAGTCAATGAAATTATTTAAATCATTATACAGGAGGTTCGGATCCATACAAAGCATATCAGACCTATGGTAAGGGATAACTTTTCCAATCTCGTTCTTATCCGAGATTGTTTATTCGTAAGTATTTACTGGGGTTATTATTATCATCCATGTCAATGTTTTATAAAAGTGTTTTAATGTATATTTAAAGTAATTTTTACCCATTTTGACTTTTACTACATGGTATTTAAGGAATCTTTCTTTTGTTTACGTTACGAGGTACTTTTTTTGACTTTTCCAGCAAATGTACGAGAAGAATGTTTTTAAACTTATACGGAATGAAAGGATTTTTATAGTTTTATAAAGCCATATTTTAATGAAGCTTCCTCCAAAATATTTCATGATTATTTTCAACAAAATTTTTTTCTTTTAAAATTGCATGACTTTTTGTGAAAAGAAAATTATTTTGAAGAAGAAAGAATTTTTTCATCAAGAATTCATTTCAACTGTTTTATTAAAACAATTTTCCATCTAAGATGATATTATTTCATATGTGTATGTTTCATGTATAATGTCTCTATTGTTTACATGGTTTCATTTTTCTTATGATGAAATGATATCCATTTGTTTTATATGGATTATGTTATGATGATGTTTATGAAACCCATTTTATTCTTAGGGTTATGATGAATGATTTATGTTTACGTTGTGGCACAAGTAAGAATGATTTCATTATGAGATGGGTGGGACCTATATCTCCCTCCAATGTATTGGGTAAAGATTTATATCTCTTGATATAGACATGGCTGGAATTGTAAGTTAATCCGGTTCAGTATTAAAGGACTGAAACGAGGAGTGAACTTGATTCAGAAAGGGACTTTGTCCACTAAGATGGTCTTGGTAGCAATGCCTTGGATACTATGGAATTCATAACATGTGCTGAATGGTTTCTACAATTACATGTTTTATTCCCATTATATTTTATCACTGTTGATGTCCAATTATGATATATGCCTTACGTACTTCCATGTTTTATGTCATTGCTCAATATTTTGATGTTTAAAGATTATGTTAATGTTTTTAAGTTCAAATGTATATGGTATGTTTTATTTTATCCATGCTTACCCTTATTGAGCATTTGAGCTCACCCTTTTTATGTTTTCTTTTCCCAAGGATATAAAGAAAGGTTTTAGGTAAGAAAAAAGGGGAAGATCTTTATGGGAGATGTTGAATATCTTTCAACATGATTATATGTTTATATTCTGAGTTTCCAAAGGCACTAAACTATTACGGTCCTTTGGTGTCTGTTTTTGTTATGTATTAAGTATTCTGAAAAAGTAATGTATTGTCCATGTACATTAAGTTTCGGGTCTCTACAGTGTGATTATATGATACATAGTCTTAGAAGTGGTAGTCGGGAATTCTAGAGATGTTAGCTGCAGTTGAGTCTAAGACTAGGTAATGTCTATATTGTGGTTTTGAGATATAGTATATTTTGTACTTTTTTCCTTTTTATATGATACTCCACCCCGTTAGTTAGGGAAACTGACACCCTGGGGATTTAGAGACCGGGGGGGTGTATTCCCTAACATTCTAGTGGGAGGATGGATAGATGAATACCCCTTTGGCCTCTCTATATTCTCTTGGTAGTTACTTGTGCTGGTAGGAAGAACAGTTAGTTTTCCCCATATATGTGTGTAGAGGGATGTAATTGCTTATAGTTATTCACACACATATATTCTGGATATAGTTTCCTATGGACTACTATATGTATAATGTGTTTAGGCTGTGATGGATTGAGGATACTTACCCAATGTATGGGCTGTAATGGATTTAGTTATAATACCTGATGTATGATACATGTTATGTGAGATTTGGTTGCTCTCAGAAACTTCTTGGTTACATTGCTTACGTGGATGCAGTGGTTTTTTGGCATGAGGTTCATGTTGTGGTGCTTCACCCAAGTGTCTACGGGCATGCATTTTTTGGAGAGAGATTCTTAGGAAGTGCAACGTTGGGGAAAAGAGGCAAACCAACGAGGAAGTAGTAGGAGAGTACCCAATATATTCTTTATTATATTATATAATCTTGTATGCGTTACTTGGTTGGGTTAGCCATGGTGAGGCTGGGAACATAGTATGCCTTTTTAGGTGACGAGTTAGTTTCCCTTGTTTTTCACTGTGCTTTAGCATAATTTCATTACTGTTGCATGAGAGGCTTTGGGGAAGATCCTACTGAGTATACTATTATACTCACCCAATTTTTATATAAATAGTCTTTAGGTCACATGGAGAAGGTTAGAGATCAGGCTGGTTTCTACTTGCCTGGGGTTGTAGGAGCTGTTTGGGATTCGTGGTTACTGTTGTTTTTACTTTGTTTTGGGTACTGGTAGTTTTCTCCTTTTAGTTGTAGTGGGTTTTCATGAAATTGTATATGTGTACTTGGGAATTTATTTAAATTTTTGCCAGAGTTTTAGTTGGTTGGTTTCTATCTTATCCCTCTCTTTCGCGTGTATTCTCTTAGAGGTTAATTCCTCCCATCTGTGTGTTTACAATACCCTTGATGCTAGTCACCAACTCAGGGCCTACTGGAGGCGAGAATCGAGGGTCATTACCTACCTTCTCACATTGCTGGTCTAGGAGGGGTACACCTTCAGGGTTGGGGGTCATGAAAACCATCTTCCACTCTTCCCTCGAATCCTGAACTATCTGAGTTTGAGTTTTCCTACTCAAGTCATCAGCCACACTATTTCCCTTCCAGGCATATATGCCAGTTCAACATCGAATGACTGTATATACTCAACCTATCTCCACAGCCTAAGATTAAAATCATGTTGTGAAAATATATACTTCATGATCTTGTGATTTGGATAGAATGTAAAATTTCTCTAATAAGATAGTGTCACCGACAATTAAGATCCTAAACCACTGCTGTTAACACAAGGTCATTATTAGGGTAATTTCGTTCATGAGGCCTAAACTACCAAGACCCATACACCATAAATCTATATCGCTACATAAACAGAGCTCCATGTATGATCTCAAAAGCATAAAAATATATGGTAAACTCATCAACTAATATAGGTAGGATCAAAATTGGTACTCATGTTAAAATCTTCTTAACTCCAGAAAATCTCTCTCACAAGCCACTGAACATTCAAAATTTAATCTGATTTTAGTATATCTTGAAAGAGGCACTTCTAAATGGGAATGTCTTGGATGAATCTTTTGTAATATCCATCTAATCCTAGAAAGATTTGAATATCAAAAACATTCCTCGGAGGCTCCCAATAAACCAATTCCTAAACCATATTTTCGTCCACTAAAACACCTTCCTCTGAGATGATGTTCACTAAGAAGTGTACCTAGTCAATCCAAAACTGTCACTTATATATCTTGGTGTATAATCAATCCTCTCTCAGTGTACCTAAGATGAAGTAAATAAGTTTGGCATGATCATCATGAGTATTAGAGTACACCAATATGTCATCCACAAAAACCACCACAAATGAATCTAGATATAGATGAAATATATTTTTCATCAAGGCCATAAATAATGTTGGTGCATTTGTCAACCCAATTGGAATTATGACCAACTCATAAAGGCCATACGTACTTCTGAATGCAGTCCTTGGTATATCATAATTCATTACTCTCAACTGATGATAACCTAATATTAAATATATATTTGAGAACACAAAATCTCCCTTACATTGGCCAAACATATAATCAATACATGGAAGAGGATATCAGTTCATCATAGTCATTTTTTCAACTTTAGGTAATCAACACATAGGCATAATCTCCTGCCATCATTCTTTTTGAAAAAAATTGGTGATCCTCAAGGTGATATACTTGGACAGATAAATACCTTATCATCCAACTCCTCCAACTGAGTCTTATGCTCTTGAGTCTTAGTTGGTGCCATTATAATTGATGTAATTTATACTGGCTCTACCCCCGACATGAGCTCACTAGTGAATTCCTCATATCACTTAGGTGGTATCCCTAAGAAGTGTTGAAGAAATAAATCCTAAAAAAGATCCACTATTGGTGGAAGGAAATATTTCCTAATACCCCCATCATTTAACAATATACTAGAAACATGGGATGTGAGATCTCTTGGTAGCTATGTAATTTGCCCTGCTCGGCCTGCCTAGATATCACACTCTCTATGATGAATGTACTAGTCACCCTTAGGAAAAAGAAAGGTCACTATCCTGTGGTAACAATCGATGTGGGCTCGGTATGTGACTAGCCAATCCATACAAATAATTAGTTTAAATACCATTATATCAAGCACACAGATATTCTGTAGGAAATGATATTCCCCAGTTTCTAGTAAACATCCCTAGAAAAGATAGATATCTCTAGACCATACTCCCAACGGTGTATATTTAGTCATTACTGCACTCACAAACTCTATTTTCAGGCTCAAAACATTAAAAAGTTTTGAATATCTAAAATAATTAGAGGCATTAGTATTAATCAAGGTACTAGCTAATGTAGAAGCTATAATAATAGTACCTCTCACTATCGATGGTCTAGCCTCACTATCCACAAATGTAGGGTGTACTGCATGTAACTATGATTCCCCTATTCCTTGTGATGTTGTCTAAATCCACTGAGTAGCACCACTCTACTGATGTGGGTGATCCTACCCAGAAGTACCACATCCACTACCTCTAGAACATTGGCTAGTAAAACTCCAATTCCTATCCCGATTTGGTGTAGAAGACCCCCTTCCAATAATCTAACTCTACCTAGCTACTCCTTTAGTAAAAGTCCATCACTGTGACTGACATAGTTTCTATAGATGTACCATCCTTCTATAAGATCAAAACTCTCTTGGTGGTCAGGAACAATGTCAATGATAGTTTCCCGACCTACCACACTAAGGAAAGATCACCCTAGAAAGGTCCTATCCCACTAACCCTCCTATCTGCATACTCTTCTACCCAATGCCTTAGTTAATGTTGTCATAACAACACTTCCATCAATAGAATGTAACAATTCCTACACTTCTAATAACTAATATATTTATAGCATTGGATTCCTCCCTTATGTTCCCTTAAACTATGAGATTATAATCCCCCAATTTCATAAACATCTTTAGCCTAAATATATTCACTAGGACATAATCTAACACTTAAGTCCATCATAAAAAGGTTTCGACATAACTATTGTATCTCTTCCTAATGTTAGAGGAAGGAATTGTAGATATGTGTCGCATCCAACATATTCCATCACCGTCATTCTCCCCTGTGTTAGATGAATGAACTCAGAATCATTCTCTTATCTCAGCATCTTTGGATAAAAGTTCTCTAAGAACCTCTCCAAGAATTCCTTCCACAACATACCATTAATCTGTCCAGTTCACACTTGAATGTCCCACTAGTTCGTAGATGATCCCCCTAGAATTTAAGCATCCAAGTTGACCCTCCTCTCATCCAGTGTCTCCAAATGGAAAGTATTGTATCTATGGACTCAGACCATAATTCAGCTACCTCAGGTCCACCCTCTTTAATAAAAGTACAAGGGTGCTAGAACTGAAACTCCCTTGTCTACTCAGACATACTTTTCACAACCCACCCAAGGTATCATTCCATGAAATTCATGAAGATACTGAAGTTCTCTTGTAACTTCTCCCCTTTATCTTCATCTAGTGTGGTCGGTGCCTCATGTTCACTAGCTGGTATGTCGTTCATAGGCATGGCCCTCGATCATCCCTTCAAGATGTGTCGTGGAGGCATACTCTCTACAAATACAAACTCATGTCTCATGTATCATAACACAAACTTAAAACATTCATGTAATAGGAAATAATGATAAAAAGCATTTTCCCCCACCTTTCCATGCAGTCAACACCGAGGAGCTATCACTACCCTTAACCACCCTACTCCTAGGTTTTGGTTAACAACGGTAAACACACTATTAAACCACGTTTCACATTTATACACCCAATTAATCACATTTTTTTTTATCATTTTAAAATATTTCACAACTCTATTTAGGCACCATTTTTTCATTTTAAACTAACAAACAAGGAAAATACTTCATGTTCAATAATTTACACATGTCCCATTTTCCCATGCGTTCCTAAAATGATGCATGTCACAATAGCCCCGAGTACCTATAATGATGTATGAAGACTCAAATATATTTCCATTCTAGACCATGAATAAATATTAAAAATTATAATAAACAATAATCACATCACACCACAATTGCATCACCCAAGGTTAAATAATATTCAACTATAACAAAAAAAAATGATAGCAATCCCACTGTGAGTACTTGGGTCTTCCCCCCATAACTAGTTTTTAAACTCCCATGCACGAGATCATTACCAAGCCCTTATTTTTCAAATTCACCTATATACCCTTCCAAAAATAGTAATACCAAAGATGAAAAAAGAAATTTGGAGCTCTGATACAACTTTGTAACATCCCTACCCTGGTACCACTCGATAGTGCCCCATGCTGTTTGTCACATGAACGTAAGTGAGCCCCCTGTATGCTAGAGGCTAATGACTAGTAGCAAGGGTCTGGTAAGTCTATAATCAAGAGACTATACCCTCATTTATTAGAGAAAAACACTATTAGAAATAAATAAAAATACACAGAAGCATATATGACCCTAAAAATACACATGTCACATGATAACCAAACAGGAAATACAACAATCAACAGAAAGGGAAAAGATTCTATGATAATATAAGTGTCATGTTTCTATAATAAAACTAAATGTAAAGACACTAAGGATCCCCAATAGGGTCCCAACCCATTGGTTGTTCCCTCCTCCAAGATCTATCCCCAATCATCCACCTATCCCAGGGCCTTTTCCTTTATCTATTCCTGCAACAATATAATCTATTCGAGTACTGATCTGGCAGCCTGAATAGGGTGTGAGTACAACATAGTAGGCCTCCACCAACTGTGTATAAAACAAGTCCAGTCAAGAGATAGTGCTTGAAGTTCTATAAGGAAATAAGTACAATGCAATAATAAATAGTTTATCACATTTTCATTTATTCTTATCTAACTACATTAACTCCAGGGTTCCCAAGGATACTCGAACCTCAACACTAACTTCATCTCATACTAGATCCTAATGTTTTCCCTAGGTAATAACATACATTAATAGCTAATTCTTTAGGAAGATATATATAAGTATTAAAAGGTTCTGTGATATCTCAATACTTAATTTGAGTCATGCTGGAGTTTGAATATTCTCATGTGATGCCATAAACTGGAGTGCGATTATTTCCATTCATTAATTTCACATTTAAAATCCACATTTCCAAAATTACCAATATAAAAAACATAAGTAATATGACCATGTTACAATTTTTAATCCTCAATACAATGTCTATGTTACCATTATATTTTCTCATAATTATAATGACCTTGTTTCCATGTGTACTTATCAATTTAGAATGACCATGTTCCCCTTCTATTAACTCATAAGTATGATGACCTTTTTTTCATTTGTACTTGTCATTTTAGAATGACCTTGTTCCCATTCATTATCAGATAATTAATTCACCATTTAATTATCTTCTCAATTCCATTACAAATTCCACAATTAGTTAAACACATCAGAACTTTTAGCTAACACAACCATTAACTAAATGTCTCAATTCCATTAATTAATTAACTAACTAACCAACACCACAACTCATCTCCCATAATTAATTTTTCCTAAATTAATTACCTCATTCTAAACCAAAAATCGTCATAATTAATCCCATAATTCATTATCACAATCAAAATCTTAATGAACATAATTAATTAACAAGTAATAATCTCAACATATACAATTAATTATATCATAATTTATTTCCCAATTAATTATATAAATTTACACCCCTATATCTTATAACAAACTTCCCCAAAATTAATTATCTAATAAGGAAACCACTTAATCTCATGATTAATTCCTCAATTAATCACTTATTTAAAAAAAACATAAATAACATAAGTGGTCAATCAAATTAACAAAATTCAATGAAATAAATTTCTAAAGGATAATAGTTATTCTATAATCATTAATATTCATATTGAATCCATGACTATATAAATTATATTTAGAACACTTGGCTCAGTTAGTTGAAGGTTGTTTTACAAATGGAAATCCCCAAAATCCAACCAGAAAAATGGTGTAGATATGATATTTTAGATCTAATTCCCTAAATCAAGATATAAAAATTTCAATATATAATAAATCTAGGACTATATATTCAATCCTTGATCTAGATATCACCAAATAGATTTATATATGATGAAAAAAATAATAAAAACCACCAGAAGATAAAGAGATGGAGGAATGATTAGGATAGAGATCGGGATGAAATATACATACCGAGAGAAGAGCATATATTCTATTTGAGCTTTGAATCTTGAAGAATGGAGGTCAAAAGACCTTGGAAGCCCTCTAAAAATCTCTCAAATCATCGAAAATATTTCAACCCTGAGCCAAGGTCAAAATGGGGGAGTTTTTGGGGTTCAGGGAATTTTTAAATGAATTTTTAATTGAAATAAAATTGTGCACATGGTTTCCCCTAAAAGGGGCACACAATTAGGGAAACATTATGCCAACTGTGAAGACCTCACTATCATTGATCACATGAATCACTGGGATTAAGCGCATAGTTTTTCAAACATTGAAGAAACCATGTGCAACCCCCTATCCTTAAAAATTATTAAATACCAATGTAAACTCTCCCCAAAACATAACTCAAAACAAAGGAGCTTAAAAACAACCCAAATTACCTAAAAACTGGCCTGATATGACTCCATAAAAGGTTAAGATCTAACAAGTTTCTAATGATTCTTTTAATATTCCTCTGATACCATATTTATGTGACCTGACCCTAGTATCCAAGAGTTTGTGGTTACTTTTTTATATTGAGACTATGTATAAAGAATCATATCCTGATGGAATGAATGGTTTTTAGTCTTGGTAAGGTAGATAGAGATTTGAATCCCACATTATATTAAAAACCATAAAATAAAAATCATTATGATTGTAAATATTACAAATTCTTGGACTCATTTAAGGATTCCTTCATCATATCTTATGTAATGGAAATAAAATAAGGGTGTGTTCATATTCTCATTAAGGGTTAAATATAATGGAATCTATCAGCATAAAATAATGAAAAATAAATATAGAACAATGTGTAACTGAACATACAATAAATTTAATAAAAAACATGAGCATAAATAATAACATGGTAGGAATAAATGATGATCAAATAATTCCATAAAACTAACCACATGAGATTGAATATTATCTATGGATATATTAATTATTCAAATAATCACTTAGAGTACCATAACAAACATCATTATTATGGAATAAATAATCTTGGACATCATAAACTTACCTTCAACACCCAATTCCAGGACATTTTATATAAATGTGTAAGGCATTATCCAAATAAAATAGCTAGTTTGTCTCATGAGACCTAAATATGAATTAATGGGACATACCGAACCCCACTCATCACTTACTATGTCCAATGAATTAATCATATGAAAGTGGATAATAACAAGTTAATACTAAATTAACATAAATATTTATATTAGAAAACTAGAATATGAAATGTTAAAATTTCCCCAATTAACCTGATTATAAACCATCAAAAGAAAGATTATGGATATTATCATAATAAAAAATCCCCAATTGAGTATAGTTAAATTAAATGGTTTCATTAATTGATGAAAATAAATTCCATAAAAAAGAGCAATAAATTTATTCTTGAGGAAAATACAATTTTTAATTTGAGAATATCTTTTAAAAACAAGGAATTTACATAATATTATAAAATAATTTTACTTTGAAATTTATCAATGAAAATGTTGAAGGAAAATTATAATCATTGAGTTGTCTTTATGGGTTGAAATACCAAGAATTCTAGATAAGTTAAAAAACATTCCTTTCTCAGTTTCATAAAAGGAAAAAGTACCTCATTATGAAAACGACAAGAAGATTAAATTTAAAACATTTTGTAAACTTCATAAATGGGTAATAATGTACTTAATAAATCATAATAGGAAGGTAAAAATATACTTTAAAACATCTTAATGAAAATATGTATATAGAAGAAAAAATTCCCAATCTAGTAGAAAAAGAATATTTGTTTTCCTTAAAAAAATTATTTTTGTATCTTGAGTATTTAAGGAGTGTAAAATGAAAGTAAAACAAATTTTTTTATGAAATAACCTAAGGATAAAAAAATATTTGGTTTAAGATAAACATATCTTATAATTCCCTCTAAATAATTCTTATACATAATCAATCTCAAATAATTATCATATTATGAGATAAACCATTACGGATTTGGTATCTTTTGAATCATAATCCCCATAAAATAATTAGATTCAAATGAATATTTAAATACCAAGAATATAAATATAATCATGATATATCATATCAAAGGTGCATTAAGTACACATTATAAAAGAAGTTAGGTGTATAATATAACAAAGTCCCCAAAGAAGAAAATTTAACATGAAGAACCCTTACAATGATTATAATATTGAAGTGAAAATTAATCAATGAATTAAATATTTGTAAAACTATTAAATATAAAAAAATTGAAATACAATATAAATAAAAAAGGTTATTTCACACATAATCTTAACGAAATATGATCAATGAGGAAGTGATATAGCCTAATGAATGAAAATTAATATGTGAACCACTTATCAAATTGTAACACTGAAGTCAAATCCCATTGGATGTAATAATTTGAATTAAAAATTAAAAAAACATGATTTACTAAGGCTTCATGATATAACATGTAAAACGGTAGTATATAAACTATATAAAATAAATTTGGTGTATAACAACAAAATATTTCAAAGTGAAGGAAAATTGAGCTGAAATCTCTTACCTTAGGTCTGACTGATCAAATAATTTCATTATCATAATGAATAATAAATTCATGTTAATTATTTAATTAATTAATAACATTTTTAAAGTTTATTATTCATTTTATTTTATTCACTACCATGTAATATTTAATTACTTAATCTATTATGTTCACATCATTTTTTTTGATAATATTCTATTTATATGTCCAAAATAAATTTGATAGATTGACTATGGTAAGATAGGTCATTGTTTTATCAAATATTGAATAATAATAATGACATAAATATAAAATTTATACCTCAATTATACTTTTTAAACCAAATATGAACTATAGTTATGAAAAATGAACTATATTACAATCATGGATATGGTAAGCTATATGTACAGATGAATAACATTTCTATTTTCCAACAATCATGATAGAATGAACATAAGTATTATTTAGTATTTCTATAATATCCATTATCACATAAGAATCATATTATTTTATTAATAAACTTATATATACAATTCATGTGATGTGGTTATAAAAAAGGAATCACATTGCTTCATGGATGTTGTAATCGACATGTACACATGAACGACATTATCATTTTAAAATGAATATAAAGATAATAAATAATGTAATAATTTACCTTCACAGAGTTATAAATATGTTTGGAATATTATATATATATATTAAATACATCATTAAAATTCATATTGACTGAATGTGAGGGAAAATGAGTTATATCTGTTAATGAAGTTGTAGTCTGTCGTACACGTGAATAAATGTGTCATTTCCCATTTGATGGAAGAGGAGATGGATACAAGGTATCACATTAAGATAAAAACATATCAGTATACATTAGATAATTATGTTATTATATTATCATGTTGTAATAATATTTGGGGGAGGAGGAATATTAAATAAAACAAAAAAATTCTTGATCAAGAATGAAACATCTCCTTTGGACAACCTCATTTGGTTTGAACCAAAAGATTCAATAGGAAGGATTCCTGATAAAAAAAGGTCGCTATGATGTGGGTTGGGATGTAATATAGATCATTGGAAAAAATGGCCAAACCCAAAGTACTTGAAGTGCGATGAAAAGGGGAGAGGAGGTTCCCTTCTATAAGAGTTGGGAGGCGCACTCCAGGAATTTCTCAAAGTATAAAATTATTTAAAATTAATTTTCATATTAATATGGATAAAAATTGATAATATTTGAAAATTTTATTATTTTGGGGCTAAATACTCTCATAAACGATAATTTATACAATTTTAGGTGATTTTTTAACCCTTGTCTTTATGTTTTAATGCATTTAAACCATTTTAAACAAATAACATGGTATAATTTTTTTTACTATTTAGGGGCGAAGGAATGTTTATATAAAATAAAAAATAGCCCATAAATGGAGAATGTTTGATACTATAAACCATTTTACATTATAAATCCATAACATAAGAGTTTTTAATTTTCAAATCATTTATTGAAACATTATTTATTGTATGTTATTATTAATGTCAATTTTGACACTAATATTTTAATTGGTCTTTAAAAACATCAGGAAAATGATGGAATTCAAATATATAAATTTAAAAAATACCAAAAATATTTCCATTATCTAAAAAATTATGTAAAAAAGTAATTTATACAAAATATATTACTTTTAATATTTATAATGTAATTAATTTTATATTCTGTCTAATTAAAAAATTACTGTGTTGGCATTGCAGAAGCATTTAAGATTATTATTTTATTACAAAAAAATAGAAATAAATAACCCTGAGGAAAAGAAGTAATTTATATTTGAAATTACTATATAGAAATACACATAGTTTATTTTTATCCGTGTCATAATATAGTATAGTTATTAAAAGAAAGAAATTTACTTTTTTGGGATTTTTATTATATAATGTATTATAAAAGTCACAATCCTGGACATAGGATAAAAAATGAGATATTTCCGGAAATTAATTGAAATAAACTCTAAATATGGACGGAAAATATAAATTAGATTTGTTTTCTGTGATTATAACGCTTATATAATGTGTTTAACCCCTAGTAAACAGGTTTTACCCTTAATCATGGTAACTGATTTCTATAATTTTTACTAATCATTATGACGAAATATTAAGTTTCCATTATTTCGAAATATTGATTGTTTTGATTAAACATATGGAATAAATTTTTTAAAATTCTATTTACCAAAGTGTCAAAATTTAATTTAAAAAACAACACCACATAATGTAATAAAAAATATGGTTTCAAAGAATTTATTTTTCAAGAATGAGATGATCTTAGAATAATTACATGACTAGAAATCAATATTATATGAATTTTAATTCATATATTTAGATATGTAAAATAAAAATTTAATTTACATTATTAATTACTATAAATTATATTAATTAACAGAAATGGAAACACATTATGCATTTTCAAAAAGATTTCATTTAAAATAAGTATTCTCACTATTCATAAAAAATCAATCTTTTCAGAAAAATCGAAAAAAAATAAACATAGGATAATTATTTTATGATAAATTAAAAAATAATGTTAATTTTATAAAATAAATTTTATAAAATGGGATAAAATTAATTTTTTTATTTTCTCAAAAAAATTAATTAAAGTCATATTTGAAGAAAATGTATTTTTGAAGAACTAATTGAAATTACAAAAAATTCAAAGATTATTTTCTAATAATTTATAAATACATTTATATTGAGTAGTAATTTAATATATATTTCATAAATCTATTAAGCCTATTCATAGTCACTAATTTAATGGCTATGTTATAATGGCCATATTTAAACAATGTATTGTGCGGGTCGTTTAAGCTTGATGTTGTATGTCATATATGCTATCGAAAATAATGTTCTTATTTAATAATTTCAGGGTGTTAGAGAGGGTTTTTATGTAAATCATATGCTATGATTCACTGTATTATGATATGCATGTTTTGTACATAATGATTGGGAAAATTAGTGGAATTTTGATATCACAATATCTTACCTTATTATTTTCTTTTATAAGGAATATAAATTACCGTTGTAATATAGATATCATGTCATACTATATATCGATATCATACACTAATATATAGGATAACATGAATCATATACACATTAGATATTATGTAATAATAGTATTATAGTCTATAGAGCTTGATACACTATAAGAGCAGATGGATTGATGGGATTACTAATATTGAACAATCCTTTTACAACATTAGCCATTATCAATTTTTGAAAAAAGAATTTATAAAGTTCCCTTTATTAATGCGAAAGAATGCGATAACAAAGGTTACATTTTACCAGTGCTAAAAAAGTCTTATAAAAGGTAACATTTGTTAATGCTTTGTTTTATCATTGAAAAAGGGTATCCTTTATGAGTGATTTTTATAGCATTAGTGATTTTCAGCATAAATAAAGGGTACCCATTCTCAATGCTTTTTTACCACTGATAAATGGTAACCTTTATCAGTGTTTTTAGTGTGGATAAAGGTTATGAATAAAATGAAATAATTTAATAAATAAAAATTAAAAATGAGTGAATTAAAAAAATATTAATTTTATTAATTAAATAATTATTGAAAAAATGAATAAATTAAATATAAAAAAAGATCAATTAAAAATATTAATAAATATTATATATTAAATATATATATATATGTAAAATGAATAAAATAAATTAATTAAACAAATAAAAATTAAAATGTTTAAATTATGAAAAATATAAAACAATTTTTTTTATATAATTATTGGTAAAAATGAATAAATAAATAATACATATATACTGATTATAAATTTTAATAAATAGTATATATAAAATATAGATTTATAAAATAAATAAATTTTAACAATTAAGAAAAAAAATTAAAATGAATAAATTGTAATAATTAAATAAAAAAATGAATAAATTATGAAATTATTAAAAAGTTTATTAATGAAACAAATTATTAACAAAAATTAATAAAACTAATATATATATATATATTTAAAATAGAAGTAAATAATATATATACTAAATATAAATATATAAAAATGAATAAAATATAATAATTAAAAACATGTTAATGTCTTATTCATTTTAATGGTTCTTATTCAAAGTTATTCATTAATACATAAAATATAGAAATATAATTCTATATATATTTCTCTCTATATATATATATCAATTTATTTAATAGTTACTATAATTTTATTTATATAATACAAAATTTTATTGCTTATATTAAATAAGCTTTATATTTAGTGAAAAAAGTATTATAATTATAAATTAAAATTAATTTAAAATACTGAAATATTACATCATGTAATGGATATAATGGAATGTTGTTTGACATTTCAGTTTAACTTATATCGAACGTGTGTTACATTAATTTCGTATACATATACATAATTATTGCATTTTTATATACAATACACACATATAAATATTTACGCAATCAAGGAAATTTTATATAGAAACACATACACCTAATATTTATATAATTTATTAAAATTTTAATATTCATTTTATAATTTCATTATGACATGATAAATTTAATATATTATATTTTTAATCGATAAATTTTATTTATTTATTTTTAATATTATTACAATTTTGTATTATTTATTCATTTTTAGTATTTTTATTGATTTATATCATTTTCTATTATATATATATTAAATTACTATTTTTTATTATTTTCATTATTTATTCTTATATATTTCAATATATATCCATATTGATTTAAAAATTTATCTTTCATTAACAAAAAATATCAATTTTTTAATATTTTTAAAGTGAAAACATTTTTAATAATTAAATTTCACACATTTTTAAGATGCATTCCTTTTAGAATATATATTCATTAATAATCTTAAAAACATATTTCTAAATAAATATATTTATAAATTAATATTTACAATATTTATAAATTTATATTTTTATAATTATAAATAAATAAATATTATTTTTAAAAAAATTACTTATAGAATTAGAATTAAATAATTATATATATTTAAATAATTATAGAATTATAATAAAGTTTTTTAAATAATTAATATAATTAATATATTTTTATTTATATTTATATTTTTTATTTATATTTTTTATTATATGTATATAATTATATATAATTATATAATGATATAAATATGTAATGATTTTTTTAAATGTATTTATATATTTATATATAAATAATTAAATCTTTAAATAATTACAAATTTATAATGAATATATATAAATAATAAATATATTTACTATATTTATATTTATTTATATTTATTATATATATAATTATAAATTCTTCTAATTTGAATCAATTATCACTATTTCAATTGAGTAAGTTAAATAATGATTATTATGACTCATCTAACACGGGAAAGGTGGACTCTTCCTTCACCTACACACATTTGGCTAATGTTGAGAAGGTTATTTCTTCTATCTTGGGAAAGAAATCATGGGTTGATATTTCTACAGAGGATCAAGGCACTCTAAAAATGCATGATAGTGTGTATTCACCTTCTGGGAAGGAGGGAGAATATATTATCCCTCTTTAAAAGGATGACATATGAGACATGGATATTGAACAAGTTGTTGATGCTACAAATTATGATGTTTTGGATCAACCTTCCATTGAGAATGTTATTCAAAATGAACTGGATAGAGAATTTATCCAAGAACAAGCTTTGACCTCCTCTAAGAGGAATGATAAAGATAATTTATTATCTTAATCCACCTATCCTCCAAGAAGACTATGGTGAGTAAAACTGGTTTTCCCACTATTACCCAGCATGCCACTTCTTTAACTATGCCTAACACTGTTACTCTAGGAGGTAAGAAAGCCTCTTCATCTAATACATTTGATAATGATGGGTTTCAAATGGTGCACTTTAGTAAGTCCATGCCTTTTCCTTTAGAACCATGATATTCCACTCTATCCGAAATTCCAAATAATACATCTTTGACCACAATAACTCTTCAAATGGAACCTTCTTGTAGGAATCTTGGGTCAATTCCCTTAGAAGTATCAGATGTTCTTGATATCATCTTGACTGACTTGTTGGGAATGAAATGTGTAGTGTAGGTTCATACCTCAAATACTTTGGATGTTCTTTTACCATTAAATTTATTTAAGGATTTATATCAAAGTGAAAATATGATGGTGGTCTTATAGAAGCCTAGGTATAAAGGGATGTCTTTATTTCATAATAATGGATATCCCTCTACCCTTGCTTTGGATTCAAAAGTGCATGAAACACAAGATAATATTGGTAATGTGCATGTAATCTATAAAAAAATCTGAATTTATCTACAAATGTTGTGCTATGAGAATAACATTTACATATAGCTATTACTCACATAGAAAAAAGCACTGAAGTTGATCTCCCTTCAGTGGGCATTGAGGATCTTAATGATAATGACCATATTCTCAGGGAGAAATAAAAATCCGAGTCGAATTGGGAAGAACCCGAAGGGATGTGGAAACAAGTTAAGTCTTGGAAACGAGTTCATCATCAATAAAATAATGGCCGAGGAAGTTTCCATTCTAATTGGGATTTTAAGGAGGAAATGCAATTAGTGGATGATTCTGAATGAAAAGGAACTGACTTTAAAATCCTTCTCTATTAAGTGGATATTTGGAGAGAACATTATACCAAGGGTTGTATCCATGGGTTTTGATGAAGTATAATTGATTAAAATTCATTACTAGATGTGGATTACAAGATTGGGATGAAGATTAGACAAAAACTTGGTCTTTTATTTTCATTGACGAGGGCATGTTCACATTGTCTGACCCCATTTTTTATTTTGTATGAACTATTTGTTTAATTTTCCATTAATATATATTAGAATCAGTTTCACCCAGGTGATGATCCTTTTTGAAATATATTTATTTAAATATAAATAATGTATAAATATATATATAACTATATAAAGATAATAAATATATTTAAATAATGAATATATTTACTATTTTTATATTTTTATATATTTATCAAATATATATATACATATATACATATATACATATATATATTTATAATTATAAATAAATAATTCAAATATATTTAAAAATATATTTATTTGTATATATTTATTTATAAGTGTGTATTTCCTATATTTATTAAATTATATATTTATAAATATAAATAAAAAAATAATTTATAAAATAATTTATGTAATTATAAATAAATAATTATATATTAAAATAAATATAAAATCACAATAAATAAATATTTAATTATATAAATATATCTTCAATTTTTTTGTTTATAATGATAATTATAAGTCCTTTATCAGTGCTAATGTATTAGGACCAGAAAATATGTCTTTTATGAGCACTTTTTTATAACTGATAAAGATGTATTTTATCAATGCATATTAATTTAGTGTTGATAAAAGGAATCATTATCTGCACTTTTTTGGAAGCACTGATAAATGTGTCCCATATCTATTTAAAAGAACCCTAACCTTGACTGATTCAGTCATGATTCTCAAGATCTTGCAGAACTCCCGTACGACCGATGCTCGGCCTCCACATTCTCTCAGATGAATCAAGGATAGAATCCATTGTATGTTATTTATCCTACTACAATCACATTGATTTCTTGCATACGTTCCACGTTTTGTGTTATTATGATGTTCTCAACCATTAAGAACCCTAATTATTCTCTCCCATAACTCTATTCGTGATTGTCCTCGTTCATTCTTCCTTATTGTTTCTATTCTTATCACCACCTTCACTGATGAATCTTTGCATTTTTATCACTATATCTATCACCATCACCATTGTCCACATTTCTACACCGAAATATTTCCTCTGATCATTCCCCTTATACTACATGGTCACTGAATATCATAGATATCATATTGGAAAATAATATTTCTTTTAGTGATAGAAAATATAAATGGTGTTTTTGATTCCCATATAATTTTGGTGACTCATTCATTCTATCATTATAGTCTTTTTTGTTGGATCGAAATGGATATGAGATGGAATAAATACAAGAGGGGGTGAATTATATATTTAAAAATACTATTAAAACCTTTAATAAAGTTTCTTAGTTTAATACAAAATAAAATAAAACAATTCATAATTCTTATTATAAAACAAAAAAATCAATTGGACTGACTCTTAGTCGGATGAAATTATTATGATACCATAGGTTATGAAACAATTGTATTCATGTTGAATACAAATATCAGAGAAATAAAAAGTGAAAATGATTCTACCATAGAGCATATATAATCAATAAAAAAAAGTATAAACTATAACTAAAAAAATTACAATACAAAAGAATAAAAATAGAATGAAAAAATAAAAGGATTATATTTCTATTACAATAAGTAGAAGAAAAGTAAAAGGCTTTACAACTCATTTATCCCCAAGAGAAGGGTATCCTTCCTCCTAGGATAATAGGTCTATCTTACCAACATAGGTAATCCCTAGATACAGTGATCAACAAGTCTGTCTTTCTATCCCCACAATACCTTGATTTTACAGGTAATCAACACCTCTATCTTTCAAAAAATTGAAAGCCCTCAATATGATGATTAGTCGCACCGTCAACCTATCCCTGGTAGCCCTCGATCTTTATCACCTGATTGGATTCACAAAGAAAAACAAAGCACTTATTGAAATACAAAAACTATGAATGAGACATTGACATTTTGTAATTACAATTCTTTCACACGAAGTAAGAGATAAATCATGTTCTCTCTCTAGATCTTGGATGTAGCTAAAGTTATTGTCTCTACATTAAATGACCTCTTATTTATAGGCCTTAGGTTCCAACCATCACATTTTTTCCAACAGTGATATTTCTCTGGAAAACTCATAGGGACTTGGACACCTGACATTGTAATGATCATATTGAAATAGAAAACATGACATCTTTTTTATTAGTTTATAACTAAACACATGAAAACATTTTGGTTAAAAAAATAGGTAGATGAAGATGATAACATCAGAACGATTGGTATAAAACATATGTTTTGATAAATGAATAAAACCATGCATGTGATAAAAGTATAACCTGAGTACGATTAATATTACTCATCAATACTAATATAATGAAAAAATTTGATATATTACAAAGAGGGTACAATGCATACTGTAAATACGATGTTCAGAGTAAGTAAACAAAATAGAGTGAGTACAATGAACAAAGTCAGTATGATAAAAAGAGTGAGTATGGTGAACAAAGTTTGTATAAAAAATAGAGTGAGTATGATGAACATAGTTAGTACGATTAACAGAAAACTATATTAAAAGTAAATCCTTTATTTAATAATTGAGTAAAATGATATTTTTTATTTACAAAACAAAATACATAAAAGTCAATAGAATAATTTTGACTTAACAATATCCTCCCTTTTGGAAAGTACAAAACACAAAGTAAAAATTGAAAGAATAGTTATCTCCCACTAAGTTATGAAAACTCTTCTAAAAATGAAATGAATATAACTAACCCCCCTTAGGTTTTTAATTTCCTAAGGATTACATTCATAGATTTTACATAATTTAGATGTATTACATTTGAGTAAAACATTAAAAAAATTATCCCCCTTTGTGAAATATTCTCTTCTTTTATATAACATCCCCCCTTTTTTATTTACAAAAAAATGTGGTAATCTTTAATTGCCTAAAAATTTTATAGAGAAATAGAATACAAAACAATTTAAATGAAAAAATATGTCTCATTTAATAGTGATGAGTTCATTGAATTTATAAAGACAATTAATAAATAGAAGTATAAGAAAAAAATTATTTATTTTATTTTTATTTTTCTTTATTTATAAAACCATAAAGAACAACCTTAATAATATTTATCTATTTATTGTCTTCTGGAATAGAAACACAATGAAATTTGATATTATATTATTGTTCTACAAAAATTTGATCCTGGGTTTTGGTGTAGTCTTCTTGAATACTAATCATTTCTTTGAGAGTATCAATTCTGTCTTTCATATACTTATTTTCTTCAGCCAAAAAATTGTTTTTTTCTTTAAAAAAATAATTTTGTCTATGGAGGATGAAACCCTTAAAAATTATAACTAGAAAACAGTGAACCTTTCATGCAACTCTTTCATTGAATGAGTATCATCACCATGGGTTTTTGGAATTTGATTCAACCACTCAATTGTTCCCTTAACAATATTATTAAAAGCAATATAAGGATCATTCAAAACCCTCCTTATGTATTCAGCTGATTCTTCATGTTCATTTACTATACTCTCTATCTTTTATGACCACTTTTTCATGTTGTTATAATCTTTCTTATGAAAAATAGTACTATCACTCAAACCTTTAGGTCAGCCTCTACTTTCATCATGTTCGTTCTGAGATCTCTCACTGAATCGAATTTCTTATATTGATTCTCTATAATGAAATCATTTTTTCCTTCTATTCTGGGAATTTAGGGAATATTCATCTCAATAATTATTAGAACATTGAAAATTTAATCACTTTTCTAGAGAGAAATAGTGTTCTTTGAATCCATTTCTTCATCATAAAATTCAAGTTCATTTTATTGGATTGCATCTTCATCAGGTTGTTTTCCTTTGGTTGTATCTTTTTCTTTCTAAACTCTGTCTTATTTTTTAAATATTTCTTCTTTAACTTTTTCACTAATGATAATGGTTCTCTCAAAATGAGATGTTTGAGTCATTTTTGTGACCAAAGAAGAAACTATTTCTTATTGAGTTTATGTAGACCGTACTTGTTATTGATCGACATGAACATCCTGTTGTTAAACCCCTTCACTTTTTTTTGAAGATATGATTCTTCTCTAATTCTCTTATAAATCTATATATATACCATAATAAATTCATCTTCCTATTATTCTTCACATACTTGTTTTGAATCTGATTAAATTACTTCTATAAGTTTTTCTTTCCCATTATCAGGAAAAGTCTATACGTTCTGTTCTTATTGCATTTCTTCTATTAGTTGAGCACTTTCTATCTCAACATATATTAGAATCTTGGAAACATAAAAGTCCTAAGTTTTTCTTTTCAAAATTTTCATCTTCTTCTTCTCAGCCTGTAAATTATCTTATATTCTAATCTTCTCAACTAGAGCTTCAGCTAGATCATAAACAAACTGAAGATCACCTTGTTTTCTTTATTCTTTATCCTTTCTCCTTTCTCCACTTGGCTATGCCCTCTTTAATATATTTTGTTTTATTTTTAGACTTTGCGCTAATTTGAGGATCTTACTTTTTAGAAATTAAAATATTGGAGCTGATTCTATTATAAGAAGTGATAATTGATTTGGTATCAATTCTTCCACATCTTGGGCAATAAATTTTCACTTTTAATTAAAGAAAAAATTCAATTTTTTTTAATTTTATTCTTGATTATCCCTGAAACCTTTAACTATTTTAATTATCCTTTTACTGGAATATTGAAAAACATCAAAATTTCAACAATAAACATTATGACAATGGTTGTATACATAATAAGATGAGACTTAATTTCTCTAGACTTCACATTCTTGATAGTTTCTAAAATGTAACCCAAGAAATTTACCTTTATCATATTCACAACATAATCTAACATAAAGATATCAAACGCCATAAGAGTTTCCCCATCCACTCTCATTGGAAAAAGAAACCCTTGTATACAAAGGAATATAAACCGATTGCCTGCAGAGATATGGGATACTATTCATTTATCCTCATTGATATGAAAAACTGATTTTTCATCTCTTTCCTTGTTAAATGTACCAACTTCCTCGGGTAGCTTATGATAAGTACAAAGGAGTCACCTTAAGTAGAGACATTGAGAAAGTTTTCTTATTGTTTCACTGATATACAAATCTTTCTATCGTACACAACAAAATTAATAATAACTTTATCAAAAAACATTCAATTGTAGAATTGTATAACCTCTTCAACAAGAATAAGATCTTGAGATATGGGTTTCTCGACACAATGATGTTCCCAGCCTTATAACAATATGATTACTTAAATTAAAGAATCATAACTATCAAATAAATATCGAGTAACTAAAATTTCATTTAATAAATCCATTCCTGAAAAAGTATTTAAAGAAATATCAGCAGGAATATTGTAAGAATATTGAGACATAAAGCTGATCACTGAAAAGAAAAAACATACTGAGGATGAAAAAAAAGAGCAGAGCTTCGCTAAGAAAAAATGAAGAACCGATGTGGGTTTGAGAAGGGGGGTCCTCTATTTATAGAAAAAATTGGGAGACCATTGGACTTATATGGTTGATATTAAAGGATAAGTAATCCAATGATTGTGAATAAAAGGATATTCAAAAAAAAATTTATTTGAAATTATTTTTGAAAAAAATTGAAAAAAATTGAGAAACAATAACACAAAAGAAATGAGATACAAAAGGAAAGGAGAACATACTTGTCTAATATTTCAAGTGAATTTCTGGATTCTTACTGTTATGAATGTAAAAACATCATACAATATAGAAAAAAATAGTTCATATAAATATAGTGAGTACGATTAACTATCAAACTGATGAAAAAGAAGGTGAATATGTTTGGTTAATATACAGATGGAAAACAAAGTCAATACCATAGGTTTTCAAGATGATGGAAAAAAATTTAATTACCATAGGTTTTAAAGTCGATAGAAAACAAATTCATTACCATAGGTTGTCAAGACGATGGAACACAAAGTCATTACCTCATTTTCTCAAACTGATGGAAAACAATTTTGTTACTAGAGGTTGTCAAGCCAATGGAAAACAAATTAATTACCATAGGCTATCAAACCAATAGAAAAAAAGTAATTACCATAGGTTTTCAAACCGATAGACTAGATTCTGTTAGAATTATTAGAAATAAAGTCAAAAGTCTAAGTTGTCAAGTTGATAGGCAGAGACTAGAATCTTAACAAAAGTGAAGCTGAATGACATAAAACAAATATAACTAAAAAAACTAATGAAAAAAATAAATAAAAACGAGTATAAATTTAACAATTAAGATAAGATATGAAACAAGAAGATTAGTAATAAAGAATATGAATCATGAAAAACAAAACAAAATAGATAAAACATAGAAAACAATGTTCTCTCCCTATGAAGAGTTGTGTTTTAATGTATTGAGATTGTAAAAACAAAAATTATTTGTGAATGATTAATTTAATGTAACCATTACTAACATCTGTTTAATATATTAAAATCTACTAGAATATAATGGTTTTGTAAAAATATCAGTAAGTTGTTCTTGCATTCGAATGAATTGTAAAATTATATCTCCCTTTTTGTGTATTATCCCCAAGAAATTGATACATAATATCTATGTGTTTTTCATGGAAGTGTTGTATAGGGTTTTTAAATAAATAAATGATACTTATGTTATCACACAATATTTAATTTTTAGTATTACTCATACCATAGTCTCTGAGTGTGTGTTGCATCCACAACACCTGAGCACAACAACTTCTAGGTGCTACATATTGAGCTTTAGTAATGGAGAGTGCAACATAGTATTATTTTTTGCAAGAAAAAGAATCTAAATAATCTCCTAGGAAATGAAAAGTTCCATAAGTACTCTTTCTATCCATTCTACTACCACAGAAGTCAATATCAGAAAAACTATTCAATTCAAAATCATTTTCAGAAGAATATACAAGGCCTAAATCCAAATTTCCTTTTAAATACTAGAAAATCCATTTCAAAGCTTTTAAATGAGATATTCTTAGATTTTATTCATATATAGAACATAATCATATAAAAACATTATGTCTGGATTACTGGATATTATGTATAGTAGACTTCCAATCATACATCTAAAAGCTGTTTGATCAACTAGGTGTTCAGGTTCATCAAGATCAAGAGTTTTTTAGCTTCCAATGGGAGTACTAATACTTTTAGTATTGTCATATCCATATTTTCAAAGTAAGTATATTATATACTTATGTTTAGATATATAAGTACCTTATGGTTTTTGAGAAATTTGAAAATGAGGAAATAATGTTAATTCACCCATCATACTCATTTCAAACTCAGACATCATTAGATTTGAAAATGAAGCTGTTAAAGGCATTTGAGTTGATTTGAAAATGATGTCATCAACATAAATTTAAAATTCATAAGTTTTTTGTTTTCTTTCTTAATAAAAATATTTGGGCCAACTATTCCCTTAATTTAGTTGTTTAGTAACAAAAATATAGTTAATTTATCATGCCAATCTCTAGGGGCTTGTTTAATCCATAATGGGCCTTGGTAACTTTGTAGAAATATTCAGGATGTTTTGTATCTTCAAAACTAGGAGGTTGATCTAAATATACTTCCTCATATACATATCCATTAAAAAAATAACACTTTACATCCATTTTAATTTTTTTTAAATTAAAGTATGTTGCAAAGGATAATATAATTCTAATAGATTTGAGTCATGCTACTAGAGCATAGGTTTCTTCATAGTCTTTTATTTCTTATTGATCATAGCCTTTATAAAAAATCCTAGATATATTTCTTACAATGATACCATTTTCATATCATTTTTTTCTGAAAATCTATTTTACTCCAATAAAAAACTATATCCTTGGGGTTTTGAACCATGTTCTATACTTTATTTCTTTTGAATTCATTTATGTCATCTTGCATTTCCTTAATCCAATCTTCATCACCTAAGGCCTCACTTAGTGTTTTAGCTTCATATTGAGATAGAAAATAAAGTTTTCATATTTCATTACTTAAAGAGTTTCTAGTCCTTAATGGTTTATTTACATCACCATTGATGTTATCACTAGGATGATTCCTAAGTAACAATTGATTTGAATTTTTTAAAACCAGCTCATCATCATAAGGTAAAAATTATTTATGTGTAAAAATATCAGAAAAAATTTCCTATGTATTTACTATGTTTAAAGAATCATCTATAAAAGGTTGATAATCAGTTTTGGAGAACACTTCAGAATAAGTATTTTTAGGATTTCTGAAAACAAATGGATCTATTTTATCAATATTAACATGTATTGTTTATTCAACAACACAAGTGGTTTTATTAAAAACTATATAAGCCATATATGTGGTGGAATAACCAAAAAATATTCCTACATTAGATTTAGGTGAAAAATTATGTATGTCAAATTTTGTATTTAAGATAAATTCTTTTCAACCAAATACTTTGATGTATGAAAATTTTGGTTTCAGCATGTTCACAGCTCATAAGGAGGTTTATTATGAAATGGATGAATTAAAACCCTATTTATATTATAACATGATGTACTAATAGCTTCTGCCCAAAAATGTTTTCCAATTTATTTTTCACTCAACATTGTTCTTGTTATCTCTTGAAGAATTCTATTTCTTATTTCAACAAAACCATATTGTTGAGGTGTTCTTGGTGTAGAAAAGTTGGGAGTAATTCATTTTTTCTTCAAAAAGTTTCAAAATCAGAATTCAAAAATTCTCCACCATGATCACTTCGGATAGTTATCAATGATATATTTTTCTCATTTTTATCTTTAGAAACAAAAGTTTAAAAGAAAAAAAATATTTTAATTTCTCAGCGAGAAAATATACCCATCTAATCTTTTTAATAATCCACAAAAAAATACATAGTACTTTCCTCCATTAATTCCAGTTTTTATAGGGCAAAAAATATCCATGTGCACTAACTATAACACATCAATAGTTGTAACCTCACTAATTGATTTTAATCTTGAATTATGTTGTTTACCATACTAATAAGGGTCACAACCATTATATGAATCAAACCTATACTAAGGTTGATGTTTAAAAAGTCCTTTATTATAGAGTTTTTATAAATTTCTAAGATTAAAATTTCCTTGTCTTCTATGCCATAACCAAGATTGGTCTTCCATTTCACTTAGGAAAAGAATCTCATGGCTCCTAAGGACTTTATGTTCAATGTGTAAACATTACCATGCATTTGAGAATATAGAATGAATTCTTCATTGGAATTGTGAACTATACATTTATCATTCCTAAAATTCACAAGGTAAACTTCATCACAAAATAGACTTATGCTAATGTGGTTATGCTTAAGGCCATCAACAAATAAAACATTTGAGATCAAAATTTTACAAAGGAAACCAATATTACCTATACCAACAATATTTCCTTGAGCTTTGTCTCGGGAGGTAACCTTTCCTCCATTATTCTTGATAACTTTTTCAAAGATGTATTTGTTTCTAGTCATGTGCCTAGAACATCCACTATCTATGTTCCATGTATTGTTATTATTTATAGTTTTGTTTTCATAAAACAAAAATGATTAAACATTTAGAATCCAAACCTGTTTAGATCTAAAAATATAAGAATTTTTTTTTGGAATCCTCATTTTTTTTTTGAAAAGTGTTCTTTGTGGAAACCCAAAGATTGAGTTTTACTTAAAGAAAAAATTTTCTCCCAATGTCCACCACATTAACACTTGGAGAAAAAACGAGAACTTTGGGGAAAAAATTAATTATTACTAAAATAGGTTTTTAATGAGTATAACCGAGTCCAGAACTATTCCTTAGAGGATGAAGTTGTGACTACATTTTATCAAAATATTTCCTTCCAGAATTAAAATTTGATAAAATATTCTTTAAAGAAAAAAATTCATATTTTAGTCTGATAACTAAATTTCTATCCTCAAATTCATTATTTTTATAATTGCGTTTTTCTTATAAAATAGTTTTCTCATAAATTATATTATCTAAATCTTTAAAAAGATTCTTATTTTATAAAATCACTTTCTCAGTATTTTTAGAAAAACTTTGATCTCAAGAGTTTTGGAATCAAGATATTTAGAGATACTTGATATTTATCTTGTTAAAATATCAATCCTAGTATTTTCTTTTTCATGTTTTCTATAATCTTTAAAATTTTCATTTTCTAAGAGTTTAGAAAATATGGAATCCTCTTCATATGAAGGTATAGAATTATCATTCTCTGATAATGATTTTTCTTCATTAGAAGAATAATTTTTATTAGGACAATTATTACTTAAGTTCATATTAGTAAGAGATTCAGAACTGTGTACCTTGTACATTAAGCAATGATAAGGAATTATGGAATGGAAACCAACATTCTTGTGATTTGAGATATCACTATCAGAAGAGTATTTAGAAGAATCACCTCCACCGGAACTCCAGGATTCATTTAATTTAATGACTTTATTACCCTTCAACTTCCAGTATTTATTCTTATTCTTCAATGAATTTCTTTCCTTTCTATCCTTTATTTTTGGTATAGGACAATCAGGTCGAATGTGTCCTGCTATTTTACATTCATAGCACAAGACAACAAGATCATTCTTTTCCTTGATACCTTTGAAGGTATTTATATATATATATTGGAAATAATTCATTCCAATGATTTTGTTCATTCTTCTAGAAAGATTTTCATGATCATTATCTGATTGCTTAATATCACTTGAATCTGATAAGACTTCATCATTTCTCTTTCTTGACTTGGTTTTTATAGGTGATTGAGACTTGGTTGGATTTGATGTCATAGTAAATGGTACTCCAACATTATTATTTTTCAATTTATCTTCATCTCTGTTAAGTCTTCCTTCATATTTCAAAAGAATTCCAAAGAGATCATCAAGAGTATGATTAGTAATCCTTCTAGACTCATCAACTACGGTGCTATTGGATTCCCATTCATTTGGCATAATTTATATGATCTTCGCAACTATGACTTCATATTTTAAATTTTTTTATCCTATATATTGAAGGCTATTAACAATTCTCATAAATATTTGTTGATCCTTAACTAAAGGTTCACTATAGGGAAATTTAAAAGCTTGATAGTCTGCTCTTAGCATAGCTCTTCTTGTTACAACAACTTTGGAAGTACACAAATGTGTAATCTCTAGTTTCTAATATATAATATTTATGGCTTCACATGTAGAGATTTGATTATAAATGTTCTTGGTCAAAGAACACAATAAAGTGTTGCATAATTTATAGTTTAATAGATATTCATGTTTTTATAGGGCTGTAAAATTCATGAAATCTTTCTCAGGTATCTTATATTCACTAAGGAGCATAACAAATTTGTCTACCCAATTATTTATAATAAATGTCTTCATTTTATCTCTCAAATATTCAAAATCATTACCATTAAAGATATCCAGTCTTATAGGATTAATATTTCCAATTGAACCTACATTCATCAATCCTTCCATAATAAAGAAAACAAATTATTTTTCCACAAATATAGGTTAGTGTATCTGAGAGAAAGCAATGTAACTTAAAAATATAAAAAGTAGTGGAAAACCTGCTGTGATAACCATTTTTCGATCAAAATGGACATGTGATAGCAGAAATACAAGAGGGGGGTGAATTGTATATTTAAATATTATTTTAAAACCATTAAGAAAGGTTCTTACAATAATATGATATAAACTAAAACAAATCACAATTCCAATTATAAAAAAATAAACAATCAGACTGATCTCGGTCCGATGAAATTATTATGATAACATAGGTTATGAAACAATTGTATTTGGTTTAAATAAAAATATCAGAGAAATACAAAGTGAAAATTATTCTACCATATAGCGTATAGAATCAATACTAATAGTATAAATTGTAACTGAAACAGTTATAATATAAAAGAATAAAAATAGAAAGAATAAATAAAAGTATTCTAGTTTGAGACATAATTCTTTTTGAGACATTAGAATTTTTGGATATTTTTAATTTTTTATATTTTTATAAAATGTGACATTATTTTTTTGAGACATTAGAATTTATGGAAATAGAAGAATTATTTGACTTCTATTTAGTAAGTCATCATATCTATCTTATTATACTATTTTTTTTTATTTTTTGAAAAATCGTGTTTTGTTTACTTATCTAATAATTTGTTCTCTAGAGTGATTTTTTTGAATTTTATTTTATTAAAAGTAATATGAATCTATTTTTTTTGTTTTTATAAATCATTCCTTATGATATTTTATATGAAACATCTACTGATATTTCTCTAAATGAATATTATTATACCTATCGATGTTTGATTAAAATATTTTTCCTATTAGAAATACATGTGTTGATGTGATAAAAATTATTTTTATCATATATTAGAATATGATGTGTGTTATATAAAGGTATAGGTATGGTATGTTAGAATGTGAGTTACTATATACATGTAAGTTATTTCTTGAGGGATATGGTGAGAGTGATGTGATATTTTTATTATTGTTGGTTCTTCTTTTTGGTTTTTCTAATGTTAGGTTTAACAAATGTATTGGGGAACCCATTGTGTGGTTCTTTCCTAAGGTAAAAAGTTATGTTATTACTTCATCATATTTCAAATTCAATTCCTAATAAAAATGGCTATGTTATACCCATTTCTTGATGTGGATTTAATAAGTACATGGGGCTGTTATCCCTAGGGGATAGTCTTGGATTCTAGGGGTCTGAAGTTGAAATATCATGGTACGAGTGATGTGTTTATAGAGACATTACATTTGAGATTCAGGTGATGGAAAGGTATTAGTAACAATGATTATAGTTGGTACATCTTAGTAGGGATGATTTAACATTATAAAGGTTGTGTCAGATACCTTTTAGTGTTTTTAAAGGAGATTGGAAACTTTAAATTAAGATGTGGTAATTTGAAAACATTCTAGAGGAAATTTTTATCCTCACTATATTTATCTCATATAATGTTATTATTTCATTTTTTCTTGCGACTCATACCCAATATCATCCATGTTTGTTGAATTACTCTGAGAAGTAGTCATGCAAAATCGTCATAGGTACCCGGTATGGGATGACTACTACACAAAGAAGTTCAAGAAACAAATGTCCATGTCTAGAAGAGACAGAGTATGAGTCTTAAGAAACAAAATGAAATAATAATATTTCAGAACATAAAGCTGATAAGTATGATAGTTATCTATAACAGTCACCTTTGGATGAATTTAGAGTACAACACTAACCATAGTGGATTAATTCTTTTCTTAAATTCAATTACCCATTTCCTTCTAAAGAGATGCATGCTAATCATTTCAAAAAATAGTATGAAGAGGAATTTATCCTATACATAATGATGTTACCAATCCCAAGGAATAATAAAATGTTGATGTTAAAAATAAAAAAAATATTACGGTATTAACAACATTTTAATGAAAAAACAAAAACAACGTAGCATGACAATGTTAAATAAAAATATTAAGGAACAAAATAAGGGCATAAAATTTGATGTCAGTTGGAATAAATGTGGCCAACCTATTGACCCCAACATGTAAATTGTCATTATTTATGTTAGACTCATAATGTGGATTAATTTTCCTATGGATATTGATTCCTGTGACCACTTCCATCCCATAAGAAAGATATAAAGGTAATTTAATGATATAATTTTTTTATTTTAATGGAAAATTATATAATGAATCTTTAAAATAATTTTCATTATTCCTTACTGAGTTAATTTATTTTAGATGATTTATGTCATTAAATTTTCCTAGTGGCTATTGGAAAATACCATAGAGGTGTATAGACTCTTATTACCAAGTTAAATCTTAGGGAGGATGAGGGGAAGGTAAATCCCCACCCACCAGTTAGTTATGTACATATTATAAAGTAGGAAACATTGAATTATTTAATTAGTTGTAATGATGAGAGATCATTTTAGATGAAATTAGGTTACGTCCCCAACCCGGAAGCCACTAAATCGGTGCTCTGAGCTGGGTGGTTACATGACCTTATGCACACCTCCCCATAAGCTAAAGGCTACCGACTAGCAGTAGGGGTCTTTGGGGTCATGTGGGGAGACTATGCCCCCTTTTTATCAGAGTAAACCACAACAGAAATAAAAAAAATAGCGAAAACAATAACCAATAAAAAAGGAACATGTATATCAACCATTTCCAATAATAAATATGTCATTTCATACTATAAGTGCCAGAGTGAACAAAGATACCCAAAATAAGGACAACGGAAAAAATCCCCAAAACTGTCCAGACTCCAAGTCTGGATCCACCACCAAGTGCTACTCATGTACACTCAACTATCTAGCAAGGACCCTTGCCCTTCTCCTGACCTGAAAATATGAAGTCTGCTCGGGTACCCGATGGTGGCTCGAGAAGGGTGTGAGTACAACTCAGTAGGGCACCACCAATGGTTTCTACAAAATATCTAGTATAAACAGGTAGTGCATGAAAACGAAAAATGAATGATAATTGCCAAGTAATTACTTTAAGATGCCATTAACCATTTTAGATCCAGATCCATTTCCACTCCCATTACCATTCATTTCACACCAATTATCCTCACTTTTCATTTCATCACGTTTCCATGGGTTAATCACATAAATTATGTTACATGGGTGTAAGGCCAACAATCACATGAAATAGGGTAAACACATCGTTATCCTATCTCACTAGGACTAACCCCCTCATAGAAACCATATCGTCACCTCGAAGCCTTAGTCCGGGTGGATGCAACCGTTAGGAGAATAGACCCTCAGTCCCCTTTCTTAACCCATGCATTTAGGGTGGATTTTAGAACCTCAGTCTTAGCTCAACCTGTGGGCGTAGATCCTCAAGTCATACCCCAATCTACAAATCCAGGTACACATGCTTATATATATAAGTAACCATCAACCATCCAAACCATTGCCCTTCGGCAAACACTATTCACAACACCCCACACGGGAATCCACATCCTGCCTTAACCCATTAACACATTACCATTTCACATCATTTAACCATTCACCCAATTCCCATGTGTTATGCCTAACTCACTAAACATTTAGCACTAGACCCATAACCTATCCATTATGGTCATTAATCAGTTTACACATTAACCCATTTAAACTGTTCATCATTTCCATGAATCAACCATTCAACCCATTTCAAACAACCCTTAGGTTATTTCCATGTCTAGGTGCTTTAACTAACTTCTATTCCAAGTTCAACCAATCATTCCAACACATTCTTCGAGGGATATACCATTTATTACAATAAGGTCACTGTTTTAATGAATATCCCAAGTCTGGGGAAAACCGGCACATCCCATGGATGGCCCCAATTAGGTCAAGTCATTCTCAATGCATCCCATGGAGAACGTGAGAGTTCCCATTTACCATTTTCAAGCATCATTTATACCAAACACATCAAGGTTAATCAAATATCCCCAAAAGGAAACCATTAGAAATGCCATACATGCATAAATCCACAATAAAACTATGGGATAACTTTTGTAGACCACCTACCTCGAAACTACGGTTGAATGAACTCTCAATCAAGTCCTTAGACCTTGATCCGACCAACCTTTGGTGATTTAACATAAAAATCACCCAAAAGATAGGCTTTTAGAGCTTCGTAACAAGAGGGAGAGAAGATACAAACACTAAACCAAACAGAGAAGAAAGGATGGGATTAGCCTAACCTGGAGCTTCGATCTGAAACCAACGATGCTCTAAATGGACAAGAATTGAAGGAGAACCACCCATGGGAAGATTGGGTTGGCCAGGTTCGTCGCGATGGATGAGAATGGATGAATGGAGGAAAATATTGAGTTGGGGTTTAAAAGACGGGAGTGGAAAACATGTAATTTTTCCCAACTTTAAGATACTTCACGGTCTGACAAACTGTGCACATGCTACTGTCTAGAGGAGGAGGGTTGCACGGTTTACCTGGGTAGGCTGCACGGTTTGGCCTGGCCGTGTGCAGGCCATGCGCCCAGGCCTATCTTGACCAGTTTTCCTTTCATTCATGCCCCGAGCCCCTGGAACACCCCCATGGCCTCTCTTACTTTTAGAAGACATCCCTTGAATCCCAAAATAAGGGATTCAACCAAAAAATAACGAAAACCTAACTTTCCAAAAACCAGGATCTTACAACCTCCCCACCTTATAATGGGTCATCCTCGAGCCGAGTTTCCAAGCCTTATTGATGCACCAAAGAGAAGAGTTCGGGCCACTAAGCCCACATATTTGATTCCCGCTCCCATGTTTCTTCTTTAACATTTCCACGCTTCCATATTACTCGCACTAATGGAAAAACCTTGCCTTGCAATACATTTTGACTACGATCCACCACATGAAATGGATGCTCCTCAAAGGGCGCATCAGCCTCAAGATCCACATCCTCCACTTCAACCACGTCAGATGGGTTAGGGTGATATCGTCAAAGTTGCGACACATGAAACACATCATGCATCCCACCATACCGCAATGGAAGAGCCAATCGGTAAGCCACTGGTCCGATCCTCTCCACAATCCCAAAAGGTCCCACATCCCTGGGCATCAACTTACCCTGCTTTTGAATCTGACAGTGACCCAACCTTGGTGACACTTGAAGGAACACTTTATCACCCATTGCAAACTCAAGAGGTCAATTTCTCTAATCTGCATACGAGTTCTGCCTACTCTGAGCCATAGCCATCCACTTACTGATCAAATTAACTCTCTCTGAAGTCTCCTGCATGAGACTTGGTCCCAACAACTCAGATTCACAGGAATCTCACCAGGAAAATGGAGATCTACATGGTCTCCCATAAAGTGCCTCAAACGGTGCCATCTGAATCGTAGCCTAAAACTATTGTTGAAGGAGAACTCAACCAATGATAGGTGCCTCTCCCAAGAACCCCCAAAGTCGAAGACACAAGATATTAACATGTCTTCCAACACTTGGATCATACGCTCTGACTTCCCATCTGTCTGAGGGTGGAAAGTTATGCTCAAAAACACATGTGTACCAAGTGCCTTCAATAGCCCTTGCTAGAAACGCAATGTGAAACACGGATCTTGGTCTGAAACTATTGTTTGCGAAACACAATGCAACTGCAGTATCTCCTGAACATACAGCTCACCCAACTTGTCGACTGTAAAGGTCTCCTGAATCAGTAAGAAATGAGCCACTTTCATTAACCGATACACAACCACCTAGATTTCATTATTCTTCCACGGCGTCCTCAGAATACCCATGACCAAATCCATCGTTACATCATCCCACTTCTATTCCAAAATGGGGAATGGATTAAACAAACCACCTGGGCGTTGATGCTCGGCCTTTGCCTGATGACAGGTAACGCACCATGCCATAAAGCCCGGAACTTCCTTCTTCATTCCAGGCCACCAAAACAGCATTCGGGGATCACTGTACATCTTGGTCAAACCAGGATGCACTACCCACTTTGATGCATGGAACTCACACATCAAATCATCACGCACCCACTCTGGCACAACCACACAATCACGAACATGAACAACACCGTCCATGCCGACGGACCAACCAGAAGGTAGATCCCCACCTTTAAGCTTTTCCGTCATGGCCAAGCACTCAGGAACATCAAGCTGACCCTCCTTAACTCAACTCAAAATTGTCGACTCCGCCTTCAAGGAAGAAAGAGAAACCTGACCAATCTCCTCCTGCACCTCCAGGTGCATCTCTAAAAACAAATCCATCACCTTCCACTCGATGTTGGACTCCTGAACCGCCTGATTCTTAATGTTCCTTCTTAGATCATCAACAAAACTGTTTCCCTTTCCTGGTGTGTACACCAACTCAAAGCCAAAATGCTGGAGATATTCAACCCATCTTCACTTCCGAAGATTCAGATCCTACTGTGAGAAGATGTATTTTAAACACTTATGGTCGGTAAACACATTAAAACATTCTCCCAATAGATAGTTCCTCGAGCACTTCAAGGTGTGCACTACTACAGCGAACTCATGATCATGAGTGGGATAGTTCTACTCATGGGGTCTCAACTGCCTCGACCAATAAGCTACAACCAGCTCATCCTGCATCAACATAGCCCCAAGTCCGATTTCGGACGCATCACAAAACACAAGGTACCTCTTACCCGGCTCAGGTATGATCAAGATAGGTTTGGTCGTCAACCGCTTCTGCATCTCTCGGAAGGTGTTCTCACAAGCCTCAGACCACTCGAACCTGATTCATTTCTTGGTCAAGCCTTTGAGTGGTCCTGCCAGGAGAGATAAATCCTGAATGAATCTTTGGTAATACCCGACCAAACCCAGGAAACATCGAACATCATAAACACCCTTGGGCTGCTCCCAAGATACAACTACCTACAATTTTTCTGGATCCACTGACACAATTTCCTTCTAGATGATGTGACTCAGAAAATGCACCTCACCTATCCAGAATTGACACTTTGATAGCTTGGCATATAGTCGATGCTCTCTTAGCATACCCAAGATGATATCATGATGTTGAGCATGATCGTCATGAGTTTTTGAGTACACTAAGATATCGTAAAAAAAGACAATCACAAACTAATCTAGATAAGGATGAAATATTCGGTTCATCAAATCTATAAACCTCACCGATGTATTGGTCAAGCCGAAAGGCATTACCACAAACTCAAAGAACCCGTACCGACTCTAGAAAGCTCTCAATGGTACGTCAGAAGACCTCACTGTAAATTGGTGATAACCTGACCTCAAAACAATCTTGGAAAATACTTATTCACCTCTCAACTAATAAAAAATGAATCAATTCTTGGAATAGGGTACCGATTTTTCACCGTCATATGATTCAACTTTCGATAGTCAACACAAAGCCTTAATGACCCATCAACTTTCTTTGCAAAAAGCTTGAGAGATCCCTATGGAGACGTACTAGGAAGGATAAACCCCTTATGCTCCAACTCCATAAGATGAACCTTTAGTTCCTAGAGTTTTTTCAGTGAGATTCAGTATGGCGGAATGGAAACTGGATCTGCTCCCAGCTGCAACTCGATTTTGAACTCAACATCCCTCTCAGGGGGTAACCTTGAGAAATCCTCAGGAAACACGTCCTAAAACTGATCCACCATAGGAGTAAAATTAGATTGTTCCAAAATTTTATCATGATAAAGCATGAGACATTCCACTTGAGCCATGAACCCACTCATCTGTTAGAAAAACAACCCCGCACGCCTTGCTCGAACATCCCATTCACCACGATGGACATAAGCATCACCCTCAAGCGACCTAAACGATACTCTGTAATGGTAACAATCTATGTGTTCCCGATACAACACCAACCAATCCAGTCCCACGATTAGGTCAAACAATGACATCTGGAGAATGAAAAATTCCCACAGAAAAGGGTACCCACCGACTTCCAAGGAACATCCCTTTCACTACTTGATATCCTCAACCCGCACCCCAAATGTAGTTTCAATTGACATAAATCCACACACCATCTCCTCAGGTAAACCTAGTGCAACCAAAAGTTGAGTAGAGATAAAAGAGTGTGTGGCACCTGTGTTAAACAACGCACTAGAAAAAGTAGAAGCTACAAGGATCGTACCTCGAACAGTTGACGGTCCGACCTCGCCATCACCAGGAGAAAACTGAACTGCCTGAAGTAGATCGGCCCCTCTACCCTGGGCTCCAACTTGAGTACCCTACGCCACACTGCCTTACTGGCATGAGCGATCTTTCCCTGGAGTCCCATGTCCACCGCCCCTGCTAGTGCAGCCTGTGGAGCTCCATCTGCCAGCCTAATACGGGGAAACTAATCCCATTCCCATATCTGATACCTTCCTTCCAGCATCATACTCTCCCACCTACTGAGGTTTCTGGCAGAACTTCTGCACATGTCCCATCCTGCCGCATGAACGACACTCAACTGGAGTTCAAGGACACTAACCACGTATATGCCCCGACCTACCGCACTGATAGCATAACACCTAATTTCCACTCTGAGAGGATGACCCTCTCTTCCATCCACTTTTCACACTTCCGCCATGTTGTGAGCTCTCATGGCATCGCTTCTAACCCTCGGTAGCTGCACTACTCGTCTCCCCCACTGGCACCTCAAGCCCACTACCCGAAGATCCCTTCAATTTTCCTTCTCAGATCAGTGCCTGATCTACTACTTATGAAAACCTCTTCAAGCGGAAGATGTTTACTTGAGACCTGGTCTCATGTCTGATCCTATCCTGGAAACACTTTGCAACCGCTTCCTCATCACCTACTAACACTGAGACAAAGCGTCTCAAATTAGTGAAGCGACTAGCATAGTCCATCACCAATAGCGATCCCCGAGTCACGCTCATAAACTCTGCATCCCACTCATGCCTCAATGTCTTTAGATAAAAATGATCCAAAAACTTTTCCAAAGAAACCTTCCACGGCATTGCCTTAGCCTGATCGATTTGAGCTTGAATGTCCCACCAATGCCTAGCCTAGCCCCACAACATATAAATATCCAGCTTTACTCGCATTTCAACAGGGATCTCCAGATGATCCAGTTTCGTCTGAACATACTCTAACCAGAACTCCTCTACCTCTGGCCCACACTCTCCGGTGAAAGTCAGAGGGTGCTGCAGCTGGAACTCCCTGGTCATGTCAAATATACTCGGTGCAACCCGCCCAAGGTCCTGATCCATCATCTATATATGTTGAGTCAAGTTCTCCAAGAACTGGTCTTCTCTACCTTCATGGAACGCCACATTTTCATTCTCCTCTACCGAAGGAGTGTTCTCAGCAACATCTTCCCATTGCCCAACTGGTAACCGACATCGTGTTGGCATCTTTCTACATAGTTAATCACGTGATTTAGCATGCATACCATAAAACTTCCACGAATTCATCAAAAAATCCCTTTACTATCCACATCAACCCATTTTCAGGTCCTAATTCAACAATATTAACACCTCAAATTCACCGCCCCGAACATCCCTACCGCGGGCCATGGTCCACATGGGGTAAACAACCATGCACTACCACCAAACTCACAAACAATTACACAAAACATTTACCACTTCATTTCAAAACATTATATTTCATTAAAAATCATTTACCCACTTGTTTTATTTAATTCTTCACATTATTTCTTGGTTTCATGAAATGCATGATGCACCCTACATTCCAGCCTCACACACCCACCCCGTGTGTGTTCATAACACAATGCATGTCACATATCTCACTAGGTGCCTACAATGATGCATGAATGAAAATTCTCGTGATTTTAAGGCCACTAGCCAAATATTTTAAAATAGTCAAATCAAACCAGATGTGCATCACCCAATGGTGAAAGATCGTCAATTGTAACAACACACAACCATGAACAACATTTCCCACTGAGGGTGACTTCGGTTTTCCCTCATACATGGGTTAGCTACTCCCAAGCACAAGCTCATTACCAAGGCCTGGCATGTCTTAACCATTGACTACCAATCCCAAATAAAATGACCTTAGAGAAGGAGAAGAAAAACATACCTATGATACCACTTTATAACGTCCTCGACCAAAATTCCACTCAACTGGTGCTCAGAGTCGGGTGGTTACATGACATTAAGCGCGCCTCCCTGTACGCCAAAAGCTACCGACAAGTAGCGGGGGTCTATGGGGTTAATTGGGGAGACTATACCCCATTTTTATCAGAGTAAACCACAATAGAAATAAACCAAATAGCGGAAACAATAACCAATAAACAATGATCATGTATATCAACCGTTTCCAAAAATAAATATGTCATGTCATACTACAAGCGCAAGAGTGAACAAAGAAACCCAAAATAAGGACAATGACCACAATCCCCCAAACGGTCCCGATGCTAATTCTGGACCCTCCCCAAAGTGCTACCCATGTCCACTCAACTATCTAGAGAGGACCCTTGCCCTTCTCCTGACCTGCAAACATGAAGTCTTCTTGGGTACCCGATGACGGCCCGAGCAGGGTGTGAGTACAACTTAGTAGGCCACAACCAAAGGTGTCTAAAAAATATCCATTATTAATAGGTAGTGCATGAAAAAGGAAAATGAATTATAATTTCCAAGTAATTACTTTAAGATTCCATTAATCATTTTAGAGACAGAGCCATTGCCACTCCCATTACCATTAATTTCACACCAATTATCCTCACTTGCCATTTCATCTTATTTACATGGGTAAATCACATACATTATGTTACATGGGTCTAAGGCCAACAATCACATGCAAAAGGGTAAACACATCATTATCCTATCTCACTAGGACTAACCCCATCATAGAAACCATATTGTCACCTCGAAGCCTCAGTCAGGGTGGATGCAACCATTAGGAGAATAGACCTTCAGTCCCCTTTCCTAACCCATGCATTTAGGGTGGATTTTAGAACCCCAGTCTTACAAAAACCCATGGGCATAGATCCTCAAGTCATACCCCACTCTAAGAATCCTTGTGCGCATGATTATATAAATAAGTAACCATCAACCATCCAAACCATTTCCCTTTGGAAAACACTATTCACAACACCCCACATGGGAATCCACATCATGCCTTAACCCATTAACACATTACCATTTCACATCATTTAACCATTCACCCAATTTCCATGTGTTATTCCTAACTCACTAAGCATTTAGCAGTAGACCCATAACCTATCCATTATGGTTTTTAATCAGTTTACACATTAACCCCTTTAACACGTTCATCGTTTCCATGAATCAACCATTCAACCCATTTCAAACAACCCTTAGGTTATTTCCAATTCTAATTGCATCACCTTACTTCTATTCCAATTTCAACCAATCATTCCAAAACATTTGTCAAGGGATCTCCCATTTATTACCACATGGTCACTTGTTTAATGAATATCCCATGTCCGGGGAAAACTGGCACATCCCATGGATGGCCCCAATTAGGTCAAGTCATTCTCAACGCATCCCATGGAGATCGTGAGAGTTCCCATTTACCATTTTCAAGCATCATATATACCAAACACTTCAAGGTTAATCAAAGCTCACCAAAAGGAAACCCTAAGCAAAGCCACACATGTAGAAATCCACCATAAAACTATGGGATAATGTTTGTACACCACCTACCACAAATTGCATTTAAATGCACTCTCAATCAAGTCCTTAGACCGTGATCCAACCAACCTTTGGAGATTCAACCTAAAACCCACCAAAAAGATAGGGTTTTAGAGCTTCGGAACAAGAGGGAGAGAAGATTAAAACCCTAAACCAAAAAGAGAAGCAAGGATGGGATTAACCTTACCCAGAGCTTCGATCCGCAACCAACAACGCTCTGAATGGACAAGAATCAGAGGAGAACCACCCTTGGGAAGTTTGGGTCAGCCAAGTTCATCACAAGTGCTGAGAGCGGATGAATGGAGGAAAATCATGAGTTGGGGTTTAAAATTCCGGAGTGGAAAAAATGTAATTTTTGCTAACATTAAGAGGCTGCATGGTTTGGTCGCACAGTTTGATAACCCGTGCGCAAACCATGCACATGCTACTGTCTGGAGGAGGAGGGTTGCACTGTTTACCTGGGTAGGCCACACGGTTTGGCCTAGCCATGCACAGGTCGTGCGCCCAGGCCTGTCTTTCCCGGTTTTCCTTTATTTCAAGCCCTGATCCCCCGAAACACCCCCAAGGGATCTCATTCATTCAGAAGACATCCCTTGAATCCCGAAATAAGGGATTAAACCAAAACATAACGAAAACATACCTTTCCAAAAATCGGGATCTTACAAATTATGTCAATAATATATCAGTTTACATTATTTATTTTATCGAATTTGATTATAAATTATTAATTTATAAAACATAAAAAGAGAGCTGAAAATAAAGGACATGCATCAAAACCAATATACCCTTATGGGAAAGCAAGGATATGGTACACTTGACTTGAGAAGAAATTTTCATTTATATTAAATGGAAAACAAATGTTTTATGTCATATAAAACAAATTATGTTTCTTTTTATTATATGTATATTGATGAATAAAAATATGAAGCAACTTTCATCCCTCGTCATGTGTTATTGAAGGATGTTCACGTGAATTAGGGGGTAAACTAGTTTACGAAATCAAAAAATAATTCTCTGAAACATGTATTAATGTAACATAATAGAAATTATTTATGATTTATAATAGTATTATATAAAAATATATATTTATGTTCCTATTATTTGATATGGTTTAGAAATAATATATGGGATTGACCATACTAGAAGAAAAACTACTTTTAGTAGTTTTGAAGTGGCTGGAATAATATGGTCATGTTAGAGGATTATGTTTTGGAGTGTCTCCTAAAAAATAGTTTAGATAGATAAACCCACATTAAGATACATATAATATAGTGAAAGGATTACAAACACAAATATATTCTTTGCAATATATTGTTTTCTTGTTTGGTTTGGCAGACCAATGTATAAGAATGGATCAAAGAAAAGTAGTGGTGGAATAAAAATAAACACATGAACCAAAATACCTCACTAGATATGAGGTGAGTCCTTACCCTAAATTGAATACCTTACCCAAGGTAAAAAAAATTCATTACTCTTTCTCCTAAATGTGAGTCATACAACTTCTGATAACTTTATATTACTAATATTATAAAGGGTTAAATTGTATGTGATTTTTATCTTTCAAAACCTATAAATCATATTGTTGTGGGGGTATAATGTATAAAATCCCATGATAAAAGATAAAACATAAAGGACTTGTAAAATATCACATGAGAGTGGGGATTGTGGTAACTCATGAGCTTACTACAGAGTTTCCTATTCCACTTCATGTTCCATATATTACAACAATAAATGATGATATTGGAACTATCATAACACGAAATTATAATATTATAAAGATAAATGAGGTATTCCATTAATATATTTTTCCATAGGAAATACCTATAACAGTTTATGAAAGAAGGTATGAAGAGAGGTATGATATTATAGATGGATAAAGTGATGGGGAAATAGAATGTCAAATCAAGACAAACTAGTGAAATGATAAACAAATTGAAAAGTCCTTATGGGAGTACCTTATATCCATTAGTTCTATAGAAACATTAATTAACATTAAAACATCATAAAGAGAAAAAATTTAAAGATGAAAATATCTCTTAAATTTTGGATGAAAAATAAATATATTAAAATTTCATGACATACATAATTAGTCTCGACAGTATCAATGAAATTCTCAAGCATGAATGGTTGAGCGCCACAGTTATGAATACATACATAAGGTACATTTTCATAATATGTCTATCCAAATAGTGATATTACATGTTTATTAATGTTAATAGATATTAACATTTTCTAAATATTCTTATTTGACTACATTATTAAGGAAAAACCAAATGATGAACTACTTGGATTCATTATTTCTTATATCATTTCAACAAAGAATTACTCTTGATAAGAAAGAAATTAAGAAGAAAAGAGATTGGCTAGCCAAATAGTTTGGGAAAAAATAATAGAGGAAAAAATATTTTTTATTCCTTCAGTGTAGAAGTAAAATTATATAATCTAAACACATAGAATATATTTTTATTATTTTCATTACATTTTTGTTTTTTAGGCCGCACTATATTCTGATCGTAGTCAATTTAGACACCCCAAATATTTATATTTTTTATCCAATGCATGGATATCCAAAAAACAGACCACACATGATGCATATTATGAATTTTTATTCACTTATTCTACATTTAATAGATAAAATTAAAATTATATGTTTCAATCTGTGATTTAATAAGAAATTTTTTTGATAGAGAGGTCACTAAATATAAGCTAACTCATGGGACAAAGTCGGTGTTTGAAAATAAAAATCCTATGTAATAATACAATTTGAAATAGATTAAGGTATATACAAAAATCATTAACTATAAAAACACATTTAAAAACAATTTACCTATTTTGGACAGTGTTTCTATAGTGTATGAAGAATGATAATGGAAAAAATTGTGGATATTATATTTTTGAATTTATAAGAGAGATCATAAACCATGAAAACACTAGCATCCCCAAACATGTAATTTACTAAGGTAATTAAACTTTTATTAAAAATATTTCTTAATCATTTGTTTTCCTATATTTTCTTATTACTACCAAGATTGTCGATAGCCTATATATGTAACGTATCATTTCTGAGTGCCACTCAACAGGTTCCCCAAACCCGGTTCGCCACATGACCTCAAGAGCATTTCCCTAAATTCCAGAGGCTGAGGACTAGCCGCGAGGGCCTAGGTTTGATAGTGGGGAAACTATGACCTCATTTGTCAAAGTGTAGCACAACGGAATATAATATAAGAATACAATAACAGCGAAAGTAGAAAAAATATATATAACTAAAATGGATAACTGATATCAAAAATGGAAACTAGTAGTCATATATATATGAAGATGCAACATGTCACTATTCTATAAAACATCCAGAACATGTTACACTGCAATACAATACATTACAACTAAAGTACAAGTGCAGAAAAGAAAAAGAGAACTGCCAGCAGCATTGTGAGCCAATTATCTGTCCCATGCTATCATACACCCCAGCAACAATCATGTACCTATATAGGGACCCTTGACCTTATCTACACCTGCAGAAATGTAATCTGTTTGGGCCGGAAAGCATGACCCAAACAGGCTGTGAGAAATATATCACTGTAGGCACCTACCAAAGGCCCGTGCCCAACTATGTGAAAGCAAGAAACAACAGCGTGCAAAAGTAAATGCAATAAACTAATTAGTACTCAAAAGTAACTAAATTTACCAGTTATTTCCATTTTAACATTCATTTCATGATTTATTATTTAAGAAACCAACATAGTGAATTTCTATGTAAACCGTCAGTTTCCTCAGACACGCGAACCCTTACCCTCAAGTAATCAGGATCTTTCCCTCAGACATAAAAGATGTTGCCCTCAGCCATACAAAGTGTCTCCCTTGGGCATAGAGTCTATCACCCTTAGGCACAAAGAAGTTTCCCTTAGGCCGAAATAACCACAACCCTCAGGCTAAAGGTAACACTATCCTCAGGCTATGAAAAGCACTGCCCTCAGGCTAAGAAAGTAACTGGGTCATGACCAACATACAAACAATCAAAATGCATGAAATTCCTCTCAAGGCAATTCAATAAGCATTATTACAATGGCTTACCCTTGGGAATCCGACTAAACGGCTAAACAGAGGAACACACCCCTGGGGTGGTCTGGGATCCAAGAAGCGATCCCAAACAACAGTTATTACCACATTTAAATTACCTATACAATTCTAGGTATTCAATATTTCCATGACCTCAGCCACACGACACCCAAAATATGGGTTCGTAGCTCAAAAACACACAAAAATGCACAATAGTTGGAAAATAAACACCAAGCCACCTACATATAACACCCCTGATTTGTATACTCAAACGATGTTCCATGAATTGTTCTAGAAAGAGGTAGATCTGGGGTGAAAGAAAACTCCTTCAAACCCAAATAACTTCCCTTAGAGGAATAATTGGTAAGAAAAACTCCTAGAGAAGGGAGAGTTTAGCTGTGCGGTTCTAGGGAGATCGACGGTGTAGAAAACGGATTCCCGATGTGTGCTCGGTGGATCTCCAAAGGCCCGACCTCCATCGTCCACTCCTTCTTCCTGTTATAAGCGTTCCTTGTGAACAGGGGAGGCTACAAACCATTTTATGTGAAAAAAACAAAGTACACAGCATGTAATTCCAAGTACACGGCGTGTACATCCCATTTTTTAACTATTCCTCTTATGGTTTCCCACCAGTGTGGCACTGTTCTCTTACCGACATGACTACACAACATGTCTGCATGAGTAAATGGCATGTGTTGTCGCACAACAGGCCACCAGCTTACTATTCGCCTGCCGACAGACTACACGGCGTGTAAGGGACCGCTACACGGAGTGTAGTCAGTTTCTACACCCTTTATCACCGACATGGCCACACACCCCATGTACTCATCCCACACGTCCAAAAGTACACTATGTGTGGAAATGTACATGGCATGTACTTCCAAAATTTGGGATTTTCCCCATTTTCCTTATTCTCTCAAAAACACATAAGTAAAAAATGAAAAGAAGAAACTAGTAACTCAGAAATAAGAACCGAGTTCTTACAAACTTCCCACCTTAAAGAAATTCATCCCAGAATTTCCCATCCAAGGGTGGTTAAGATATAACCATGAATAACTCCGGCCACTGAGCATGTACATCGGTCTCCCGCTCCCAGGTTTCATCCTGTAGTCGGCCATGCTGCCATAACACCTGTATGAGAGGAACTGACCGGCCTCAGAGAACATTCATGCTCCTGTTAATGATACGAATTGGATGCTCCTCAAAGGATGCATCAAACTGAAGTTCATCCTCCTCAAGATGAAAGATGTTAGATGATTCTAAATGATAGCGGCACAACTGAGATATATGGATGATGTCTTTCATGGCCTGGTACCTCTGTGGTAACCGTAACCGATAGGCAATCGACCTGAATCTCTCCAGAATCTCAAATGGCACCACATACCTTAGTGAAAGTTTACACTGTCTCCTGATCTGCCTGTGTCCTAGCCTCGTTGAAACATGTAAGAAAACCTGATCCCTGGCCACGAACTCCAAGGGTCGTCTATGGTGATCAGTATAAAACTTCTGATGAGACTGCGTGGTATCCATCTGCTTCTGAATCAATTGGACCTTCTCAGAAGTCTCCTTCATGAGACGTGGTCCTAGTAAAGCTACCTCACCTACCTCTAACCAGCACAAGGGTGATCTACATGGCCTACCATATAAATCCTCGTATGGTGTCATCTCAATAGTTTATTGAAAACTATTGTTATAGGCAAACTATACTAGGGGTATTTGCTTCTCCCAAGAGCCCCCAATGTCTAGGACGCATGCACGCAGCATGTACTCAAGAACCTGTATCGTACGCTCTGACCGGCCACCGGTCTGAGAGTGCTAAACCATGCTCAGAAGCACCTATGTACCCAGTGCCCTCTGAAAACTCTGCCAGAAATGAGACGTAAAATGGGAATCCCTATCTGAAATGATAGAACGAGGGACCCCATGAAGACGTAAGACCTCTCGGATATACTACTTCTCAATATCGTTAACACCAAAAGTCTCTATGATCGGAAAAAAGTGATCTACCTTTGTGAGTCTATACACAACCACCCACACGACATCATTTCCTCTAGGTGACCTCAGCTACCCAGTCACAAAGTCCATCGTGACATCATCCCATTTCCACTCCCGGATGGATAACTGTAGTAACAGTCCAGCTGGCCTCTGATGTTCTGCCTTCACCTGCTGACGGGTGGAACACCTCGTAACAAAACTAGCTACATCTCTCTTCATCCCTGGCCACCAGTACTAACATCTCAAGTCTCGATACATCGTGGTAACTCCGGGATGAACTACCCATGCTGAAGACTAAAACTCTCGCATCAGCTCCTCGCGTGTATCCCCTGGAACCCATACTCATCCATGGAAACACAAAGATTCATCATCGCTTATCATCCACCTAGGAGGAGGGTCCTCACTTGCCACCGACTCCTGTAGAACTAGGCCTTCTTAATCAGATAGTTGTCTCATCCTCACTCTATCCATGAGGGTAGAAGTCACAACTAAAGATGAAATATAAGTTTTCTCCTGACTGTCATGCACCTCTAAATGCATCTCAGAGAAAAAATACATGAGCTTCCACTCGCCACTAGCCTCCTGCATAACCTATATCTAAGTCTTCCTGGTCAGCGCATCATCTACTGCATTACATTTACCATGTGTATAGGAAAGCTCAAAATCAAAGTACTGGAGGTATCCGACCCACTTTCACTGCCTCAGATTCATTTCATGCTGACTAAAGATATACTTGAGACTTTTGTGGTCGGCGAAAACCAAAAAATGCTCTCCTAAGAGATAATGTCTCCAACAGTGCAATGCATGTATAAATGCGGCCAACTCGATATCATGCGTTAGGTAATTCCTCTTATGTGGCCTCAACTGTCGAGACCCATACGCAGCTACTCGATCGCCCTGCGTCAACACTGTTCTCAATGCAATACCTGATGCATCACATTAAACTATATATCTCTTCCCCTACTCTGGGAGTATGAGGATTGATGGTGATGTCAACCTTCCATTCAGGTCCTGAAAGGATGTCTCGCAAGCTTCTAACCAAACGAACTTCACACCCTTCTTAGTCAAACCCGTCAACGGTGCTGCTAAGCGAGAGAAGTCCTGTATGAAGGGTCTGTAGTAACCAGCCAGCCCCATGAAACTCCATATCTCAAATACGTTCATAGGTGTCTCCCAGGAAACTAATGCACTCACTTTCTCTGGGTCTACTACAACTCCTGCCTCCGATATGATATGGCCCATGAAGTGAATCTGATCTATCCAAAAGTGGCACTTTGAGAGCTTATCATATAGCTGATGCTATCTCAGTGTACTCAATATGATATCAAGATGGGTGGAATGGTCATGTCGAGTGTAATAGTACACCAAGATGTCGTCCACGAATACTACCACAAAAGAGTCTAGATAACGATGGAACACACGATTCATCCGAGCCATGAAAAATGCTGGCGCGTTCGTGAGTCCAAACGGCATAACCATATACTCGTATAGACCATACCTGCTCCTAAAAACAATGAGAGGTATATCAGATAGTCTAACACATAGCCGGTGATATCCTGATCTCAATTCAATCTTCAAGAACACTCGTGCTCTACAAAGCTGATAAAAAAGATCATCAATTCTTGGCAAGGGATATCAGTTCTTGACTGTCAACTGGTTCAACTTCTGATAATCCACACCGAGTCTGAGGGTACCGTCCACCTTCTTCACAAAAAGGACTAGAGAACCCCACAGAGAATTACTGGGTCGGATAAAACCCTTTGCCTGTAACTCCTCTAACAACCTCTTGAGCTCCTACAACTCAGCTGTGTCTATCCTATAAGGAGGAATGGACACCGGTGTTTCCCCTGGCACAAGCTCAATAGATAAGTCCACCTCACGCTCTGGAGGTAGACCCGAAAAGTCATTCGGGATGACATCCTTGAAACGATCAACCACTGGAGGGAAATCCTTCTGACAAGTCCCCTGGTCGTCCAGATATAAACATGAAATCTAGGCTATGACTCCGCATCACCCACGATGGTCTGGTCCAGCTCGACTCACCTTAACAACCCATTCACCCTTGTATAGAAACTCTCCTCCCTCTGGTGACATGAAACTCACCCTGCGACGATAGCAATCTACAAAGGCTCGAAAGGGAACCAACCAGTCCATACCAAGAATGACATCATAAGCTATCATCTCTAATACATAGAGGTCCCAAAGAAAGTAACACCCACCAACCTCAAAGGGGCACTCCTTGCACTGATGCAAACCAGCCGTTCAAGTTCCCAACGGAGTGTCTAGAGTCATGATATCAAGAGAAGTAGAAACACAGAGCCCAAGGCTCTCCACAACAGGTACAAATATGAAACTATGTGTATCACCAGTATAAAAAATTACTAAAGATAAAACAGAATCTACTAAAATAGTACCTCTGACTGTAGAAGGTCTGAGATCCTGCTCCTGCTGGGTCTGTTGCACTACATATGTCTGCCTAGTGCCATGGCCCTGCGACCCAGCCTGGCTACCCTAAGCTGTCCCACCCTGCTGCCTCTATGATCTTGGTGTCTGTCTACCACGGCCATGACCACCATCATTTCCTACATGCCCTGACCTATTCTAGTTCCCCAACTGGTAAGAAGCCACTGGTCCTGCTCCCGCACACAGAGTCTTCACAGAACCCCTCTCACTAGCCATCGGTGGAAACACCCTACAAAAGTGCTACATATGACCCATCTTGCTACAAGATCGGCACTCTACTGGGTCTCATGGACGTTGCGGTCTCTTGTGCCCCTCCGGAACACACTTGTAGCACCCAACCTAACCACTTGAAACGTCCTTTTGGCTGGTACTGCCACCCAAAGAGAAGTCCATCTGTCTCTTCCACTTACCAGAAGAAATAGTACCATAAACTGGTGTCGAACCGCCCTAGACCACATCGCTAGCTTCCCAAAGGTTCCTCTTGGTAATAAGTGCATAGTTCACATAAGCATGCACTGAAAGTAACTTGAAAACATTCATCAGTGCTCAGATATCATATCGAAGACCGTCCTCAAAACATCTGGCTCTCAACGTCTCATCACCCACTAGTACGGGTGCAAAATGCTAAAGCTCGGTAAAGATAGCAGAATAGTCCTTCACTAACATAGCACCCTGTTGCAGATTCATGAACATTTGAGCTCTATCTGCCCTCAGCGTCTCTGGAAAGAAGAATTCATAGAACACTGCCTGAAAATATTCCCACGCCATTTCTTTGTGATGCTCTATCTGGGTGGTAACATCCCACCACCTCTTGGTGGAATCACATAGCATATAAGTCACGATCTTGACCCTCTACCCTGGAGGCATCTCAAAGATGCTCAAAAATAGTCTGCATAGATTCTATCCAGGACTTTGTAGCCTGTGGTCCGCCATCCCCTGAAAACGTAGGCAGATTCTACTTCTGGAAGATACGAGTCAGCTCAGCCATATAAGTGGCAGCCGGCGGTGCTCCCTGAAAGGTCTGAATGAACCGCATAAAGCCTTCAAGGAACTGCATCTCCGTGCCTATGTCCGGTATTACAGCTGGCGTCGCATCTGGCTCTATTAGAGGATTAACTGGTAGCCCAAGGCCCACAATTTATGGAGTATAATCATTGACACTCTCCTGGAGAACAACGTGTGAACGTGTAGGCGGCATGACACTACAAGGTCAAAAACACACCTCAGATTCAATATAATCAAGACTAAAAATGAAGGAACCCCAAAGGAAAACAGGAGGAAGAAGTAATTTCAAGATTTTCAAAACAAGACTACACGGCGTGTATACTGACTACACGGTGTGTAATTGACATCCCTTCCATGCCTGGGTCCTTCTACATGGATAATCCACACGGCTGCTATTGAACAAAAACTACATAGAGTGTATATAACCTACACAGTGTGTATGGTGTAATTGTCCAATTGCCCGTGTCGTTTGTGACACAGCCAACTACTATTCTTGACACTACATGGCGTGTTACACCTGCACACGATGTGTAAACTACCCCATTTTCGCAGCCACATGGCTAAGTCCACATGGTCTGTCCCCAGACAAGACTACAAGGCGTGTCCCACAGGTAAACGGCGTGTACTAGATGAGCTCCACCGACCTGTGTTGTTAGTTACACGACCAGACACACAGCTCACACTACACGACATGTTCTATATATACACAGCATGTACTTGAAGGGATTACCCTGAATCGTGTTGTTAGTTACACAGTCGGGTCCCCATGTCACACTACACGGCGTGTTCTTCATTGACATGATGTGTTCAAGAAAAGATTACACCAGCCCATGTTTGTTAGTTACACGGCCAGGTCTCTGGGTTAACACTACATGACGTGTACATAATGTACATGACATGTTTTCCCCAAGCTCTTCCCTTCCCCATGTCACTGCCCACACAGTCTCTGACACGGGAAGAGACTACATGGCATATGTACTCTGGGTACACGACATGTACTCAAAAAGTTTTCTTTTTCATTTCGAATTGAAGGCCATACACATAGTGTCTGAGGTAGTACACGACATGTATACTGGGTTTTCTAGACTGTATGCCTCAGAAACTTCCCTGGAACCCAGAAAATACTGAAAAAACAACACCTAAGTGCCAAATTCTGATCCGTGGGGGCCTATACTCCTCGCGAATCAAAGTTTTTCATCTTATATGTGTTATAACCGGATAAACAGATAATAACCCACCAAATTCCGGTCAATGAGGGCCCATACTCCCCAAAAACCAAAGTTTTGTGTACATTATATAAACACGTTTATACAATAATACCCTATCACATAGCAGGTATTTATCAACCAGCTATCACAATAGCATGCTTTTCCAGCACAACAACTATCACAACAACATGAAATTTCTAATGCACCTACATGGCATGGAACGATGCATGGAATGTGATTTCGATCATATGCCTAAATGATGCATGGGATGGGATACCCTCATCTCATCGATTTGCAACTAAATAGAACCCATATATAAAATACAACCAGCACAATCACAAGTGCGTCACCCAACGTTGAAATCAAATCAACTGTAAAATTGAAAAATCGATAAAATTGCAATACGAGGTAAATTGGATTTTCCCTGTACACAGGTTAGCTACGCCCGGGAACAACTTATTACCAACTACCATTCCTCCCTATCCCTAACTAAGGATCCAAACAGTAAGTCAAAGAAAATAACCCCTCTGATACCACTTTGTAACGTCCCGGTTCCGGGTGCCACTCAACGGGTGCCCCGAACCCGGTTCTCCACATAACCTCAAGTGCATTTCCCCAAACGCTAGAGGATGCCGACTAGAAGAGAGGGCCCATGTCTGATAGTGGAGAATCTATTCCCTCATTTGTCAAAGTGTAGTTCAGTGAAATATAATATAAACAAACAACAACAGCGGAAGAAGAAACAGTTTATATAACTGAAATGAATAACTGATATCGAAAAATGGAAACTAGTAGTCATATATATATGAAGATGTAGCATGTCACTATTCTATAAAATAGCCAGAACATGTTACACTGCATTACAATATATTAAAACTAAATTACAAGTGCAGAAAAGTAAAACAAAACTACCAGCGGCATCGCGAGCCAATGCTCGATCCCACGCTCTCCTATACCCCAACAGCAATCAAGTACCTGTATAGGGACCCTTTCCCTTATATACACCTACAGAAATGTAATCTGTTTGGTCCAGAAAGTATGAACCAAAAAGGGTGTGAGAAATATATCTCAGTAGGCACCCACCAAAGGCCCGAGCCCAAATGTGTGAAAACATGCAATAACAGCATGCAAAAGTAAATGCAATAAACTACGAAATACTCAAAAGTAACTAACTTTACCTGTTATTTCCATTTTAACATTCATTTCATGTTTTATTATTTAAGAAACCACAAAAATGAATTTCTATGTAAACCGTTAGTGTCCTCAGACACGGAAACCCTTAACCTTAGGTAATCAAAATCTTGCCCTCAGGCATAATATATGTTGCCCTCAGGCGTATGATGTGTCGCCCATAGGCACAAAGTCTATCACCCTCAGGCACGAAGAATTTACCCTCATGCCGAAATAACCACTGCCCTTAGGCTAAAGGTAACACTACCCTCAGGATAAGTAATGAAATTCCCTTAGGATAAGCAAGTAACCGGGCCAAGCCCAACATACAAACAAGAAAAACACATGCAATTCCTCTCATGGCAATTCAATAAGCATTATTACAATGGAATACCCTCGAGTATTTGGCCAAACACCTAAACAGAGGAACGCACCCCTAGGTGGTCCTGGAACCAAGAAGCGATCCCAAACAGTAGTTATTATCACATTTAAATTACCTATATAATTCTAGGTATTTAATATAGCCAAAACCTCAGCCACATGACACCCCAAATATGGTTTCGTAGCTCAAAAACACACAAAAACGCACAACAGTTGGAAAATAAACACCAATCCACCTACCTTTCACGCCCCTGATCAGTATACTCGAACAAAGTTCCATGAATAGTCCCAGAACAAGGTATATATGAGGTGAAAGAAAACTCATTCAAACCCAAATAACTTCCCTTAGAGGAAGAATTGCTAAGAACTACTCCAGGAGAAGGTAGAGCTTACCCGTGCGATTCTAGGGAGATCGACGGTGCAGAAAATGGATTCCCGACATGCGCTCGGCGGATCTACAAAGCTCCGGCCTCCCTCTTCAACTCCTTGTTCCCATTCTAATCCTTCCCAGTGAACATGGGAGGATACTACCCTTTTAAGTGAAAAAAACAAAGTACACGGCATGTACTTCCAAGTAAGCAGCATGTAGTTCCCATTTTTTAACTGTTCCTCTTGTGGTTTCCCACCGACGTGGCACTGTTCTCCTGCCGACATTACTACATGGAATGTCTACATGAGTACATGGAATGTGCTATCGCACAGCTAGCCACCGCCATACTATTCGCCTGCCAACTGAATACACGGTGTGTAAGGGACCACTACACAGTGTGTAGTCGGTTTCTACACCCTTCATCACCGACATGGCCACACGCCCCGTGTACTCATCCAACAGGGCCAAAAGTACACGACGTATGGAAAAGTACACAGTGTGTACTTCCAAAATTTGGGATTTTCCCCATTTTCCTTATTCTCTCAAAAACACTTAAGGAAAAATGAAAAGAAGAAACCAGTACCACAAAAATAAGAACCGGGTTCTTACCATATACACAAAAGAAGTAAATTTTTTATAGATGAATAGGAAACATACAGGTTGTCATAATTTTTATCAACAAAAATTTTTGTGATTACCTATCATGTTTATGATTAAGTATGGGATATGAAAATTGAAATACATTTGGGGTGAGAAATTGTTCTGTCAGAATGCATATATATTATTTTTTATTTGTTTCTAAAGGATATATTTAATTGGGGAATTCAATTTGTTAATAAGTGATGAATTGAAAATAATTAAATTGTTGGGAAATAGAGGAGGATGAAGAAGCAGAGGCGAAGGCCAAAGTGGAGGAGGAGGTATATGTAGAGACCAAGGTGGAGGAGGAGACAAAGCACTGACTAGAAAACAATAATGTTTTTTGGAAATAGAGTTGAATGGGGATCATACCGAGGTTGTGTTTGAAAAATATTATTGAAAAGTTTTCAAAATAGTCTTCAAATAAGATAAGAGCGATTGTCCAAGTGTTTTGGGTTTCTTAGTGAAAAAATGTTATTCCACACTTGTTTAAGAGATTTTATATAGGAATTTAAGTAGTTGAATTTTTTTTAATAAATAAAAAACACAAAATATTTTTTCAAACTGATTATCGTAAGATAAAATTTATATTGGAACATTCTAAGTACCCTAAAATCTTACTGATGTGTGAAATAAACCCCTCAACTTTACCAAATAAATAAATAAAATAGACATAATTGATTTCATATAGATTCTCTACACTTGCAAGAAATGTTCATAGTATTGGATCCAATAGTCACATGAGTGTCATACAACACAAATAAAATCATCAAACATGTATATAATCCATCTAAAATATTTTTATTAATATGTATGTAATCAACCATAAAAGCTATTAGATGTACGAGAGATGTATTGGAGGAAAACCATCATTGTGAGATCATGGTCATTGATGAGGGATGATGTCAAATGAAATGTGACATAAAATGAAAAGAAAACACTTTATGAATAAATCCGCAAAAAAGAAAAACCTTCTTCAAATGAAATCATGAAGCATGAAAAATAAAAAATAATAACCCTTTGAAATATAATCTAGTAGAAAGATCCAAACCCTCTAAAAAATACTAAAATACAAAATTTAATTGACTAGATCATAAATTTTCATAAAATAACAATATAGTGGTTTCACATTAGTGGGTGGTGCAATAAATTGGGATATTCAATCATCAATTGGATTGATGATATAATATAAAAAATTATTTTGAAATCTATACATGTAAAGTTTATTATTCATATGAACATTCATCGTATAAAATTATCAAAGTTCACAAGATCCTTATTAAAAAACTCTTCATCATACACAATAAAAAATACTTTAGTATAAAGATACTTCCATTTTTATTAACATATAATTATGATGTTTTGTTAGAATTTATCGTTATCCAAAATATTTAAAATGATATACTAATCTATAGAACAATCGATGAATACATAATGGATTCAATATAATTTAGTGTAATTTGGATTTTATGAAGGGATATAATGATGTTTAAAACTATCAAAAAGGGTTAAAAAATTATTATATAGTTTAGTGTATTATTATAATACATAATGGGTAACAATAGTGTTATTTCAATTAATTAAGGTAAATGGTTTATCATTAAAGTTTTCTTCTATATGACGGTGAATGGGAAAGAGATATTTTATTATGTTCCATTAAAACTAATATGTAAGTATTTATTTTATTTCAATCAATAAATTATAATTTTCTTCTAATATTAATTTATTTATTCTAGTAATAAATGAATTCTTCAGAAAAGATGATTCACTCATGTACATTGATAATTCCTTAAAAAAGGATGATTCACTCATGATGATGCAATTTTTTTATTCTCTAATGCATTCAAAATATCATGTTTTCAATCAAAAATATTATTAGATGACCCATAGTTTCAAATTAACGAGAACATAAAAAGACACTATGGAACCAACCGTACCTGAAAACAATAAACGGTGTACCCAATATGGCTCAAATTTTGTAGTTTTCATATAGAAATGAAATTTTATTAATATATTATTTCATATTTATGTTCAATTTATTTTTGTATAGTATTAATAACATAATAACTTTTTTTTACATAGGGGGATTGTTTTTCATGAGTTTTTGTGGTTTGTTTTATGTTACTCATGTTCATGAGAGATTAGACATCAAAATTGAAATTCAGATAAAAAAACAAGGAGATGGTTCAACAATGTATAGAACCACAAAAAATGTGAATTCTTACTCATTATTTTGTTAATTCTTTCCCTATTTAATATAATATTTTTATGTCATTTTCCTTATCATTTATATCTAAAAATGATTTTAATGGTTCTTTTGAGAAGTCATAATTTTCCTTCAAATTTCTAAAAAAATCAATAAAAGAGATAACATAGTTATTTTGGATGAGGTTTTTCATGCAATATAGAGTTTCTTCTTCCATCCAAATAGAACATTTCTTTCTTTTTCTTAGTAAATATGGTTGAAATAAAAAAAATCACATAATCAATCATATTCACCTCAATCTGACACAGAGTGTGTCCAAAATGACATGAACTAAACGTTTTTAGATTATAATTTACTTTTTAGTTCGAAACACAAATCACCTAATAATTTCAGATAAAAACATTATGTTTGTTTTGATACATCAGGAAAAAAATCCATAAGTAATTTGTGACATGTAGGAATCAAACACACCTCAATTCGATACGTGATGTGATCAATATGACTCAATGAATATGTTATCAGTTTAAAATTGACATTTATGTTCAAATAGTTGCACTCAATAAAAAAAATAAAGTTTACTCCTATTATCTTGTTAATTTTGGAAAATGATTCATATTTAATTTTTGATGTGTAGGAGTCAATATCTTGTCAAACTAACACAAAATTTGACCGATATGACTCAATGTACGTGTTAGTAGTTTAAAATAAAATTTTATCAATAAACACAAGTGACCTAATCAAAAATAAGAAAATGAATTTCGATTGTTTTATAATTTAGGAAAATTATCCATAACTTGGAACATATAGAAATCATCCTTAACTCAATATGATGCATGGTGTGACCAGTTTGACTACAACTACATCTTTTTATTTATAAATGACATTAATTTTATTAATAATGACAACAGACATGATAAAAACTAATAAAATGAATTCATTTTGTTTTGATACTTCAGTAAAATGATCCGTAATTCATTTATGATTTATAAGAATCATCCTCACCTAAATATGATATATGTTGTGCCCGAAATGACACAAAGTGTCTGTTGTTAGTTTGAAATTGACAATTAAGTTCAATAGGTTTTAGTCAACAAAATATGAGAAAAAATGATCAAATTGACTTGATAATTTAGGAAATTGACTAATAAGTAATTTGTGATGTGTAGGAATTAGTCTCACATCAAACCAATAAATGATGTAACTAGTATGACTCAAAGCGCATGTTTCCAGTTTAAAATGAAATTTTAGTAGAAAAACAAGAGACATACTAAAAAACAAGAAAAAACATTCATATTTTATTCAAACATTTGTAAATGATCCATATCTCATTTGGGACATGTAGGAATCAGTTGTACCTCAATCTGGCCAATATTGACCGATATGACTCCAAGTGACTCTTTTTATTTAAAATTAGCATTAATTTTTGTAAAAAAGACAATTGACATATTCAAAAATGAGGAAACACATTCCTTTTTTTTGAAACATTAAGAAAAAAATTCACAATTCGTTTTTTATGTATAGGGATCTAACTCACCTTAATACAATACATGATGTACCTAACATGACACAATATGTCCGTTATGAGTCTAAAATTAACCTTTATAATCCAAAACTATCACTCAATGAAAACTAATAAAACATGATCATATATTATTTATAATTTAGAAAAATTATTCATCATTCATTTTTTATGTGTAGGAATCAATATCATATCAAAAAAATACATGATGTGATCGGTAATACTGAATGTTCATGTTTGTAGTCTAAGATGACATATAGTAGAAATCACAAGTGACATAATCAATATTGAGAAAAAGCCTTCAAATGGTTTTGATACATTAGTAAAATGATATATAAGACATTTGGTATGTGTATGAATTAGCCTCACCTCAATATGACACATAGAGTGGCCAGTATGACTCTATGTGCATCTTTTCATTTAAAATTGACATTAATTTTAGTAAAAAAGACACGTAACATAACCAAAACTGAGAAAAAACATTCATAATGTATTTATACTTTACTAAAATGATCTATAAGTTATTTGAGAAGTTTAGGAATTGTTCAATTCTCATTATTATAATTGATGTGTCTGAAATGACTCAAAGTTTCACTTATTAGTTTAAAGTTGACATTTATGTTCAAAAATCCACTCCCTAGAAACATAGAAAACTAGTTCATAATTTCATTATAATTTATTAAAATGATTAATAAGTCATTTTTGATATGTGGGAATCAGTATCGTGTTAAAATGATATATGATGTTACTGGTATGACTCAAAGTGAATGTTTATAGTTTAAAATAACATTTTAGTAAAAAACACAATTGATGTACCCAAAACATAGAAAACACATAGATATGTTTTTTGATACTTTAGGATAATGATCCATACATTATTCAAGACATGTAGGAATCATCCATACCCCAATCTAAGGAATTGTGTGACTGTTGTGACTTGAAGTGAATCTTTTCAATATATAAGTGTCATTTAAGAATACAATATGCATCACATCACTAAAACTGAGAAAATGATCCCATATTATTTTTTCATATTTATATCTAATATTACATAATTAATTTACTTATCATTTTTATCTTATTATTATTTCTTTTATTTTCATAGAAATAATTATTGAAGATGAATAAGAAATGGTGTGATATGCCTGAATTAACAACAACTTAAACCGATAAACTATCTTCCCAGTACGAATCAATGTTTTTTTAAAAAATTAACAGATTATATTTAATTTATGTCCTTATATTATTATTAACAAAAGATTTTTTTTCATATACATGACTGTTATTTTTCTCGAGTAGGGGTGGTTTGTTCTTTTATACAGGTGTGTTTCTTTTCTCTATAATAGGGGTTTTCCTTGTATTTGTGTTGTAAATTATATTTGATTTAAATTATATATTTTTATTTGATTTTAAAATTTAGAGTTTTTTTTGTTATGCATTGTGCTATTATAGCACAATGATGTATACCCTATTTCTGGGGATACAGTGTGCTGTTATAGCACACTGTAGTATTCCCCTTTATTTGTGATTTTAAAAGTGCTAATAAATTTCTTATTTATCAGCCGTTTTAAAATCATATATTAATGCCACTTTAGTAGGGATTCTAAACGTACCGATATAAGCATATTTTATCAGCACTAAATAAATACACCAATAAATGGTTTCCATTATCAATTATTAAAAAGTGCTGATAAATGAACCCTATATAAGTGTTTTTTAAAGGCTATAAGGGACACCATTATCTGCACTGAAAAATTCCTAGGGAATTTTATCACGCCCCAATAGTAAGTGTTTTGATAGTGCTGATAAAGGCCAATTCTAGAACTATTAAAGGTCAGTTTTAGTGTAATTTGGGTAGAAAACCATGATTAAAATTTTATGACCAATGTTTTACATTTTATGGGATTCATAGAATAGTAGAATGAATAGTAAAACATCATGGTTTTTCCTACTTGGACATAGAAAGATAATTTAGGGTAATATTATCTCTTTTACATAAAATACCATTGAGATACAAATTGGGCTAAACTATGGTAGAGTACTTTAGTGGGAGTCCTATGTGGATTTTATTGAATTTTTATGTACTACTTATATTATGTGGAGTTGATGGGTTTGTTGTGTCTTCTTTTGCATTCTCAGTGCATTGTTGCGAAATTAAAGATATATAGTGATCATTCTACTCATCCTATAGAATTTTCTATGGGGTTTCGGTTATGAGAGGAAGTCTAGGTAGGTTTTTTGAGACATTATGAGATGATTTTCAAGTGACATTGTTATCGATAATAAGTTCAGATGAGTATGACTGATGAATTAGGGATTTTATATTGATTAGGGAATTTGATATTCAGGATATTCAGGGGTTATGGTTTTAGATTCAGGCTATGTTTGGAGTGGCTGAGTATAAATAGATTGGTTAGGATTTGTTTTATTTGGATGTTAATTTCTAGTAAAGATCCTAGAAAAATAATTATATCTAGTTTATAACTAGGGTAGGGGAATTTTCTACCATTTATTTTTTATTTGTATCAATAATATATTGATGGAGTGTACTTGTGAGGTGATGCTACTCTTGAGAGTGAGTGTTATAGGATTTGGGGTAATATTTTATTATAACACCTCACCATGTTCTCTTGGTATATGACTTCTATGTTGGATTCTTAAATTCAGGGGAAATTTTTTGTGCTGAGTTACACTACCTAGGTACTAATCATATTTAAATTATTGGGGAATCATCATGTTATAATATTCATTCGAGGTACTTGTTTACAAATGATTGAATTTTTTTACCTTTATGAATTTTTTTACTATATATATGAGTCTTATTTTGTTATTACTTTCCACGATTTAGTTTCTGTATTCATAATAATGGTTATGTTAAAGATTTTCCATGACATGGTTCCAAGATAGGAGGTTGACTTGAATAAGTAGTGTCATTAAATAATTATATGATATGATATACAAGATTTACCAATAACATTGTCTAATGTAGGTGGGTTCAGGTGTTGTGGTAGCTTGTATTATACTCAAAAACCCAATGAGATTTATTTATTCTTGAGTGTTTATTTATTTATTATCCATAAACATTATTACACTAGATATTTTATAGAATATATTAAATACACTATTGAAGATTACCTATTCAGTGTCATGATCATACCCTACACATGAAATCTGGTGGATATGCATACTTTTTATCTATTATGCAAGCTAGGTTTCAGGTTTTACATGTGATCAATCATGATTAGATTGATTAGTAGTTGTGGCAGGGCCGAGGAGAGACTTGAGTTTTTTTGTTTATGCCTTATTATTATTTTATTTCTTTATTTACTTTTATATCTGATCATCCCAGTGAATATTTTATTAAAGTTTTCATATCATGGTTCTGTTATTTTATAGCATACTAATGTTTTATATTGATTTATTGATTTATTTTTAATGTAATTCCATTTTCATAGTCTAATTTTATTCAAGGTTGTCGTTATTTCTTAATACTATATATTGTGATATCATGTGTTTGATTTAGGTAATGTTTGTTATAGAATATCTTCGCTAGTCAATAGAATTTGGTATACGAGGATGTGAACATGAGGTAAATTTTAGTCTTTAGCTATGTCACTATTTAGGTGAGATGGGGTAGTGTATTACAAATGGTATTAGAGGATTTTTTTTTATTTTAAAATCTATTTATAAAATGGAAGATAAAAATATAAATGGTTGTAATTAGGTATGGAAATCTACTATGTACTTTGTAAACACTTACATGATCATTTTCCAAGTTACCATGTTTATGAGATTATTTTTATTTCATATTTTTATTATAGTTTAGATATATTTATTTAAGTGTGATGTTTTGAATCATTTGTTTTTAATTTTATCCCAAAGTGGCATGGGGGTTTATTCGTCAATAATATTATTGTAGGTACACCAAATTTGTGAATGATTTATTATGAGTGGAAAATTTATTTTAAAGGCGAAGTGGTTATTTGAAAATTGTTTCTAGGAAGGATTTTTTTTAAACTGATTTTGAAAAGAGATTTTCCTGAATTAAAATGTCAACATTATATTATCGAATGTTTCTCTTTAATAACATATTGGGGGAATGATAATTAGTTAAAAATAACATGGTATCTTCGTACAATTTTTTTGATATTATTATGTTTCATTTATGCATGTATGCTAAATGAAAGACCTATAATTGGTTTTTTTGGGTATTCGATAATCAAGGTTTTGCATGACATGAACAATATATACTAGAGATAATGTTTTTATTGGTATAGGATACATTTATTGGTTACCTAACCTTTTATAGGATGAAAATTTATATAGAATTATCTTTGGTTATTAAGGATTGATTCCCTCTAGTGTAAGATGAGTTGGGGGTGAGGTAGGGTTACATTATTTGTATGTTAAGAGTCAGTCATTTGATGTTGGTTTACTGGGTTATTTAGGTCTCAATTTTAATTAGGATAATTAGTAGTTATTATTCATAGCTTGTCGTGTTCTTAGGATAATACTTATGGGATTATTGTAGGAAGCCGTAGTGGTAGTTTATTCTCTAAGGATAGGTGATTATATTGGAGAATGATTAGGGTGAATTGCATGATAATGTGACAATTATGATTGCTAGAATTTATATTTTTTTGGGATTGATTGATTATGATGTAATGAATCTTTAATTGGAAATTAGGTTATTGTTGGAGGATTTTCTAGGGAAATTCATTATAAGATCATAATGGAAAGTGGGATAATTGTAATAGAGTTGGCACTTATGTAAATGTGCCTTTCACAATGAGCACATTGAAAGTGTTTAGAGTTGTTTACTAGGGAAATAAAAAAGAATAAAAAAGTATAATCAAACCACTTATGAGTTTGAGATGAAAAATTACCTATTTTTAGAAAGATATTTGGGGTCATAAGATGCTAAAAATGGTTGGAGAATATCTAGTTTTTATTTGAAAAAATTGGTACTCTTAAAGACATTATGTGTGGTTATAAGTTTCTATGTTTGAGTTTGGATCACTAGAACGGTAGAATAACTATGATAATAATGTATATGGTGATTTAATTCCATGGATTGATTTTAATTATCTCCTTTATAAGATATACTTTTAAAATAATATACACCTGAAGATATTGAAGAAATTCATGTGGCTGAAAACACATGGGAGGTCAGTGGTTGGTTATGAAATAGACATAGATATTCCCTAAAGAATAATATGTATATCCAATAAATTAGAATATATAATATGGTATGATAATGTGATTTCATATGTGATAATATCCAAGGAATATTCCAGGTCTGAGAATATCGACCGTCATGATTCGGTGATATCATAGTACCACTGCCTACACTTATTATATTATATGATATATTGGTATTATAGTGATTCAATAATAATAATTTATTCCTCACATGGGTTTTATGATTGGAAATGAATTTTTTTTAATCATGAATGTTAAATAATATTCAACCATTGAATATCATCATTAGAAATGTTTCATTAGAAGAAACACTTGGTAAAATTAGATGAATAAGGGTTACATGGTGTTCTAATCGAATTCCATTTACTTATACATTTCATAACATATGATTAAATGTATGGATACATTAGGAGATTCATAAGGCTTTATAACGAGGAAAATCACATTAATATTGGGTTTAGAAATCACACATGCCTCTTTTTGACTCTATCACTCTCTCCCAAGACCTCTTCCATCTCCTTCCATAAATCACAAGTAATACTATCATATATTAGGTTCAAGGAGGATACCATCCAATAACTGGTTTATATGGTCAATCCATGGATACATAATGGAGGGAGTAATCCATTGGTATCTACATAGGGATATTTATTATGAACTGATAGAATAAAACCACCTAAATTATATTTATTTTATGGTATATGTTCTTCGTTTTTCATACATGATTTTTTTTTTACATGGGATAGTGATTTTTAAAAACAAGTTTCTAATATATTATTCTTATTTTAACATGTGTATTTACATCCTTATAGACCAATCAAATTTATTTTTTTCAAAATCTAAATATATTTTTTGTTTTATTTTAACCATGAAGCATATTGAGTTCATGATGAAATTATACATCAAAGAGAGAATTAATTAGTCACCACAAGTTTGAGAGACCAACTTTTTCTTATCCACCTAACTCTAGGAGGTTAGAAAAACATTGATGATTAAATTTGTGGATCCCTTTACTCCAGAGGCTTCCATAAGTGAATTTTCTCCATATCAAGCATGGAGGTTGAGTGAAGATCATTATGGTGATGGAGATGTAGTTAACCAATGAAAGCATTAATCACCATGACAAATAAATAGTAATCAAACCATATAGTTTTTCAATATAAAAGAAAGAGGCATACAAATTAAATATGTTTAAAATATTAATGGAATTTCACACTTGTGAAAAATATTGAATATGTAGTTATTTTTAGGAGATATAAGTTTTCTTGGCTATAAAATTGAAAAATATGATTGGATATTAAAATTTGATGATATATTCCTTTAGTTATAATTTCATTTATGATATTTAATGTTGTTTTTAATTTTTTGTAAATATCTCGCCATAATTTCTTGTGATGTTTATATGGGAGATACATTATTATGATATGGAATAGATCTATTGGATATGATTTGCGCTAAGTCCATAAATAGTGATCTTCAATGAATGGTTATATCTGTATGATAGTATTTATTGGGAGATAGTATGGGAAATATTATAGTGAATATTATTTTATGGATTGTTTATTATTTCATACATGAGTCATGAATTTTATAACAAACATTTTAGATGGTATTTATATAAAAATAGATCATTTTTTGAGTGAAGTTATTTTATTATTATGGGTTAATGATATTATGAACTGTAACTATTTTCTAAAAGATTAATTTTTTAAGGACTTGTCTATGGAGTTTTGTGTGATAAATTAGTTTAATAGTTTTAATGTTGAACGATTAAATGAATGGAACGAGTTTGAATCATCGTTGGAGTCTATCCGTGTCGTAGTAGGAACACCATGTAGGTTTCAAGGCTATTTATGATAGTAAGGTTCAAATTGATTTTTTCCTCATGATCTTATATAAAGTGGTATGTTTTCTATTACATGTGTTTTTAGAAGGACTATTTATTAGTATAAAGTGTTATATAAATAGTTTTTAATAAAAATACATTTTTTCTAGATTGTGTTTGAGAATGATTTGGTGACATTTTAGTTTGATTGTTTTGTATAGGTATTATTTTCCTACGGATTAATGTGAAAGTAGAGTATCATTATAGATTCTTATCATGGAAAATAATCTACATGGTGTGAAATTTGTAATGATTCATGTCATTTTTGGTTAGTGGGATGAAATATTGAGTCATAATCCAATGATGTTGTAGATCATGGGACATTTTAAATGATAATTTAATTGGGAAGAGGGGATATTTGTACTCATTTTAGGTGTAAAATGTGAGGATTTGGAGGTGGTAAAGTAGGTAGAAGAGTAAATAAAATAAATATTGAGGCATGTGTAAGAATTAGGGTATAAGGGTGGAACCATAAGGAAACCAAAACATTGGACATATTCCACCTATGTTTAGGTGGACTGCAATGGTGAGACACTATATCAATTTCCACTAGATGTTTGCTGGTAGGCCATTTGGCTTCCAATGGGCTCCAAGAGTTATTTTTTTTCAAAAAAATAATTGTTAAATTTAATTAATTTATTTTTTAAAAATATAAAATATTAAAAGCCCTTTTTTATATTTTATATCACCAAACCACCCTAGATCCACCTCTTATTGGACTCGAATAGCTAGGACCCTAACTACACTGATGGTAAGTAGAGTGTGTAACAAAAATCCGATCTCCAATTAGTATGGGGATAGTTACTAAAAACAAAATAGAATATCCATATAATGGAGGACTTAAAAAATAATAACATGCAACATGAATGCATCAACAATAAAATAAAAACTAACAACCCCAATGGATACATATATAATAATTGAACTATATACAATGTTATAATAGGATATCTATTACTAGTATAATTCCATGGACGTAAAATCTAGAATTTTTAATACCCATAAAAAGGCCATAAACACTAGGTATAACTAAATCCAATTATTGGATTATATATCCTCTCCATAGGGTCTCAAGGAATTGACTACATCAGTAAATATCTCCACTGAAAGCCATCATCGTCTGTTGTGTAATATCTATTATAACTGTAATAGGTCAATAATGTGACATTTACTCTCCAAATTTTGTGGTATTTACAAAAAAACCCATGTTGAAATGAATACTGTGTGTGGGTGAGTATAAAAATACATAATAAGAAACCCCAAAAATGAAATTAAAAATTGTAACTCTACGTAACATAAGACTAGGGAATAATAGATGGCATCCCAAAAGAACAAGATATGCCATGAATAAAAGAAAACCATGGGAAAGGGAATAATATAAATATTTATATCTCTACTTCAAAAATTATCATATCACACAAGAAAAAAATGATACCTATGGTAGCATAAGACTTTAAATACATGAATTCAATTGTATGGCTATAAAATATAACAAGACGGTAGCGATAAAGGCTTAAAAGGCTACTAGAATCTCAAATTAATCCACATGAAAATAAATAACATGTTTGGTTAATAATGATATTAAATGATTCCATAAATTCCATACTACCACCCTATAATCTTGATAGGGTACTGGCCATTCCGAGGTATATATATAGATAGGGGGAGTACAATACCCCTATGGAGGACCAAACCATAACATATATGGGAGTAATTATTACATAGAAAACCAATTCACATGAAGACATAAATCATTATAGATTAAGGTCCCTCACCCCATCATGTGGATAATTGTTTATTCCTCATATAATATATTGTACATGTTCTAGAATATGGAGTTCCCACACCCCGATCTCATTGGAAAGTATTAAAAGTCCCTAATATAAATCCGGGGACATGCTCTATTTTTGGTATTTAATAAGTGGAGTACCTAAAGATAATTAATTGTGGAACACACCCCAACAAATGTGGGAGTACCTGAACTCCATATCTACTCAAAACATCATGGCCAAACCCTGTTTTTGATTCGACAGATAAAAGATTTTTGAACTACCCAAAACATCATGTAGATTTTCAGTATTGGAAAAAATGATCATACCATCATTCTCTATATAGATAAAATATTATAAAATATTAATAATATTTCCATTACAGACAATTTGTTGAGAAACTAAAATAAATTATTTAAATTGACTAGTACTTAGTGTTTATAGTAGGTTATATAACATGTAGGGCCACCTGGGTTGATTGACTACGTATTTTCATTTCCCAGTTTGTGTGTAATCATCACACAAGGCTTTTCCCATAGGGTACATTGCATGCATGAGTTTAAATAAACATGAATTAATCTTACATATATATAAGGAACACTATTTCTTTTTTTAAGACACACATTGTGTCTAGATTAGTACAAAATAGATGGAACTCAATGTGTAGAGTTCAAATTCATTATAGTTAACTTACATGATGGGTTGGAATAACTAGTCTTTATAGAATTGTATCACAAAAACATGAGGTCATTTCATCTATAATTACATGATATGTAAATATATTACATGGTGTGTAATATTGTGCACCAAGACACAAGTGACATGTATTTCAGAACACATGACACGTTAGGGCAGGTGACTACATGACATGTACCACTAGTACATGAAAAAATAACATGTCTAGTAGACTAGGATGAGTAACATCCCAACCCAAATCCATTGGTTTTGGTAGGAATAGAATTATACAAAATTTAGGTTCAACTGTGAAAATTAAAGGTTGGAAATAAATTTTAAGGGTATTTTACATCAATGGGGATGATTTAACCTTATATATAATATAAGTTATAGAAATGAAAAAAATAAAACCATAGATATTATTCAAGAATCAAGAAGACCAATTCCAATAAAAGAAGAATATAATGCATTAGATTCCCATAGTAAACAAATACAACCATTTCTATCCAAAATATTAATATAATCTTTACAACACAGAGGTACCAAAGGTGGAACCAGCCTAGGATATATTCCTTAACTAACTCCAGGCTATATCTTTTATAATCCCTAGACACTGTAACACCCCGAGATTTTATGAAAAATATTCTTTTTAATTTCATTAATGTCTTGTGTTGTACGCTACACCAAAAAGAGCTTGCACAACACGCATCCTTGACTTGCCTTGCATTACACGCAATCACGACCTTCCTCGATAGCGCGTGTAGTATGCAATACTGAGTTTCACTAAACAACGATATGCAATTAAAATATTATTAAAACTAGCCATTATGAATAGTAATAACCACTTTCTGAAATTTTGTAAATTTTATTTTTCAAAATGGACTTCATTTTTGGATTCATAATATCGAAATTATCTTATGGTGAAATTTTGGTACTTTTCAGATAACATTCATTTTCTGATGAATAGTGAAAATTACTAAATTTTAATTAAAAACAACTTTTTTAATCGAAATAATTAATAGTGATAAATTATTAATTTGAGTGGTTTTAAAGTATATTTAGAATATATTTTTACAATTTAATACAATGTTGGTCATTGGATGTAATTTCACATTTAAACCAGACAAAAACAAGTGTCAATCTTTTGATAGTTATTATCTCTTAAGAACACGCTATTTGTTTTGACGACGAGAATTAATTTTTAAATTAAGTAATGCAACTGATATGTTTTGAATTTGGTAAAATAGACAGCATTTTTGAGTTCATAATATCAAATATAGCTTAGGCCTAATTTTTGGTATTTTTCTGGAAACTTTCATTTTTTGATGAATAGTGAAACCACTAAGTGGTAGTTAAAAAAAATGAATTTTTCATAAAACTTAATTTTACCGCTTCTGTGGGTGGAATTTCAAAAATCCGAGAGACATGGTTGATGTCAGTATATAAATTTTGTTCAATGAGATGAAAATAATTTTTGGTGAATAGTAACTTTTTACTTTTTTTACCACGGTTAAAAGTAAATAGTGTAATTAAGGGTAAAAATGATATTATTATTACCCTAACACATGTCCTAATTCTATTGGATAAGTGTAATTCGACCAAAAACAGCCTTAGGAATAAAATATGACCATTTATGCCCACTTGGATTAGATTAGGATATTTATTATTAATTTATTTAAAGAAGGGTTAAAATAGTTAAAATCAAAGTTTAATAAGTAAATCAATTTTAATATATGGTTATACATAAGATAAATTCTACTATAAATATTAATTCTAAAGATAAAAAGATTTCCTACATAATGGTATTTTATTTTTAATTTTTAGACATTAAATAATATAATTTATTTATGACACAAAGATGATGCAATAATTATCTTATTAATGAAATATTGATATAATTGATGTTATAAATACCAAAATAAATGTAATTTGAGACTTTTTATGAATTACACAAATTTTATAGGTTAATATGACATTTTATTATTGATTTAATTAACCTTTTTCGAACTAATCATTATGTTATGATTTTTACAAAAATCAATTACTAAATAGTGTCAAAATTGACATAAAAGAGTTTTTAAAACAAATATTAAATTATTAATTGTTATTTTATTCCTAAAAATCTAAGGTTCAGACAAATGACTTATATAAGGTTATTAATAAACAACTTGGGGTTAGTTTGGCTGCTTATAGTAAGTTTATTAACCTTATAGTATAAGAACACAAGAAGACACTGTAAAAGTAAAATTATTTAACTTAAAGTTAAATATAAATGATAAGGTTAAAATAGGAACCTAAACTTGTATAAATTCTATTGGATGAGAGGCGTTCGACCCATACCCACCTTAGATTCGAAATAATTCAATTTGGAGCTATTTAAAACCAAATTTGTCTTTATAATAAAATAATATTTTTTGTTATTCCAAAGGTGCCCCTCTCCTCCCTTATAAAAGGGCACCTCCTCCCTCTCCTCCTCACACCAATTTGAGCCTTAAATCTTGGCCAACCCCTGCCAAATTATCTTCTCCACTTCCCTAGAAACATCCTAGAGGTTCTGGTCTACTTTAAAGACCGATCTTAGTTCCCTAAGAGGAGGTTTCGAAGAGGCGTATCGAAGAAGAGGTCATTTCTTCTCCCGATTCATTCAAGCTTCTTTCTTCTTCAACTTCTTCTTCATTAGTTGTTTCATTCACTAGTGCAGAAAATGTTTTTTACGTCACCATTTTTTACGTCGGTTATATATAACCGACGTAATAATTCAGCGAGTAGATTTTTAACGTCGGTTATTAAAATAACCGACGTTACAAATCGCGCCTGTTGGGTTTTTACGTCGGTTATCTTATAACCGACGTAAAAAACCCCCCGCGCATTGGTTTTTTACGTCGGTTATCTTATAACCTGTAGCACCCCGAAGTTTTCAAACCTCATAAATGAAAAATTGGGCATTTTTTGCTATTGAAGTTCTCTCTTTAAAACAATCAGAATGTAAAATATAAAAACACGTAACTTTTTTATGAACTCAATACTGAAGGGTCTTACAATTTTTGGGTTACAAGAAAAGCTCACTAACCAAATATCCCAACTAAGAACCCGATTACAATAATGGGTATACTGCTTAAAACTACTAAGAGCCCGAGAATGCGGTAGGGGTTTCGAGCATCCCTCATAATAAACATAAGGATGGCCGAAGCCACTGCAACCGTGCTCAGCACCAAGGGGATCAGACGAACCATCTTTGTTTCTCCTTCAGTAACCTGGGGTAAGGGACACCCCGAGACCAGACCCTTTTTATAAGCTCCCCAATCGGACTGTTGGACCTCAAACGGCTATATTTTCGACTGTTGTTTTCCCAAAGTATCCAATGTTTTGTTTTTGACCGTTGGTTCCCCCTGTCCTCTAAGTTTTGGAAATAGGATGGCTTACCCCTGGATGATTCAGAAGACTAATTATGAAGTTTGCTTCAAAAATTACATCAATGTTAATTTAATTAATTTATCTTTTGTTTCCCAAAATGAGACTTTTATTTAATGTTTCAAAATGACAAAAATTAATATTTTTGTTTTTCTTCCATTATGAATATCAATTTGAACAATTGAACTTTTACTTTCTAATTTTATTAAAGCTAATGAATTTTTATGAGTTATATATATATTGCATCAAATTGGATATATTGTTTCTTTAATTTGACCATTGTTAACTATTTTTGGAAACTACGTCAAATTATGGTTTCTTCTACTCACATGTTTCGTAATTATATCAACGCACATTGATTAAATATAGTTACGTTTAATAATAATCTTTAATTAAGAATATTAAGGTAATTAACGAAAAAAGGAAACTAAAATATATATATCTACATATATATATTTCCATATTACCATAATTATATTAAGTTACCATACTTTATAAAATTATGTTTTCTTCAATATAAAATGAAAAGTTAGTACATTGAAAATTTGGGTTAAATAATATATTTTTTTTAATAACATTAAGATATTAACATATAAATTTAAATTTAGATAATTAGCAATAAATAAACGATAAGTTAAATTAAATTATATGTTTTTATGAAGGAAATAGAGAAAAAAAATGAAAATATAATTTATGTTTTAAATAGGGGTTTAATAGTTTAATATATTGGTGTTTTAATGACCCTTGACTTAGGATAATATTAGTTTATTACTAAGGTTGAATTAATGATTTTATAATAGGTTTAATAAAATAATAAAATAACAGATTTTTTTATAAGATAAAAAAATATAAAAAAGGAGAGAAAGAATCGAGGGGGCCGCGTGTTTAAAACACCACGGCAATTTAGAGTCGTCCGATCTGGTGCTCTCCATCGCGGCCATCCATTCCTTTTTAATACCGCGTCGCATCTGGGCCGCCCGATCAACCTATGTCTAATCCTGGCCGTCCATTTTTTTTGCGTTTCTCTCCTACCTCGCACCCGCGAATTCTTCTTCTTCCTGGTGTCGTCGGACCAGTAGAGTTAGGCAGCCTTGTTTCCTCCGCCCGAGCCGTCAACGGTCATCCCCTCTCTTCTTGTTCCACAAAATCAGCACCGCCCTCTTAATTACAGGCCTCGGTTCCCTCGACGTCTCCCTAGTTGTTGAGCCTTTTTCTTCTTTTTTTAAACTCCAAGTTGCACCGAAGGTGAACGTTGGCACCCGAGCCCTCTTGACCTCTCTGACCTCCGAGACCTCATCACTGCTCTGTTCTCTCCTCCTCCTCGTCGAATAGGTAAGGGTCGAAGTCTGTTTTTAAAGTTTTGTTCTAAACTTCGGTTTTCATGTATATAAACATATGCGGGTTATATATATATACGTGTACATCCTGTGTATACACCTTCAGCTTCCCCTACCTCGTTGCCGCATCTCCCTCTCCTCCCCTCTGAATAGGTAAGGTTCATGTCTTTTTTGTTTTTATTTATTTGGTTAAGCTTCGGTTTATATATTAATATATATAAGTATAAACATGATATATATATATGTATACCTGCTGGAATTACATGTTTCGGTCCCTCTTGCCTCGCCCACTCCTCCTCCCCGAGCAAGGTAAGAAATATGTTTTGATTTCAGTTTCGGTTTTGTCAAGATTTGGTATATGTATATAAATATGTATATGTGTATTTACATATATATACATATGTTATATATATAAATACCTATACTTTTCGGTTATGTCTGAACCTGAAAAACCGAATTTTTGAGTAAGGGTACAAAGAATTTGATTTTATTTGGGTAAGGGTTAATCTTGTTTTGTGTTTGTTTAAACTATATATATGTATATATATACTTATATATGTATATGTGAAACAAACCATTTCGGGTTTTTTATGATCTTCAATTGATGATAATTTGTTTATGAAATGATGTTCTTAATATATGAAAAACATGTAAGGGTTAAGTATGGTTTTGTGTCTTATTTTACTTCAGATATATTAATATATATGCAAGTTTATATAAATGTATACCTCTATGTAGATGCAAGTCCATAAGACCCTCTTTCTTGTATACTAGTATTCTTCCTCTCTTGGAGAACCTAGTTTGGGTATGAATTTAACACATGTTTGTGATTTAACGTTGGCTTATGTGTATATATATATATCGGTTTATATGTATATATATATATATATAACCATGTGTATATACGCACCATGTGTAATCACACCCGAATGTCATGGAGAATCCCTCTTCTACATATAGGCTCTGAAATATAAAGGTGGGAGACCAAGTCTAATTTGTGTGTTCTTGCAGTTCAGTTTATATGTATATATATATATATATATGAGTACATATATAAATATACATAGGACCCAGTAAACCCCTCTTGCACAAACACATAAATATGAGTACGATTGAAATAATTCTAGTCCAGAGCTTGTGAATCAGGTAATGTATGAATTGAGTATTATTTAATTAACTGAAACACTGAGTCACATTTACATTAATGTGAATTTGGTTCCCATGTTTTGTAATTTATTACTCTATAGCATGATGAAGTTTATCAAAAGAACTTGCACAATTATATACATATGTTTTCCCAAAGGTGGACTTTAATATGCACATTGTAACTTCAACTGCCTGTATAAAACACCCATGACATCCAATTATCATCATATGTGAACGACCATGATTTAATTGGGTATCATGATGTATGGAATGTTAAACTGTTATGCCTATTTTTCTTAAAACACAAGTTTTCAGATGTTAACTTTTTATGTGCACGAAGCTTTAGCATGCATATCATAATGTTTTTAATGATAGAACTGTTTACATGTTATGAATATGTACGTGGAAATGGGGTTTAATTATGAATGTATGGAACCCCATGAATGTATGACCATGTCATGATTTGTGAGGGATGTATAGGACTTAAATGTTTAGGGACGGGTGCGCCCGGAATTATACAGTGCTCCAATGCATTGGGTAAAGCAAGAGTCTCATGAGATGTTATGTGCAACGGTCTTGGTGAATAGCCTTGGCTCGTGATACCATGGGAAACGGGATTGGCGTTTGGCCTTGACCCGTACTAAAGTTATGTTTTAAGGTCATGATGTGAGGTCTTGACAAAGTCCAGTATTATGCATCCCCTCTGCATGAAATGATAAAGGTCAACCAGGGGTTAGTTCAACTAACAGGACAACCCCTAGTTGAAAGCTCCCATGACTATGAAAATGTAATTCTTATGTCAAGAACTGTTTTTCATGTGGTAAACTGATAGATGAACTGTATATTCTCATGAACCATGACATGCACGTTTTTCCGGCTTAGTCACATTTTTCATTTTTAGAATTTAAGTAACCTTGTTGAATATTATGAATTGTTTATGTTACGCTCTCTGATCATGTTTACTTTGGTGTTTATTTCATGTATGTGCTTCTTTATGCTAGTGGTTTTCAAAGAAAGAGGGATTTCATGTTTTAAGAAAGGATAATGTTTTTTCCTTAGCAAAGTATTTTATTCTCTTCAAAAAGATTTCTTTGAGAAAGGATTTTCTTAAAATGTCTTTTTTTAACCCCTTACTGGGCATTTTTGCTCACCCTACGTTTTGTTTTAAATTTTTCAGGCATGGTATGTACTGATGAAGTTAATCAGAGCAGCTGGTTTCACAGAATCCTGAGCCTCGCAATCTTCTGTGGTCATGGGACATGATATTTATCTTTTAATGATGTAATGATAAGTATATCATGTCTCATGAGGCACCCTGAGTTTTGGGGTCTCTACAGTTGGTATCAGAGGATAGGTTTAGGAAAGTCTGGAAAACCAGGTGATATTGATATATTGCTAAGACTAACTAAGTAAAAATGATATAACTTTCAGATGGCTGATGTACCTACCGACCTTTGTCACTTCCCACTGAGGCTCTAGAGAACATTATATCTCTAGCCAGTCGCGGGAACTTTCTAAACTATACCCAAATTCGCATGACGTGTAAGCACTTGTACGATGTGTCAAACTCATCTAGGGTGCTTAGTATCCACCGGGGAATGGGGATGGATTATCTCCTAATGATGATGACCCAGTTTCCCTCTTATGCACGTCGGGGAAGGTATCACGAAGGACTCTTCCGAGTGTTTACAACTGGCGAGCAATTTGGCACAATGCTTGATAAACCTTTTCAAGAAGCTACTACTGCTGGAGACCTCCGAGCGGCTTATCTGTGCCAGGTCCTGCACTATGGCTTCTGGGGCCAGTTAATGGACTTTGGAGTGTTGGAAAATGAGTCCACCCATGTGTCTCTTAGGAAAGAAGTGTAAACCGATGTTTCCCAACTCCACACCCCTCACGCTAAACTCAGGAGGCGTTATAAATGTTCCCATGAGTTTAGTCATGTATGTTCATCCTGTGTGTGGTTTGAAGAGTTAGGATGTTTTGGCACTCTTTATGGCGTACGTCTTGTGAACTCAGACTTTTCCGTGTAAACTTTTTCATAAATGGAAGTTTCTTGTTTCCTTTCATGTCTCCACCTTATCTATATTGTTAAGAGTTTCCCTTCGATGTTTGTTTTCAGATGGCTGGACAAACAAACTTCTCATCCCTACCAGATGAGCTAGTAGAAGTCATCTTGATCAAGGCATGCATGGCGGATTACCCGTCCTTTCTCCACCTGCGAGGGTCCTACCAGCGTTTGCACAATTTAGAAAACGGTCCAGAGATTCTTCGGCTATGTCAAGAGAATGATCGCGTCTTTCACCTCATCGCTGCTGCTCAACTCCCCTGCTATAGGCGAAGGGGAATGTACTTTGAGGGCATGTTCCAATGTTTCACTCTGGCACAAAACTTTTCTGCCAGAGCGTGTTTCCTCGTGGCCGCCCAGGATGGCCAGCTCAGTGCAACTTATATGTTCCAAGTCCTGAACCTTAGTCTCCTCAACCGCATCATCCTTCTCGACTACCTCGAGCATGATGTGGCCAGAAGAGTCATCAAGGAGTTTATCTACTTAGACGTATTCGAGATTTGCATCGCACGAGCCTCCCACTGGAAGCCCGTGTGCAGTACACACGAACAGGAGTTCAAGGAGCACTGTTCGAGGTGCATCTGGACTAGGGAAATGGAAGAGTTGTGTGCCAACTTTGGTGTCCCGTTTACCAAGCCAGATCCACTGTTTCTGTAGAGTTTTATGTTTGGGGTTTCAGTTTCACTTTTTATGATAGAATTGCGGGGACGCAACTCTTTGAAGGGGGAGAAAATGTAACACCCCGAAGTTTTCAAACCTCATAAATGAAAAATTGGGCGTTTTGTGCAATTGAAGTTCTCTCTTTAAAACAATCAGAATGTAAAATATAAAAACACGTAACTTTTTTATGAACTCAACACTGAAGGGTCTTACAATTTTCATGTTACAAGAAAAGATCACTAACCAAATATCCCAACTAAGAACCCGATTACAATAATGGGTAGACTTCTTAAAACTACTAAGAGCCCGAGAATGCGGTAGGGGTTTCGAGCATCCATCATAATAAACATAAGGATGGTTGAAGCCACTGCAACCGTGCTCAGCACCAAGGGGATCACACGAACCATCTTTGTTTCCCCTTCAGTCACCTGGGGTAAGGGACACCCCGAGACCAGACCCTTTTTATAAGCTCCCCAATCAGACCGTTGGACCTCAAATGGCTATATTTTCGACCGTTGTTTTCCCAAAGTATCCAATGTTTTGTTTTTGACCATTGGTTCCCCCTGTCCTCTAAGTTTTGGAAATAGGATGGCTTACCCCTGGATGATTCAGAAGATTAATTATGAAGTTTTCTTCAAAAATGACATCAATGTTAATTTAATTAATTTATCTTTTGTTTCACAAAATGAGACTTTTATTTAATGTTTCAAAATGAAAAAAATTAATATTTTTGTTTTTCTTCCATTATGCATATTAATTTGAACAATTGAACTTTTACTTTCTAATTTTATTAAACCTAATGAATTTTTATGAGTTATATATATATTGCATCAAATTAGATATATTATTTCTTTAATTTGACCTTTGTAAACTATTTTGGAAACTACGTCAAATTATGGTTTCTTGTACTCTCGTGTTTCGTAATTATATCAACGCACTTTGATTTAATATAGTTACGTTTAATAATAATCTTTTATTAAGAATATTAAGGTAATTAACGAACAAAGGAAACTAAAATATATATATCTACATATATATATTTTCATGTTAGCACAATTATATTAAGTTACCATACTTTATAAAATTATTTTTTCTTCAATATAAAATGAAAAGTTAGTACTTTGAAAATTTGGGTTAAATAATATTTTTTGTTTTAATAACATTTAGATATTAACATATAAATTTAAATTTAGATAAGTAGCAATAAATAAAGGATAAGTTAAATTAAATTATATGTTTTTATTAAGTAAATAGAGAAAAAAATGAAAATATAATTTATGTTTTAAATAGGGGTTTAATAGTTTAATATATTGGTGTTTTAATGACCCTTGACTTAGGATAATATTAGTTTATTAATAAGGTTGAATTAATGATTTTATAATAGGTTTAATAAAATAATAAAATCACAGATTTTTTTTATAAAATAAAAACGATATAAAAAAAAGGAGAGAAAGAATCGGGGGGGGGGCCGCGTGTTTAAAACACCGCGGAAATCTTGATCCATCCGATCCGGCGCTCTCCATCGTGGCCATCCATTCCTTTTTAATACCGCGTCGCGTCTAGGCCACCCGATCAACCTGTGTCTAATCCTGGCCGTCCGTTTTGTTTCGCGTTTCTCTCCTACCTCGCACCCACGACTTCTTCTTCTTCCTGGTGTCGTCGGACCTGTAGAGTTAGGGATCCTCGTTTCCTCCGCCCGAGCCGTCAACGGTCATCCCCTCTCTTCTTGTTCCACAAAATCAGCGCCTCCCTCTTAATTACATGCCTCGGTTCCCTCGACATCTCCCCAGTTGTTGAGCCTTTTTCTTCTTCTTTTTTTAAACTCCAAGTTGCACCGAAGGTGAACGTTGGCACCCGAGCCCTCTCGACCTCTCCGACCTCCGAGGACTCGTCACTGCTCCGTTCTCTCCTCCTCGTCGTCGAATAGGTAAGGTTTGAAGTCTGTTTTTAAAGTTTTGTTCTAAACTTCGGTTTTCATGTATATAAACATATGCGGGTTATATATATATACGTGTACATCCTGTGTATACACCTTCAGCTTCCCCTACCTCGTTGCCGCATCTCCCTCTCCTCCCCTCTGAATAGGTAAGGGTCATGTCTTTTTTGTTTTTATTTATTTGGTTAAGCTTTGGTTTATATATTAATATATATAAGTATAAACATGATATATATATATATGTATACCTGCTGGAATTACATGTTTCGGTCCCTCTTGCCTCGCCCACTCCTCCTCCCCGAGCAAGGTAAGAAGTATGTTTTGATTTCAGTTTTGGTTTTGTCAAGATTTGGTTTATGTATATAAATATGTATATGTGTATTTACACATATATATATATGTTATATATATAAATACCTATACTTTTCGGTTATGTCTGAACCTGAAAAACCGAATTTTGGAGTAAGGGTTCAAAGAATCTGATTTTATTTGGGTAAGGGTTAATCTTGTTTTGTGTGTGTTTAAACTATATATATGTATATATATACATATATATGTATATGTGAAACAAACCATTTTGGGTTTTTTTTATGATCTTCAATTGATGATAATTTGTTTATGAAATGATGTTCTTAATATATGAAAAACATGTAAGGGTTAAGTATGGTTCTGTGTCTTATTTTACTTCAGATATATTTATATATATGAAAGTTTATATAAATGTATACCTCAATGTAGACGCAAGTCCATAAGACCCTCTTTCTTGTATACTAGTATTCTTCCTCTCTTGGAGAACCTAGTTTGGGTATGAATTTAACACATGTTTGTGATTTAACGTTGGTTTATGTGTATATATATATATCGGTTTATATGTATATATATATATAACCATGTGTATGTATGCACCGTGTGTAATCACACCCGAATGTCATGGAGAATCCCTCTTCTACATATAGGCTCTGAAATATAAAGGTGGGAGACCAAGTCTAATTTGTGTGTTCTTGCAGTTCCGTTTATATGTATATATATATATGAGTACATATATACATATACATAGGACCCAGTAAACCCCTCTTGCACAAACACATAAATATGAGTACGATTGAAACAATTCTAGTCCAAAGCTTGTGAATCAGGTAATGTATGAATTGAGTATTATTTAATTAATTGAAACACTGAGTCGCATTTACATTAATATGAATTTGGTTCCCATGTTTTGTAATTTATTACTCTATAGCATGATGAAGTTTATCAAAAGAACTTGCACAATTATATACATATGTTTTTCCCAAAGGTGGACTTGAATATGCACATTGTAACTTCAACTGCCTGTATAAAACACCCATGACATCCAATTATCATCATATGTGAACGACCATGCTTTATTTGGGTATCATGATGTATGGAATGTTAAAGTGTTATGCCTATTTTTCTTAAAACACAAGTTTTCAGATGTTAACTTTTTATGTGCACGAAGCTTTAGCATGCATATCATAATGTTTTTAATGATAGAACTGTTTACATGTTATGAATATGTATGTGAAAATGGGGTTTAATTATGATTGTATGGAACCCCATGAATGTATGACCATGTCAAGATTTGTGAGGGATATATAGGACTTAAATGTTTATGGACGGGTGCGCCCAGAATTATACAGCGCACCAATGCATTGGGTAAAGCAAGAGTCTCATGAGACGTTATGTGCAACAGTCTTGGCGAATAGCCTTGGCTCGTGCTACCATGGGAAACGGGATTGGCGTTTGGCCTTGACCCGTACTAAAGTTATGTTTTAAGGTCATGACACGAGGTCTTGACAGAGTCCAGTATTATGCATCCCCTCTGCAAGAAATGATAAAGGTCAACCAGGGGTTAGTTCAACTAATAGGACAACCCCTAGTTGAAAGCTCCCATGACTATGAAAATGTAATTCTTATGTCAAGAACTATTTTTCATGTGGTAAACTGATAGATGAACTGTATATTCTCATGAACCATGACATGCACGTTTTTCCAGCTTAGTCACACTTTTCATTTTTAGAATTTAAGTAACCTTGTTGAATATTATGAATTGTTTATGTTGCGCTCTCTGATCATGTTTACTTTGGTCTTTATTTCATGTACGTGCTTCTTTATGCAAGTGGTTTTCAAAGAAAGATGGATTTCATGTTTTAATAAAGGATAATGTTTTTTCTTTAGCAAAGTATTTTATTCTCTTCAAAAAGATTTCTTTGAGAAAGGATTTTCTTAAAATGTCTTTTTTTTAAACCCCTTACTGGGCATTTTTGATCACCCTACGTTTTGTTTTAAATTTTTCAGGCATGGTATGTACTGATTAAGTTAATCAGAGTAGCTGGTTTCCCAGAATCCTGAGCCTCGCGATCTTCTGTGGTCATGGGACATGATATTTATCTTGTAATGATGTAATGATAAGTTTATCATGTCTCCTGAGGCACCCTGGGTTTTGGGGTCTCTACAGTTGGTATCAGAGGATAGGTTCAGGAAACTCTGGAAAACCAGGTGATATAGATATATTGCTAAGACTAACTAAATAAAAATGATATAACTTTCAGATGGCTGATGTACCTACCGACCTTTTGTCACTTCCCACTGAGGCTCTAGAGAACATTATATCTCAAGCCAGTCGCGAGAACTTTCTAAACTATGCCCAAATTTGCATGACGTGTAAGCACTTGTATGATGTGTCAAACTCATCTAGGGTTCTTAGTATCCACCGGGGAATGGGGATGGATTATCTCCTAATGATGATGACCCAGTTTCCCTCTTATGCACGTCGGGGAAGGTATCACGAAGGACTCTTCCGAGTGTTTACAACTGGTGAGGAATTTGGAACAATGCTTGATAAACCTTTTCAGGAAGCTGCTGCTGCTAGAGACCTCCGAGCGGCTTATCTGTGCCAGGTCCTGCACTACGGCTTCTGGGGCCAGTTAATGGACTTTGGAGCGTTGGAAAATGAGTCCACCTGTGTGTCTCTTAGGCAAGAAGTGTAAACCAATGTTTCCCAACTCCACACCCCTCACGCTAAACTCAGGAGGCGTTATAAATGTTCCCATGAGTTTAGTCTTGTATGTTCATCCTGTGTGTGGTTTGAAGAGTTAGGATGTTTTGCCACTCTTTGTGGCGTACGTCTTGTGAACTTAGACTTTGCCGTGTAAACTTTTTCATAAATGGAAGTTTCTGGTTTCCTTTCATGTCTCCACCTTATCTATGTTGTTAAGAGTTTCCCTTCGATGTTTGTTTTCAGATGGCTGGACAAACAAACTTCTCATCCCTACCCGATGAGCTAGTAGAAGTCATCTTGATCAAGGCATGCATGGCGGATTACCCGTCCTTTCTCCACCTGCGAGGGTCCTACTAGCGTTTTCTCAATTTAGCAAATGGTCCAGAGATTCTTCGGCTATGTCAAGAGAATGATCACGTCTTTCACCTCATCGCAGCTGCTCAACTCCCCTGCTATAGGTGAAGGGGAATGTACTTTGAGGGCCTGTTCCAATGTTTCACCCTAGCACAAAACTTTTCTGCCAGAGCATGTTTCCTCGTGGCCGCCCAGGATGGCCAGCTCAGTCCAGCTTATATGTTCCAAGTCCTGAACCTCAGTCTCCTCAACCACATCATCCCTATCGACTACCTCGAGCATGATGTGGCCAGAAGAGTCATCAAGGAGTTTATCTACTTGGACGTTTTCGAACTTTGCATCGCACGAGCCTCCCTCTGGAAGCCCGGGTGCATTACACACGAACAGGAGTTCAAGGAGCACTGTTCGAGGTGCATCTGGACTATGGAAATGGAAGAGTTGTGTGCCAACTTTGGTGTCCCGTTTACCGAGCCAGATCCACTATTTCGGTAGAGTTTTATGTTTGGGGTTTCAGTTTCTCTTTTTATGATAAAATTGCGGGGACGCAATTCTTTGAAGGGGGAGATAATGTAACACCCCGAAGTTTTCAAACCTCATAAATGAAAAATTGGGAGTTTTGTGCAATTGAAGTTCTCTCTTTAAAACAATCAGAATGTAAAATATAAAAACACGTAACTTTATTATGAACTCAACACTGAAGGGTCTTACAATTTTCGGGTTACAAGAAAAGATCACTGACCAAATATCCCAACTAAGAACCCGATTACAATAATGGGTAGACTGCTTAAAACTACTAAGAGCCCGAGAATGCGGTAGGGGTTTCGAGCATCCATCATAATAAACATAAGGATGGCCGAAGCCACTGCAACCGTGCTCAGCACTAAGGGGATCACACGAACCATCTTTGTTTCTCCTTCAGTCACCTGGGGTAAGGGACACCCCGAGACTAGACCATTTTTATAAGCTCCCCAATCGGACCGTTGGACCTCAAACAGCTATATTTTCGACCGTTGTTTTCCCAAAGTATCCAATGTTTTGTTTTTGACCATTGGTTCCCCCTGTCCTCTATGTTTTGGAAATAAAATGGCTTACCCCTGGATGATTCAGAAGATTAATTATGAAGTTTGCTTCAAAAATGAAATCAATGTTAATTTAATTAATTTATCTTTTGTTTCCCAAAATGAGACTTTTATTTAATGTTTTAAAATGACAAAAATTAATATTTTTGTTTTTCTTCCATTATGCATATTAATTTGAACAATTGAACTTTTACTTTCTAATTTTATTAAACCTAATGAAATTTTATGAGTTATATATATATTGCATCAAATTAGATATATTATTTCTTTAATTTGACCTTTGTAAACTATTTTGGAAACTACGTCAAATTATGGTTTCTTCTACTCACGTGTTTCGTAATTATATCAACACACTTTGATTAAATATAGTTACGTTTAATAAAAATCTTTAAGTAAGAATATTAAGGTAATTAACGAACAAAGGAAACTAATATATATATATCTACATATATATATTTTCATGTTAGCATAATTATATTAAGTTACCATACTTTATAAAATTATTTTTTCTTCAATATAAAATGAAAAGTTAGTACTTTGAAAATTTGGGTTAAATAATATTTTTTGTTTTCATAACATTTAGATATTACCATATAAATTTAAATTTAGATAAGTAGCAATAAATAAAGGATAAGTTAAATTAAATTATATGTTCTTATGAAGGAAATAGAGAAAAAAATGAAAATATAATTTATGTTTTAAATAGGGGTTTAATAGTTTAATATATAGGTGTTTTAATGACCCTTGACTTAGGATAATATTAGTTTATTAATAAGGTTGAATTATTGATTTCATAATAGGTCTAATAAAATAACAAAATAACAGATTTTTTTATAAGAAAAAAACAATATAAAAAAAAGGAGAGAAAGAATCGGGGGGGGGAGGGGCCGCATGTTTAAAACACCGCGGCAATCTTGAGCCATCCGATCCGGCGCTCTCCATCGCGGCCATCCATTCCTTTTTAATACTGCATCGCGTCTGGGCCGCCCGATCAACCTGTGTCTAATCCTGGCCGCCCGTTTTGTTTCACGTTTCTCTCATACCTCGCGCCCGCGAATTCTTTTTCTTCCTGGTGTCGTCGGACCAGTAGACTTAGGGAGCCTCGTTTCCTCCGCCCGAGCCGTCAACGGTCATCCCCTCTCTTCTTCTTCCACAAAATCGGCGCCGCCCTCTTAATTAACGGCCTCGGTTCCCTCGACGTCTACCCAGTTGTTGAGCCTTTTTCTTCTTCTTTTTTTAAACTCCATGTTGCACCGAAGGTGAACGTTGGCACCCGAGCCCTCTCGACCTCTCCGACCTCCGAGACCTCATCACTACTCCGTTCTCTCCCCATCCTCGTCGAATAGGTAAGGGTCGAAGTATGTTTTTAAAGTTTTGTTCTAAACTTCGGTTTTCATGTATATAAACATATGCGGGTTATATATATATACGTGTACATCCTGTGTATACACCTTCGGCTTCCCCTACCTCGTTGCCGCATCTCCCTCTCCTCCCCTCTGAATAGGTAAGGGTCGTGTCTTTTTTGTTGTTATTTATTTGGTTAAGCTTCGGTTTATATATTAATATATATAAGTATAAACATGATATATATATATGTATACCTGCTGGAATTACATGTTTCGGTCCCTCTTGCCTCGCTCGCTCCTCCTCCCCGAGCAAGGTAAGAAATATGTTTTGATATCAGTTTTGGTTTTGTCAAGATTTGGTATATGTATATAAATATGTATATGTGTATTTACATATATATACATATGTTATATATATAAATACCTATACTTTTCGGTTATGTCTGAATCTGAAAAACTGAATTTTGGAGTAAGGGTTCAAAGAATCTGATTTTATTTGGGTAAGGGTTAATCTTGTTTTGTGTTTGTTTAAACTATATATATGTATATATATACTTATATATGTATATGTGAAACAAACCATTTCGGGTTTTTTTATGATCTTCAATTGATGATAATTTGTTTATGAAATGATGTTCTTAATATATGAAAAACATGTGAGGGTTAAGTATGATTTTGTGTCTTATTTTACTTCAGATATATTTATATATATGCAAGTTTATATAATTGTATACCTCTATGTAGAAGCAATTCCATAAGACCCTATTTCTTGTATACTAGTATTCTTCCTCTCTTGGAGAACCTAGTTTGGGTATGAATTTAACACATGTTTGTGATTTAACGTTGGTTTATGTGTGTATATATATATATCGGTTTATATGTATGTATATATATATAACCATGTGTATGTACGCACCATGTGTAATCACACCCGAATGTCATGGAGAATCCCTCTTCTACATATAGGCTCTGAAATATAAAGGTGGGAGACCAAGTCTAATTTGTGTGTTCTTGCAGTTCGGTTTATATGTATATATATATATGAGTACATATATACATATACATAGGACCCAGTAAACCCCTCTTGCACAAACACATAAATATGAGTACGATTGAAACAATTCTAGTCCAGAGCTTGTGAATCAGCTAATGTATGAATTGAGTATTATTTAATTAACTGAAACACTGAGTCACATTTACATTAATATGAATTTGGTTCCCATGTTTTGTAATTTATTAATCTATAGCATGATGAAGTTTATCAAAAGAACTTGCACAATTATATACATATGTTTTTCCCAAAGGTGGACTTGAATATGCACATTGTAACTTCAACTGCCTGTATAAAACACCCATGACATCTAATTATCATCATATGTGAACGACCATGCTTTAATTGGGTATCATGATGTACAGAATGTTAAAGTGTTATGCCTATTTTTATTAAAACACAAGTTTTAAGATGTTAAATGTTTATGTTCATGAAGATTTAGCATGCATATCATAATGTTTTTAATGATAGAACTGTTTACATGTTATGAATATGTACGTGAAAATGGGGTTTAATTTTGAATTTATGGAACCCCATGAATGTATGACCATGTCAAGATATGTGAGGGATGTATAGGACTTAAATTTTTATGGACGGGTGCTCCCGGAATTATACAGCGCTCCAATGCATTGGGTAAAGCAAGAGTCTCATGAGACGTTATGTGCAACGTTCTTGGCGAATAGCCTTGGCTCGTGCTACCATGGGAAACGGGATTGGTGTTTGGCCTGGAACCGTACTAAAGTTATGTTTTAAGGTCATGACGCAAGGTCTTGACAAAGTCCAGTATTATGCATCCCCTCTGCATGAAATGATAAAGGTCAACCAGGGGTTAGTTCAACTAACAGGACAACCCCTAGTTGAACTCTCCCATGACTATGAAAATGTAATTCTTATGTCAAGAACTGTTTTTCATGTGGTAAACTGATAGATGAACTGTATATTCTCATGAACCATGACATGCACATTTTCCTGGCTTAGTCACACTTTTCATTTTTAGAATTTAAGTAACCTTGTTGAATATTATGCATTGTTTATGTTGCTCTCTCTGATCATGTTTACTTTGGTGTTTATTTCATGTACGTGCTTCTTTATGCAAGTGGTTTTCAAAGAAAGATGGATTTCATGTTTTAATAAAGGATAATGTTTTGTCTTTAGCAAATTATTTTATTCTCTTCAAAAAGATTTCTTTGAGAACGGATTTTCTTAAAATTTCTTTTTTTTAAACCCCTTATGGGGCATTTTTGCTCAGCCTACGTTTTGTTTTAAATTTTTCAGGCATGGTATGTACTGATGAAGTTAATAAGAGCAGCTGGTTTCCCAGAATCCTGAGCCTCACGATCTTCTGTGGTCATGGGACATGATATTTATCTTGTAATGATTTAATGATATGTATATCATGTCTCATGAGGCACCCTGTGTTTTGGGGTCTCTACATAACCGACGTAAAAAACGTGTAGATATCTTGTTTTTTACATCGGTTTCCAAATAACCGACGTAAAAAATGACATATATACGCATTTTTTACGTCGGTTATTTTATAACCGACATAAAAAACCAAAGCACTTGGGGGTTTTTTACGTCGTTTATAAAATAACCGACGTAAAAAACTCATAGATATCTCGTTTTTACGTCGATTATAAAATAACCGACGTAAAAAACCAAAGCGCGGGAGCTTTTTTACGTCGGTTTTAAAATAACCAACGTTATAAATTTAAAAAATAGTTTATAACATTGGTTATATAATAACCGATGTTATAAAACTTTTAAAGAAATTAAAGCTCATGGACTATCATTTACGATTTTTCCATTGACAATCCCCCGACTCGCCTCTCTCACCCGGTAAACCCTAATCGGCTCGTCGATCGACCTGCGTTAAACTCATTTTGGCTTCATTTTTTATCTTCTTCACTCCTCTCGGATCTATCATCTCAACTCGCAACATTCAAGTAAGCCTTCCACGAATTTATTTCGTTCGTTTTTGTTTCGATTCTTGATGTAATTTTTTTGCATCAAATATGCTTTTCTATTTAATCATGTTGAGAATCTCATGGATTTTTTTGTTATTGCAAATGGTTATTTGTATTTTGTTGATATAACAGACTATGTTGCATTTATGTAAATCGATGCTGATTGTTGGTGACATTATTTAATATTGCTCACTGTTATGGTTACATTATGTGCTAGAACATGCTTATGGTTCTGGATATAAATGTTGCTTAATCTATAAATTATTTCTTATGTTTTTTGGTTCTGTTTTGTTTGAATTAGTTTTTTTTCAGATTTTTGTTTTCTGTTTTTATGAGAATTAATATAAGCAGTTTGCGTTTGAATAACTGTTTAGTCTTTTAATTGCCAGGTTGTTCACTATTATTGTTGATATTTGTTAATTCTTGGTGTTTAGAATTTCTGAACATGTTTCCTGTAATTGGAATTCGGTTTTTGTCCATGGTTGTTTTGTTTTCGTTTTTGGATTTTGAAAACCAAAAATAAACAGAGTTTTTAGTCGAGTTTTATTTTTATTGATAACCGTTAAAGCTGAAGGACAAGTACAAAATCAAATCCCCACAAGATATGTTACATGGGATTAAAAAGCAGAAATAAAGGATTAAACCGAATCAGTGGGACTATTGTTATTCTGAGTAGACCAGTGTTGGACACGTTGGGCGGCCCTCTCAGCCTGCCAATGCAATTAACGATCATCAGAAACAAGAATGAGTGAATTGCTGATAAAATAATAACATGTTGGTAGACCACTTTTTGCGAGTCACACTGAAGGGTGATGAAGACCAATATCAAGGTCTGCATGCCATTTAAAATAGGTTGTTTATCTAATATATTAAAACATCAAAACCACAATCAATATTAAACTATATAGGCGTCATGGTTTTCTTTGATTCAATGAAATTTAAAACTGTTATATCTAACTATATTTTGTTTTAAAAATAATATTCAAGCATATTTTTTTAAATACCTATAGATTTTTTTATATTTTAAATTGTTTTACATTCAAATTATGATTTTTTTTCATATAAAAATGTATTTTTATTATCTTAAAAATATATATTTTTTGTTGATATTTGTTTTAGGTAATAATCAGTCGAAGTTGGATTACGGCACATTGAATGAGCAATGAATTTGAGGAAGGTGTTGATGCCTTTTTGGAATTTGAAAAACGAAATGTTCCAAGTAGTGACATTTTTTTCTGTCCATGCCTGAAATGTTTGAATATGAAGAAGTTGAAAAGTAGAGAAATAAAAGATCATCTGATTTGTCATGGTTTTAATCTGAGTTACAGCCCTTGGATTTGGCATGGTGAAACTGGATGGAATGTCACTGATGATGATGATTCGCAAGATGGTAACTCCGGTGGAATTGAAGAAATGATTCGCGATATTGTAGCTGAACAAATTGAGATAGAACCGACAGTTGCGCATCTATATGGTGATGTTGAAATACCATTATATCCTGGTTGTAAAGATTTTACGGTTTTGTCGGCGGTGTTAAGATTGATTACCCTGAAGGCGAAGCATGGATGGAGTGACATAAGTTTTACAGAGCTGCTACAATTGATGAAAGACATTATTCCAAAAGATAACAATCTTCCAGATTCACATTACAAAGCCAAGAAAATATTATGCCCGATGGGATTGGGATACAAGAAAATACATGCCTATCCAAATGACTGCATTATATATAGGAAGGAATATGAATTTTTGTCAGAGTTTCCTAAATGTGGGACATCATGGTATGAAGTGAAAGAAAAATCACAGGCTGATGTAGAGATTACAAAGCTCCCTTCAGAGTTATTTTGGTATCTTCCTATAATTAATCATTTCAAACATTTATTTGCTAATTCACATAATGAAAAAAGGTTAAGATGGCATGCTGAAGAGTGGGTATGTGATGGAAAAACACATCATCCAGTTGATTGTCCACAATGGAAGAAAATTTATGCGCAGTATTCTACATTTGGAAATGAAATTAGAAATCTCAGACTAGGGTTGTGCACAGATGGAATGAATCCATACCGAACACTCAGTAGCACACATAGTTCATGGCCTGTTTTGTTGGTATTTTACAACCTCTCTCCTGAAGTTTGTATGAATCGCAAATATGTCATGTTGAGTACAATGATCTCTGGTCCAAAGCAACCCGGTAATGATATTGATGTTTACTTGTCACCGTTGATTGATGATTTGAAACTGTTATGGGCTGATGGTATTAGGGTGTATGATTCTTATAAAATGGAATATTTTCAACTGCATGCAGTGCTTCTGTTCACTATAAATGACTTCTTAGCATATGGAAATTTGTCTGGATACAGTGTTAAAGGGCATAAATCATGTCTAATTTGCGAACAACAGACGTCCTATTGTCAATTGCATCATGGGAGGAAAACAGTGTACATGGGTCATCGAAAGTTTTTGCCTATGAAACACCCTTATAGAAGACTAAAAAAGGCATTCAATGGCTCACAAGAATTTGATACTACTCCAAAACCTTTATCCCCTGATCTGTATTATGAGAGGCTGAAAAACCATGACGTGACATTGGGAAAGACACAGAAATCTGGTAATGATAGACATATTTAGAAGAAAAGGTCAATTGTTTTTGAGCTACCATATTGGAGGTATCATGAAGTTAAACATAATATTGATGCCATGCACGTGGAGAAGAATATCTGTGATTCATTGATTGGAACATTGTTAGATATTAAAGGAAAGACTAAAGATGGGTTGAATGCAAGATTAGACTTACTATCAATGGGAATACGTTTGGAGTTAGCTCCCAATCCAAAAGGAAGACGAACATTTCTTCCCCCAGATTGTCATACATTATCGAAGAGGGAGAAAATTAGCTTCTATCAGTGTCTTCATGATACCAAAGTGCCTCAAGGTTATTCTTCTAATGTAAAAATTTTTGTCTCATTGAAGGACTTGAAGTTGATAGGTATGAAATCACAAGATTGTCACGTCATGATGCAACAAATTCTACCAGTTGAATTGCGTGGAATATTACCCATTCGTGTCAGAAAGACTATAATGAAGTTGTGTTATTTTTTCAATTCAATTTGTAACAAGGCGATTGATGTGAATGCTTTGAACATTTTGGAAAAGGATGCAATTTGTATACTTTGTCAATTGGAAATGTATTTTCCTCCAACTTTTTTTGATATAATGGTGCATTTAATGATTCATCTGGTTCAAGAAATAAAGCTTTGTGGACCTGTATATCTTCGTTGGATGTATCCTTTTGAAAGGTATATGAAAATATTAAAAGGGTATGTTAAAAATCTATATCGACCTGAAGACTCCATTATTGAAAAGTATATTTCTGAGGAGGTAGCAGATTTTTGTACGAGCTACTTGGCTACGGCGCAACACATAGGTTTGCCTCCATCTCGCCATGAACGAGTTAATAATGAGGGAAAGGGGATTCGTGGCTTGAAAGTCAAATCATTGTCAGCTGAACAGATGAAGAAGTTAGAATCATACATCTTGAATAACATAGCTGATGCTCAACTGTATATCACATTGCATATTAATGAGTTGAAACAATATCGTCCAAAGAAGAAAGAAATGTTGATTTTGAATGAGCACAACAATTTTTTTTGTCATGGATTAAAAAGACTTTGCTTGGTAGATCAGATGTATCAGAGACATTAAAATGGATAGTGGGTGGTCCATGTTTAAATGTGATAACACGGTCCGGTTATGACATTAATGGTTATACATTTCATACAAAATCTCAGGACAACAGAAGTGCAGTTCAGAATAGTTGTGTATTGGTGTTTGTAGAAGCAATGCATTTTTCGAGTTCTAAGGACAAAAAACCAATTTCTACATCAAATGCATATTATGGAGTGATTGAAGACATATGGGAGGTTGATTACTTTAAAATTAAAGTTCCCATTTTTAACTGTAAATGGTTTAACGGTAACAACAACGTCAGACACGATGAATTTGGAATGACACTTGTTAATCTGAATAGATTGGAAGACACAACTGATTCTTTTATAATGGCAACACATGCAAAACAAATTTTTTATGTAGTAGATCAATCAGATATGCAGTGGGTTGTTGTTTTACAAGGGAAAAACAATATGTTAGTGAGGATGAACTTGATGAATATGCTGATTTATGTGAGATCCCTACTTCCATGGAAATATTAACCGAACATAATGACCATCATGTTGAAGACATAGTTTCTGCCATAAGGGACGATCACGACGAAGGAATTTGGAAAAAAAACCCATTTGTACATTCCTAAAATTATAGGTAACATATTTTTATTTATTTTTTACATTATTTTTTCCATAAATGTTAGATATTGTATGTTTTTTATTTATTAAAACATATTTTAAAATAAAATAAGTATATGTTTTTGTTTGTTTTAAGTTTGTTTAGTTTACTTTATCATGTTTATAACCATTATATGAATTTTAAAATGATTATTTTTGTTCACTGACAATTACTTTACCTTGTTTACAATGTTTAGCTGGTTTACCATTTTTACCATTTTTACCATCTTGACCATCTTGACCATCTTTACCATCTTTACCATTGTTTAACATGCTTACCATATTACCAATGTTTACTATTATGTAACTTAGTACACTTTTCTATTTTCTGATTAATGTAGTATTAAAATATTTGAATTTTTATATTTGTTCACTGACAATTACTTTACCATGTTTACAATGTTTACCAGGTTTACCATTTTTACCATTTTTACCATCTTGACCATCTTGACCATCTTTTCCATCTTTGCCATTGTTTAACATGCTTACCATATTACCAATGTTTACTATTATGTAACTTAGTACACTTTTCTATTTTCTGATTACAGTAGTATTAAAATATTTGAATTTGTATATTTGTGAACTGACATTTGTTTTTTTATTGGAAGGATAATGACAGATCATTCAAACGATCAAACACATGATTCTGGAGAGGAGCATATTTCTAGTCATACCTCTGGGGATGAACATTCACATTCTCCTATTACGATAATGAGTTCATAGGTTGGTAAACGTGGGTGCACACGTTTACCAAAATTATCACTTGCCCGTACGCAGGATCAGAGGATAGTAGTTGATTTTGATGATGATGATATTCCTAGAGGTCCGAATGCCAAAGATTTTAAGAGTTTTGTTGCAACTCAGGCTAAGACCAAAGTAAGAATTCTGTATGATGATTGGAGAGGTGTGGATAAAGAGATTATCTCTCAGTTGTGGGAGACGATTTTGGTAAGATCTTTTGTCATTGTTTGACCATTTTTTAATGTTTATAGTATATATAATATGTTTAACCTCTTCTTTATCAGATGACATTTGATATTCATGACACTGGAGGAGTCAGGAAGAAATACTTATCGTTGGCTGCCAGGAGATGGAGGGATTTCAAATCAACCCTCTCATCTGATTTCATTTATGGTCATAGGAGTCACAACAATCCATGTCTTATATATCCTTTTATAGATTAAGACACATGTAGACAGTTTTTTGAAAGTAGAAAAAAAGAGTCTATTCTGGTTAGGGAAATGTAAAATTTTATAAACTTTCTTATATAAATGATTTTATTAATGTTTCGTTAATGATTTCTTATTCTTAAATTACCGCAAACATGGAAAGCTCATTAGGAGATCCAATCTAAAAATGTATACCCTCATAGTTTATCTCGGGGAGGGTATACATTATTGGAAGAAAAAATGATGGCGGAAAAATTTTAACAACTAAGAGCTGAGTCTTCAAGCTCTAGAGAGGTGGCCCCTCCATCCCCTCCATCTAGACATGAAAAATGGAAGAGAGCTCGGAATGGAAAAAAAGGGCAATATCTTTCAGAAGAATCGAGAATCGTAGCTGAGAGGATTGTAAGATATGTATTTAATTTATTTAAGTTAACTTTTTTCTTCATATAAGTTTCAATCATTACAGAAATGTTCAATTAATTAATATAGGACTCTCTTGAGGAGCAGAGTTCAGAGGGGACATTTACAGCTACGGGGAGGGAAGATATTTTATTTGCAGCATTGGGAAGTCCCGAACATCCTGGTCGTGTAAGAGGATATCCAGTAGGTGTATCGGTAAGAAATGTGTTTCCACATTCTTCAACTTCTAACATTGAGGGGGTTTATAAAAAAAATAGAATCCTTGGAGGCTGAAGTTCAAAATATTAATGCGACGATGGAAGACACGATTAGAGAGTCGGTGCAGTCTATGTTTACAGAACTGCAAAGACAATTTCAGACTGTAGCTCCCACTCCTCCACCTCCCCCTGCAGACCCCATTATTTATCCTCCACCTACGCCAGTAGCTCCCACTCCCCCACATCAGCCTGCGGACCCGATTTTTTATCATACGCCTCCGCCGCAGCTTCCTACATATTGCGAGTTGTATGTTGATGATTCTCAGCATCATATAGTTGCATACGAGTTGGTATATTGAATAGGAGATACAGTTCATCATCAACAATTAGAGGTAGAGAATTAGAGGGTCACTGTACAGGATATTATAGATAGATCAGCTAGGGTACCAATACCTATAGATGAGGTGGCGACAGTTGGACAGAGTATCGGCCATTTTTTAGTTTGGCCATCCAGACTTCTTCGACTCATTACCATAGAGGTATGAATGTTATATATTTTATTTTATTTTATTTATTAAAGTTGTTTTATCATTTCAAAAATACTATATTTCTCAATTTTTTTCACAGGAATACTTCAAAGGTAAATAAATACTGTATAGAAAACAACAAAGACAATAGGCTATGACATCAGATACAGATTCTAGTGGTCTTGACAGATTGTCAAGATATTCACATTTGTTGTCAGGTTTTTATGAGTTTCCAATGGAATCTCATGTTTGTGGATGTGAAATAAGCACGGGGATTACAAAATTTGATATCATGGAGCTTGTTACTGGAGATAAGTTAGGCATCAACGTGGTGAAATTTTTTTCCATGTAAGTCTTAACACCTTTTCCATGCGTTATATTTATTAAAAATGTATACTTATGTATGTTTTGTATTAGGTATATTTATAAAATTTGTGAGAGGAATGAACTGACAGAAGTATATGGATTCATCGACCCACAATTGATTTCCCCTGAAGCATGTGCATTGACTGAGGAAAAACGAATGGTTTATATTGCTGAAAGATTTGAAAAGAATACAATCAGAAAATGTTGGATGATGCCTTTTTGTGAGAGGTATGAAACACATTTATCTCAAAGAGTTAATTATCTTTTAATATAAAAAACCACTAACATTAAATTTACTTTTATCAGTGATCATTGGATGTTAGGGATTTTTTTCCCAAGGGAGAAAGCTCTTTATTAGATATTCTCTGTTCATGGTGATGTGCGGGAAAGTTTTAAGAATATATTGGAAACGTAAGTTTCAATTTCTCGATAGTGTTATATATTATAATGAAATTTAAATTTACCACATTCTTATTATTTTCTAACAGTGTATGGGTCTACTTTCGAAAAAACACAAAGAAAAGAAATGCAAAGATCAAATATGTAAATGCAAAGGTAAATTTACATTTATAATTTGTACTTTTTGATTTATTACATAAAAATAATATATTGAATTTACACTCATTCAAAACAGAATTGTTATGAACAACAAGGCCTCATCGAATGTGGATATTATTTGTTAAGATTTATGTATGAAATAATAACAACTGGGACAGTTGTGAATTTTGACCTGGTACGATTTCCTCTTAAACTTTTCCATAATATTTCATTTTGATTTATTCATTATACACGTTAACTATCTTCTTTTTTATTTGTAGCTTTTTGATGACCCTCAACCCTATACTTCTGAAGACATCAAACACATACAAGTGGAGTGGTCAAATTATTTTACAGGTTTGATTGAATTTTAGTTGTTTGTAATGTAAAATGTAATTTTGAATATTGTCATTTTAATTGTGTATTTGGTAGTTGTTTAGGTTGGATATAGTTTTTTTTGAAGTTGACAGTGTATGTTTTTAATGTTATATAAGTGAATGTTTAATTTTTCTCTACTTCTTATTTTGGTCTACTTTTGATGGTTTTTCTGGTATGGATTTGGGTCTATGGGGGAGCGGTTCCAAGGGTGTGGGGGTGTGTTCAGTGGGGTTGGGGGTGTCCAGCGGTCTGGGCGGGCTGTCCGGTGGGGTGGGGGGACAGTCCTGGGGGGTGGCAGGGATGTCCAGGGGTGTGGGAAGCCGGTCCAGGGGTGTGGGAGTGCTGTCCAGGGGTGGGTGGGGGGGGGGGGGGGGTTGTCCAGGGGTGTTTGGGGCTGTCCAGGGGTGTGGTGGGGGCTGTCAAGTGGGGTGAGGGGGTGAGGAGGTGTTGTTCAGGCAGGTGGGGGGTTGTCGAGGGGTGTTTGGGGTGTCCGGGGGTCGGGGGGCAGTCCAGGAGTGTGGTGGGGGCTCCAATGGGGTGGGGGAGGGTTGTCCAAGGGGTATGCATGAGGGTGGGAGCTCCAATGGGGTGGGGGAGGGCTGTCCAGGGGGTATGCATGAAGGTGAGGGCTCTATCGGGGTGGGGGAGGGCTGTCCATGGGGTATAAATGAGGGTGGATGCTGTCTAGGGGGTAAGTTTTATATGTTATCTATGTACATGATTAATTTTGATGTACTTCTGTTTTTGTGGTACGATTTCTTGATTTTTTTTCTGGTTGATTCTGGTGGAGAGAAGATGACTGCATTCTGTTTAAAAAAAATTGGGTTTATCACGTCGGTTATTTAATAACCGACGTGATAAAATGCCTGGAAAATAGTTTATCACATCGATTATTTAATAACCGACATGATAAAAGTCCTGCAGAATGGTTTATCACGTTGGTTATTTAATAACCGGCATGATAAAAGGCCTGGAGAATGGTTTATCACGTTGGTTATTTAATAACCGACGTGATAATGGGCCTGGAGAATGGTTTATCATGTCGGTTGTTGAATAAACGACGTGATAAACGGATTGGAAAATGGTTTATCACGTCGGTTATTCAATAACCGACGTGATAAACCGCCTCCCTCTGGTTTATCAGGGCAGTTATATAATAACCGACGTGATAAACCCCCCTCCCCCGGTTTTTCACGTCGGTTTTATATGAATCGACGTGATAAACCACGCTCACCTCGGTTTATCACGTCGGTTATTATAGAACTGACGTGATAAACCCCCCTCACCCCAGTTTATCACATCGGTTCTATATGAACCGATGTGATAAACCCCCTCACCCCTGTTTATCACGTCAGTTGTTTAAGAACCGACGTGATAAACCATTGTCCAGGCCATTTATCATGTCGGTTATTCAATAACCGACGTGATAAACCATTCTCCAGGCCCTTTATCACGTATGTTTTAAAATAAATGACGTGATAAACATCGCGATTTTATGTTTTTGACGTTGGATTTTAAATAACCGATGTCAAAAACCTTATTTATAACGTCGCACGTATTAACGTCGTCTAGAAACCGACGTAAAAAATTAAAAATAACCGATGTAAAAAACGTTTTCTGCACTAGTGATTATAAAGTAATAACATCAGTATCACTAATATACTTATTTGTTATTATAAATATGAAACATCCCCATTTCACCTTCTATCCGTCCTATGGAGAACAAAATCATCACACGTTCGTACGTATGGAATACCGTCTCCACGCCGTGGTGTAATCTGTTTTTCCACCAAAACCTTACATGGATGGGTATAATGGTGTAAAGAATAACTATAAATAGTTATTATAACATCATACTGATTCTGATATATTGTATCATCCACTCCAATTCAATTCAATAATTATGGAAACGATATCATTGCTCGTGCGTACGTACGGACTACCGCCTCCATGACGCGATGAGATTCATTCTCCATGTTAACCATTTAAGAATGATTATAAAGTATATATAAGCAATAATAATGAAATATATAAATCTATTGGATTTATGTATATATGTATGTCATCTAATTAATTCCATTCAACTCAATAAGGAAACGAAAACAGTGTTCATGCGTACGTACGACCTACCATCTCCATGAACTGTGTATTTCTTTCCATTTATCAATCTATTATATATATGTATATTCTGAATATATATTATATATAAATCATGTTTTATATTCTGGAATTATGAAATCGTGATCTAAGTAATCATATTAATAATTACAAGTCAAAACACGGACGACAAATTAAACGATTTTACCCAAAACACTCTTTAACATGGAATTTACAAAAGAACGAGTAATATAAAGTCATAAGTGAACCATATATGATATCATAACAATGAATATGATTCTGTAATAAGTCAATGACATTATTTAAATCATTATACAGGAGGTTCGGATATAAACAAATCATATCGGACATAAGGTAAGAGACAATTTTGCAAATCTCATTTTTATCTGAGATTGCTTATTCGTAAGTATTTACTGGGGTTATTTCTATCATCCATGTCCAAGTTTTATAAAAGTTCTTTCATGTATGTTTAAAGTCGTTTTTACCCATTTTTGACTTTTACTACATGGTATGTAAAGAATCTTTCTTTTGTTTCCGTTACGAGGTACTTTTTGACTTTTCTGGCAAATGTACGAAAAGAATGTTTTTATTAACTTATACGACACAAACGGATTTTTACAGTTTTATAAAGACTTGTTTTCATAAAGCTTCCTCCAAAATATTTCATGACTATTTTCAACAAAATCCTTTTCTTTTAATATTGCATGACATTTTGTGAAAAGAAAATGATTTTGAAGAAAAAGGGATATTTTCCTCAAAAATTCATTTCAAATGTTTTATCAAACCCATTTTTCATCTAAGATGACATTATTTCATATGTGTATGTTTCAAGTATAATGTCTCTATGATTTACATTGTTTCACTTATCTTATTATGAAATTATATCCATTTCTTTTATATAGATTATGTGATGTTGGGATTATGTTTATGGAACCCATTTTATTCATTGGGGTTTTATGAATGATGTATGTTTATTTTGTGGCACAAGTAAGAATGATTTCATTATGAGATGGGTGGGACCTATATCTACATCCAATTCATTGGGTAAAGATTTTATATCTCATGAGATAGACATGGCTGGAACAATATGTTAATCTGGTTCAGTGTTACAGGACTGAAATGAGGAGTGAACTCGATTCAGAATGGGACTTTGTCCACTAAGATGGTCTTGGAAGAAATGCCTTGGCTACTATGGAAATCATTACATGTGCTTAATAGATTCCACAATTACATGTTCTATTACCATTCTATTTTATCGTGATTGATGTTCTTTTATGATATATTCCTTACTTACTTCCAAGATTTATGTCTTTGCTCAAGGTTTTAATGTTTAGATTTCATGTTCAAGTTTTTGCTTTCAAATGTTTATGGATTGTTTTATGTTCTCTATGTTTTCCCTTACTGAGCATTTGAGCTCACCCTTTTTTATGTTTTATTTTCCCCAGGATATAACGAAAGGTTTTATGTAAGGAAACAAAAAGGGGAAGATCGTTATGGGAGATGTTGAAGATCTTTCAACATGATTAGTTGTTTATATTCCGAGTTTCCAAAGACACTAAACTATTACGGTCCTCGTGTGTCTGTTTTTGATATGTATTAAGTATTTCTCAAAATTAATGTAATTTCCTTGTACGTCAAGCTTCGGGCCTCTACAGTTGGTATCAGAGGAAAGGATTAGTCAACCTTTGGAAACTAGGATGCGAAAACGTTAGTGAGATCCCTAGATATATTTCTAAGGTATGTCTAGGGATGTACCTAAGGATAAGAATACGTATAGGATATAGTCCTAGAACTATGGTAACAATCATAGAATTTAACCTAAGATGTTAGATATTGAGGGTGCTCCCCCTTTACTATGTTGTTTTCCCTATCTTGATTTTTTCCTCTCACACTATTCTTTTTCGGTTTTAGAAAATGGCTTGAAACAGGAAGATTCATGATAATGGAGGATATGGCGGACAATGGAATGATTTTCTTCATGAGAAACCAAATGAAATGGGATCTGGAAGTCTAAACATCGTTATTATGCCTAATCAGAAATCTCATAATATGATCAATAATCTCAACTTTGGTAAGTTTCTCAACTTAGATAATAAGATAAAGATGGAGTTTCATGATGATCATAAAGGAATGAAAGTTCAATTTCCCTCATGTAAATCATGTGGGAAGAGGCATCGGGGAGATTGTTTCAAAGGAACTGGAAGATGCTTTGGGTGTGGAAAAGAAGGACATAAAGCCAGTAAGTGCAAAGGAAAAGGTTCAGTTAACACCATGGATGAGTATAATGGTATTGCTACGACATCAATAATGGTTAAATTCTTTAAATGTGGAATGTACGGGCATTATGCAAACCAATGCCCTAAGGTAAAGTCTCATGAAGAGAATAAATATGGTCGTATGGGCAATATTTATGTTGATGATGATGAAGCGACTACAAATGATATGTGAGATGAAAGAATTGTTGAAGTTTAGTCAATGGTTTAAGAAATTAGTGGAATGATTACATGTTTATCAAGTGTAATGTTGTATAAGTAATCTCATGGTACTATGGAATAAAGAGACTTCTAAGGATTGTTACACTGTTGTCTTTCCTTAAGTTTTGAAAGTGTATGATTAATGGTACCAGTAACCATGAAAGGTTATTTAGATATTTTTGGAAAGTAGATGATATGCGCATAATGAAGGAATAAGAAGATAATGAGATGTTTGATTGTATTCATGAGCTCATGATTGATATAAGGACTAAGTGATATCATGGTTTGAGTATAAAGAATTTAGAGGATTTTGGTTTGTGGAAAGTGTTAACTTTTAACTACATTCATGTTTTCACTAAGGTTCAATGGGTATTCATTCATCAAGAGAATACATGATTAAGGTAGTCACATGTTTGTAATTTGACCAACAACATATATCTTATGATATATGGGGGATAAATGATGGCATTCATGTGATTGTTATGTGACATTTCAAGTAATCATTTTCTTTATACTATGAGCTTAGACCGAAGTATTTTAGATAAGCCTAAAGATTGGAATGGATTATGTTGGAAATAAGTTAGGATAGATCTTTTTTCGATATTATTGATGGGATGTTATAGTAATATAGCTTTAGAAAAATGACAACCTGCAGGACGGGCGACAACCCATCACATCGGACAAGGCTGTGGAAATCGAACCCACAACCGACTAGCCTTTATCGTCTACCACTGGCCTACAGGAAGTCCATGGTTAGTAGAAACTAGTTTTATTTCATTAAGTGGTCTGATATATGAAGTATAAGTTCATTTTTGGAACCATATACGATTAATCTAACCATAAGATGGACTTATAACTTTTTCTAACCTTTTGTTTGAAAGATATGAAATGACCCATCATTCTATCACATGATCTGCTAACACACCATGAATAACAAATTAAACTTCATTTCTTTAAGGGATGAAGTGGAAATTGTTCAATTCACGAACAATAGTGAGATTGTACCAAAATAATGAACGTATTTCTTTTAATTCATCAACTTTAGGGAAATGATCTTGAAAACCAAAAATGTTGTCCTAGTTCCCTTATATCCGATGAATCAGATGGTACCTTAGATCATCGCAAATCAATAGCTTTTTGATTGATGGATTTTTCATAGCCATGTTCTCTACCACTCTCCATCAGAACATGATGGTTAGTTTTTTCTTCCATATCCATATTTTCACCTATGTTCTCCTACGTGGAAACCCAGTGATGAGTTAATTTGGGTAACCATTACATTTCATACTTTAGTTTTTAAAGCCATGTTTTGGTATTCCTTTTTATGATGTGGGTTTATATTAAAAAATCTTTTGAGTAGTAAACCATTTATAACCCCGACGAATTTCGAGGGCGAAATTCATTTTAAGGGGGGTAGAATGTAACACCCCGAGATTTTATGAAAAATATTCTTTTTAATTTCATTAATGTCTTGTGTTGTACGCTACACCAAAAGGAGATTTCACAACACACATCTGTGAATTTCCTTGCATTACACACAATCGCGACCTTCCTCGATAGCGCGTGTAGTACGCAATACCGAGTTTCACTAAACAACGATATGCTATTAAAATATTATTAAAACCAGCCGTTATGAACAGTAATAACCACTTTTTGAAATTTTTTAAATTTTAGTTTTCAAAATGGACTTCATTTTTTGATTCGGAATATCGAAATTAACTTAGGGTGAAATTTTGGTACTTTTCGGATAACTTTCATTTTCTGATGAATAGTGAAAATTACTAAATTTTAATTAAAAACAACCTTTTTAATCGAAATAATTAATAGTGATAAATTATTAATTTGAGGGGTTTTAAAGTATATTTAGAATATATTTTTACCATTTAATACAATGTTGGTCATTGGATGTAATTTCAAATTTAAACCAGACATAAACAAGTGTCAATCTTTTGATAGTTATTATCTCTTAAGAACACACTATTTTTTTTTGACGACAAGAATTAATTTTTAAATTAAGTAATGCAACTGATATGTTTTGAATTTGGTAAAATAGACAACATTTTTTAGTTCATAATATCAAATATATATTAGGCCTAATTTTTCTGGAAACTTTCATTTTTTGATGAATAGTGAAACCACTAAGTGGTAGTTAAAAATGAATTTTTCATAAAACTTAATTTTACAGCTTCTGTGAGAGGAATTTCAAAAATCCTAGAGATGCGGTTGATGTCAGTATATAAAATTTGGTTCAATGAGATGAAAATAATTTTTGGTGAATAGTAACTTTTTACTTTTTTTTACCACAGTTAAAAGTAAATAGGGTAATTAAGGGTAAAAATGATATTATTATTACCCTCACACATGTTCTAATTCTATTGGATAAGTGTAATTTGACCAAAAATAGCCTTAGGAATAAAATATGACCATTTAGGCCCACTTGGATTAGATTAGGATATTTATTATTAATTTATTTAAAGAAGGGTTAAAATAGTTAAAGTGAAAGTTTAATAAGTAAATCATTTTTAATATAAGGTTATACATAAGATAAATTCGACTATAAATATTCATTAGAAATATAAAAATATTTCCTACACAATGGTATTTTATTTGTAATTTTTAGACATTAAATAATATAATTTATTTATGACACAAATATGATGCGGTAATTATCTTATTAATGAAATATTGACATAATTGTTGTTATAAATACCAAAATAAATGAAATTTAAGACATTTTATGAATTCCACAAATTTTATAGGTTAATATGACATGTTAGTATTGATTTAATTAACCTTTTTCGAACTAATCATTCTGTTATGATTTTTACAAAAATCAATTACTAAATAGTGTCAAAATTGAAATAAAATAGATTTTAAAACAGATATTAAATTATTAATTGTTATTTTATTCCTAAAAATATAATGTTCGGCCAAATGACTTAGATAAGGTTATTAATAAACAAATTGGGGTTAGTTTTGATGCTTATTGTAAGTTTATTAACCTTATAGTATAAGAACACAAGATGACACGGTAAAAGTAAAATTATTTAACTTAAAGTTAAATATAAATGATAGGGTTAAAATAGGAACCTAAACTTGTATAAATTCTATTGGATGAGACGAGTTCGACCCATCCCCACCTTAGTTTCGAAATAAATCAATTTCGAGCTATTTAAAACTGAATTTGGCTTTATAATAAAATAATATTTTTAGTTATTCCAAAGGTGCCCCTCTCCTCCCTTATAAAAGGGCACCTCCTACCTCTCCTCCTCACACCAATTTGAGCCTTCAAGCTCGGCCAACCCCTACCAAATTATCTTCTCCAGTTCCCTAGAAACATCCTAGAGGTTCTGGTCTACTTTAAAGACCGATCTTAGTGCCCTAAGAGGAGGTTTCAAAGAGGCGTATCGAAGAAAAGGTAATTTCTTCTCCAGATTCTTTCAAGCTGATTTCTTCTTCAACTTCTTCTTCTTTATTTGTTTCATTATAAAGTAACAACATCAGTATCACTAATATACGGATTTATTATTATAAATATGAAACAACCCCATTTCACATTCTATCCGTCCTATGGAAAACAAAATCATCGCACGTGCGTACGTACGGAATACCGTGTCCACACCGTGGTGTAATCTGTTTTTCCACCAACACCTTACATGGATGGGTATAATGGTGTAAAAAATAACTATACATAGTTATTATAACATCATAATGATTCAGATATATTGTATCATCCACTCCAATTCAATTCAATAATTATGGAAATGATATCATCGCTCGTGCGTACGTATGGACTACCGTCTCCATGACGCGATGAGATTCATTATCCATGTTAACCATTTAAGAATTATTATAAAGTATATATAAGAAATAATAATGAAATATATAAATCTACTGGATTTATGTATATATGTATGTCATCTACTTAATTCCATTCAACTCAATAAGGAAATGAAAACAGCGTTCATGCGTACGTACGACCTACCGTCTCCATGAATGGTGTATTTCTTTCCATTTATCAATCTATTATATATATCTATATTCTGAATATATATTATATATAAATAATGTTTTATATTCTGGAATTATGAAATCGTGATCTATGTAATCATATTAATAATTACAAGTCAAAACACGGACGAAAAATGAAACGATTTTACCCAAAACACTCTTTAACATGGAATTTACAAAAGAACGGGTAATATAAAGTCATAAGTGAACCATATATGATATCATATCAATGAATATGATTCTGTAATAAGTCAATGACATTATTTAAAGCATTATACAGGAGGTTCAGATATATACGAAGCATATCGGACATAAGGTAAGGGATAATTTTTCAAATCTCATTTTTATCCGAGATTGCTTATTCGTAAGTATTTACTGGGGTTATTTCTATCATCCTTGTCCATGATTTATAAAAGTATTTTCATGTATGTTTAAAGTCCTTTTTACCCATTTTTTAATTTTACTACATGGTATGTAAGGAATCTTTCTTTTTTTTACGTTTCGAGGTACTTTTTGACTTTTCCAGCAAATGTATGAAAAGAAGGTTTTTTTAACTTATACGGCACGAACATATTTTTACAGTTTTATAAAGACTTGTTTTCCTAAAGCTTCCTCCAAAATATTTCATGACTATTTTCAACAAAATCCTTTTCTTTTAAAATTGCATGACATTTTGTGAAAAGAAAATGATTTTGAAGAAAAAGGGATATTTTCCTCAACAATTCATTTCAAGTGTTTTATCAAAACCAGTTTTCATCTAAGATGACATTATTTCATATGTGTATGTTTCAAGTATAATGTCTCTATGATTTAAATGGTTTCACTTATCTTATTTTGAAATGATATCCATTTCTTTTATATGGATTATGTGATGTTGGGATTATATTTATGGAACCCATTAAATTTATTGGTTTTTTATGAATGATGTATGTTTATTTTGTGGCACAAGTAAGGATGATTTCATTATGAGATGGGTGGGACCTATATCTCCCTCCAATGCATTGGGTAAAGATTTTATATCTCATGAGATAGACATGGATGGAACGGTAAATTAATCGGGTTCAATGTTACAGGATTGAAATGAGGAGTGAACTCGATTCAGAATGGGACTTTGTCCACTAAGATGGTCTTGGCAGCAATGCCTTGGCTACTATGGAAATCATTACATGTGCTTAATGGATGCCACAATTACATGTTTTATTCCCATTCTATTTTATCATGATTTATGTTCCTTTATGATATATTCCTTACGTACTTCCAAGATTTATGTCTTTGCTCAAGGTTTTAATGTTTAGATTTCATGTTCATGTTTTTTGCTTTCAAATGTTTATGGATTGTTTTATGTTCTCTCTGTTTTCCCTTACTGAGAATTTGAGCTCACCCTTTTTTATGTTTTATTTTCCCCAGGAAATAAAGAAAGGTTTTAGGTAAGGAAACAAAAAGGGGAAGATCGTTATGGGAGATGTTGAAGATCTTTCAACATGATTAGTTTTTTATATTCCGAGTTTCCAAAGACACTAAACTTTTACGGTCCTCGTGTGTCTGTTTTTGCTATGTATTAAGTATTCCTCAAAAGTAATGTAATGTCAATGTACGTCAAGCTTCGGGCCTCTACAGATACAACCTCAATGTTTTCTACTATAAATGTAAGATATTTTTCTCTTACCACTATCATAGTGAACACCATTTTTTATCCAACAAAGTATATATATATGGATTTTTATGAATTCCAATTGGTAGTCCCCTAGAACAATCACACATGTGTCACTAAGACAATAATAATGTATCTTCTAATAAGTATATATCTAAAAATAATGATACATGATAACCACTTATCATGGTATTTGTATTAAAAATGATAAGTGGAATTTACCCATGATATGCACTCAATCCCTTATATATGGAACTCATGTAATGAACCTAATGAATCCCTTTTGAAATAGGACTCCTTGAATGGATGAAACATGTGAGTGAATCATTATTACCTCTAATACAAGTCATATCTTGGCAGAGTAACCCAGTGTGTCCCAACTTCATGATTTAATACAATTCTGAACCAATAAGGCCCCTTACAATAAAATATGAAATAATTCCAAACCCATGGCCATGCCCAATTCACAGATGAAAAAATATTTCCTTGAAAACTAATCAACTAGAACCAACATCATGTTGTTAATTATCCATAATTTTCTACTATAATGTAATAGATTTAATATAGATAACATAATTTTTCATGTTATTTATAAAATTAGAGTGGGAGGGAATCTACAAACATCTATGAGTTTTTTAAATTGAATATTAGGTAAATAATTACCCAAAATCACCTTTAAGAAAATTTGGTTCAAGATTCCTAGAGAGGAGAGGAATAATTGTAACTCCCAAGGATTTTATAATCTAACTAAATTATATTTCTTTCTTATACTCATTTACTCACAACCCTGATTTTAAACTAACTGTGATATAATATTAAAATATTATTATTTAATCGAGAACGTATTTCCTATCCATTGGATGATTGTGTATAAATAAGAATATAAATTATGAAAAATTATTGTTTACATGTTTTTTAATGAAATCAATGGTTATCTATTGATTATAAATTACAATCAAAGATATGTTTTTTCTTCTTAAAAATAGTTTTTATGTGCGCATCATGTTTTTGTCTTAATAAATTAAATTAGTAACTATTGAAGAATGATTTCAATAAAATGTATAGATTATTATTGTGGACTTTAATTATTTCATTTCCACTTCATTTTTATAGTCTAAATTATGTTTTTAATATTATAATATGCATTTAATTAGTTTACTATAGTATAATGGTATATTTGTAAGTAAAATATATATATAATCAATTTATTGTTTTAATTAGTTTTTTAATGTTTAAATTATAAATTTTTTCAAGATTTGAGTTCTTTATTTAATAATGAATTTTATTCTGTAATATTACTTTCAAGTGTTTTGAAGTAAATGGTATTCCCTCTTAATATAATATTTTATTTCTTTTTTTATTGTTAATAAATAAATTAATGAACATATATAATTTGTATTTATCTTTTTATCTTTTTTTAACTTTACATTTTGTTTTCTTAATGTTTATTTTTAATTGTTGATATTTATTTATTTTATTAATTTATCAGTTATTTATTTATCTATTATTTTATTAATTAATTAAATAATTATTTAATGATATTTGAATTTAATTTATTTATTGTTTTAATAATTTTATAAAATTTATGTTTAAATTTAAGGTTTACTTTTTTTAGTTGAAATTAGAATTAGTAATATAATCACAAATGTTTAATGTTTTATTTATGATATTTAATCTATGTATTTCTCATGTGTGGATGATCTATGTGTGGTAAATTTTGGTAATGTTTGGGATTGTCCATTCCTTTATTTTGAAAGAATACATGAGATTGATATTTTGGAAATATTTTCACTCTATTGTTCCTTGTATTCAATCAAACACACCCTTTCCACTTTGATCAAGCCCAATTAAAAATATAGAAAATGATAGAATGTGTTGTGTTTAACTATTTGATAGTTCATATTATCTTAATCCTACCACAAATTTAATTTTAAATGATTGAACCTTCAAAATCAGATTGACCATGAGGTTTGATAACCAGAATTAGAGCAATGATGATGAACCAACTTCAAATCGATGTTGAGGATTGAGAGATGAGTTGAGCCGTATCATGTATATTAACTAAACAAAATTTTAAGACAACCTATTACCTCATTAAATTTTAGCATAATTTTCGGGGAGAAACCATTTTCCAAAAAGACAGAAAATTACAAAGAAAAAATATAAAAAAACACAAATAAAACACATTCCTATGTGTGGTTTGAGTAAAGAAGAGTTTATATTAAATTTTTTTATTCTTTATAATGGTGAGGGCTAGTTCACGGTTCCAGAATAATGATAAAAAATCTTTGATACCCATGATGAGCTTTCCAATTCTTTTGTATCAAAATTTTCCAATAATAACTCTAGCATAATGGTTATGCATAAAATTACTGGGTCTATCTAGGATATGGGAGAGTTGTTTCATGTGGCATGTGATAGGTTTAGAAGTATTCATAGGAAAATTATTAATCATAAGTTATATCCTAATCTTCTCAAGGATACATTTTATAAATTATATACCCCTTAAAATAAAAATTTAGATAAATAATAATATGGTGGTGACATCAATGACATGAATGGTGATGGATATAATTTTTTTCCATAATTTATCCAAAAAGGAAAAATAAATGTGTACTAAGAAGTGAAAAATTAATAGGTTTGAAATTAGTACACAATCTATTTTGGTAAAAAAAATTCCCATAAGGATATATGATGTCATTGTGGGATGTCTGGACCTACACACACACATTTTCCCTTCATTGACATTCCTATCCATTCTAGTGAGAATAATTGGTCTATAGATTACATAGAAAGAAATTATGATACCGATGATCCTTTATAACATTAGTTTAATGCGGGATATAAAAATATCCACATTCATTAATGGAAAGAAAATGGTTTAGTAAAATAGTCAGTATCCCCACATTAACATTCACAGCCAAAAAATTATTATCCAAATCAATATAAAGCTGAATCTACAAACTCTATATGGGAAATTAAGGTTATATTGAAGTAGGTTTTGGTGAGATATGTCCATTAATAAAAGGAATATACTCTCAGATTCATATTATGGGACTTCAAATAAGAAAAAGAGATAGAGTTATTGGTGGGAGAGATAATGGTAAACTACCATGTACAATAAAACTATACTCAAGAGAGAATGTTCTAGAAGTAATAATATGGTTTGGTTTAAAAAATCAACAAAAAAATTAGGATGAACCAGGGGAAGGTAAAATAGTTTTTTAATATGAAACTATAATTGAAAATCTCAAAAAATTCTTGATAAATTAAATTTGGATTGATTTGATCAACTTAAGTAAAATGATAAATTTTCCCTTTAAAAAGAAATAGAATAAGAGATTAATATTAATTATTTTATGGATTTAATTTGGTAATTAATATTTTATTTTCCTATTAAAAAAATGTATTTCAGTAAGTTTTTGGTAAAATATTATATAATAATCATTAATATTAAAATCCTAATCTATTTTAAGCTCCTAATTATTTATCCCTTTATTCACAATTCGATTACTTTTTGAAACGTTATTAAATACACTAAAAAATTATCACCCCACCCTATTAAACTATGTTTATATTTATTATGGATTCAAAAATAATGTGAGTATGTTATCCTAGAGGTAAAGAGATGTTTGGGCCTCTGGTTGGTTGAAAACTTATGTTTGTTATATGCACATTTAAATATCATTTTCTAATCACTTTTATATAATAGTATCTAAATTTCCACATAAGATATTTATTTCTAGAGGGCGTTCACTTTTTTATTCTTTTGAAAATCCAAGTGGGAAAAAAATTTTACAAATCAATTCATTATGGCATCACTATTTTTCAAACATGAGTTTTATTTTCTAAAATTGAATATATACTAAGTGGTTGATTGAAGAAAAAAACATCTTATGTTTTGGGGGGATTTTGATGTATCCTTTAATCATTTAATTTTTCCACATCATTTTTATAGTTTAAACTATATTTTAATGTTAAAATATTTAATTAATTAGTTTATTTAAGTATAATGGTTAATTTTTAATTAGAATATTAAATTAATCAATTTTATTTTTAAAATATGTTTTTACTATTTAAATTATAAAATGTGTCGAGATTTTTTTTTAAAAAATTAGGAGTTTTCTTTTAAAGTATTAATTTTATGAGTTTTGAATTAAATAATGTGTTCTATTAATTTACTCTTTTGTTAATTTAATTTGTTAATAAACTAAATAATTAACATATTCAATTTTTATTTAACTTTTTATCTTTTATTTTTAAATTTTTATTATTTTTATTATTGTATTTATAATTTTTAATATTTGGTTAGTTTATTTGTTCATAAATTCATTGTATGTCTATTAATTAATTAATTAATTAATTATGTAATGAAATTTGAATTTAATATTATATTTTTATTTTTATTATTTTAATATTTTTTATATTAACATTCAATTTTATATTTAATTTATGTTGTCAAAATAATTATTAATTATATAATCCTAATACATTGAAATTATATTTATAATTTTTAATCTTTGTATTTTTCATGTGCCTTTAACTGGTGGGTGAATTTTTTTTAAGGAAAAGATCAAAACTACATTTCTTTTACCAGTTTCCATGGGGATGAGATTTTAGAAAACTCGTTAATCTATCATGTACTGTATTCAATTAACCTAACCATTTCCACAATGATAGTTCCCAATTAAACATATGATAATGGAAAAAACCTACCATATTATACTAATTGATAGTGTAATTTAATTTTATCCAACCATGTGTGCATTTTAAACTGAACACATCATTAAAAAATTATTGAACTTGAGGATAGATAACTAGAATTAGTCCACTAAGGATGAATCCATTTGAAATTGACATTAATTCCAAATGGATGAGCTGACCGGCACCCTGCACCCATATTGACGTGGATTTGAATATGACCGATTTAAAAATCAAGTAAATATTCGATAATATATTATAACAATCATCAAGTGGTGTTTTCTATGCATGAGATAATAATAAATCCAGGTTTATGCCTAAGAATACATTTTTATAAAAATGGGTTTCATTGAATTTTTCATATTTACTTTAAAATGTATTTATTACACTTATAGAAATTTAATATTTATAAATTGATTCCAAATTCTTAATTATCAGTGTCAAATTTGGAAAATATGTCTCATTTATTCCTAGACATTATTAATAGTAACTGTTGTAAATATTTTTCACCTTAATAAGAGAAAATAAGGTGGTTAAGGTTAAAATTAATATGATATGACATTAAAAATATACATGAAACATACCCTACATTTTATTGGGTGATTTTAGTTTGATCACACTCATCCAATATATGAATATATGGAAACATGGTTCCATTTTTTGATAATGAATTTAATATTATTTTATGTAAATAGTAAATCCAAATTATCACTCTGGTTTCTTTAATAAATATATCATTTTTTAGGGATAAAATGAATTTATGTTCTATTATAAATGGTTATTTTAAATATGAATAATTTCTTTATCAAGGTATTATATTTTTAATTTTTAGTGAAGGAATAATTTCTTTAAATTGTTACACATTTTCAACATAGTACTTGTTCAAGTAAAAGATAAATTAAATAAACAATTTAAAAATATTAAATGTAATAAAAATAGCATGAATAATTCTATTCTAATAATATTTTTTGATAAATATTAAATATTATTTATGAAGTAATATTTTGGATTTTAGTTCCTTTTCTATCCTATTTTCTCTAATGTCAAACTATGTGAATAAGCATGGGAATGAATATAATGGAATCTTATATTAAATAATATTTTATTAAAGGATTTAGGAATTATTAAAATATTTTATTTATCCAATTAAATGGTATATGGTCTATAATGTTAACCATTTTCCACTTATGGGTTACTTTTCCTTTAATTATAACTTGCATGACCACTAAATAGTAAAAAACATTGATATCATGGTAATCTTCAAAAGGGTTAATGGAGGGGGGGGGGGGTAAATTAATATATAACTATTAAAATGAGACCTAAACTTGTTTAAATTATATTTTATTATATTAATTCAACTAATAATCATCCTATATTTTAAATATATCAATTTGGAACCACATGAACTTGAAAAGTAATTTTTATTAATTCAATACATTAGGTAATTCAGTGGCTTCCCCTCACGTCACTTATAAAGGGGAACATCCTTTTCAAACTTATTCATAATTTTTGATATTTATATCTTGGAAAATAACTTCTTTAATACCATCTTATATTCCTTACCGACTTTATATATTTTATATTCTTTCTAAAATACTATTAGTTCAAGACTTAAGTTGAATGTTAAATTATTTTCTCAACGAAGAGGTATAACTCTTAACCGAATACGTTAAATTCATTTTTTCATATAACTAATATAAATACCTAATATCTATTATAAAATATTTATATCATTATTTGAAATATAATTAATTATTATTATGATTATGGAAAAACCATTATACATATCCTTTCAATCCAATTAGAAAAATAAAACATCGCTCATGAGTACAAGTGGATAGCCACCTCTATGAAGGGATGGGTTTCATTTTTCATCACCGCTTCACATTTATGGTTATAATAATGGTTTTAATAAATATATATTATAATTATGAGATTATTATATTTTCTAAATGGTAATTATTATTCACTTTTCTTTCATTCCATCCACTGAAAAGTGGAAACATTACTCATGCGTATATAAGAACAACCTTCTCCATGTAGTGATGTAATTTATTCTCACCAATTCTTTAAATAAATTATTATAAAAGTGTATATAATTATGTAATATTATTCTAATTACATGAATTAGTAAATTTTTATAATGAAAAATCCAACCCTATTTCGTATTTGGTACATAGACTTATTATTCCTTGTCTATAATCCCCAAAATTGTTTTAAAATGTTAATACATATACATAGAATATTCTGAAAAGGAAAATTTATTTTTAATGGTTTATAATGGATTCTTTCTAATGTTTTATGTACAAGTCATTTTTTAATATTTATAAATGTGTGATATTTTTTTAACATATACAAAATGAAAAAAAATTCACACCCTTTTGACTATTTATATATTCTAATCATCCTTTAGAATTCCCATGGTTATTTTAAAATAAAATTATTTTATTAATTTTCAAGAAATTCATAGTCGATATGTTTTCAAAGGAAATGGATATTTTCCCATGGTTTCAAATAAATGAATGAATGAAATACAAAAAGGCATTTTTTATCTATGTTGACATGTTTTATGGATTGTAATACTTTACTAGGGATATGATCTTATGATAGCATCTAATTTATTTATTCTAATATATTATGTTGATGATTATTTAAGGTTTATTCTATGAAAACCATATCTTTACAAAGGTCTAAATATGTTATGATGAAATATTTATGAAACTTATTTACCTTCCATTGGTTATGCTATAATTAAATGATAGAAATTATACAAAACACATTTTACTTCCATGGGATATGATATGATGGATTAATGAATGTTTTGTGATGTTATGAAACACATATGTATAGTTTTCATTATATGAATGTTTGGTTTTTTATATCCCTCAAATACATTGGAAAAATACCTATATCTCATGAGATAATTATAGGAAGTATTTTGATGCACTAAATCAACAATGGGAAATACATAGGGATTCTAGATCCCCTAGGATATTCAGAATAGTTCACGATTCCTGATCTGCTATGATATGGGAAACATGTGTTGGGGTGTGTAATATTATTATATATATTGAATAATCATATAAAATGATGAACTATTTATGTATGTATTTATAAATTAATATTAGTTGGTATCATATAAGTTTTTAGTTATTTTTGGAGATTAGGATTATAGAACTTTGTTGAAAACCCCAGGGATAATCCCATGGTAAAGGTAACATGTTATTTTTTTGGTAAGTTAGAGTTTATGTGGGTTTCCTAGTAGTAAATCCCAATATGGATAATTCAACATGGTGAGAATTTATAATGGATACATCTATAGGTAATAACTTTGAAAATAGTTGGTTGAATTTATCTCAATAATCATTCAGGTGAAAAGTAAATGAGACCTTAATGTGCACCTATCATTAAATTGCCATGCAATATTTCTGAGTTAATTCGTATTTTGTTTCATGAACCATTATGAATAATTTTAATAAATAATGACAATGGATGGCCATGGTTGAACATAATCCCTCATAGATTGAAAATATAGTGTTATTATTTAGACATACTATGAATTATTTTTCATGACTATATAAATTACCACATTGATTATTATAGCTTGATTTCGACAGTATTTTATTTTGTTTTAGTATATTGATATAAAAATAAGTAATTAAATTATCAATTAATTAAAGGACAATGAATTGATTTTATTCTTAAGAAACCTAATGATATTTTTGATCTAATAAAGACTCTTGTTTCAGTTATCACAAAAAAAAATTTAGTTCGTGATTATTTCGGAGCCTATGAATGATCAATAGAAGAACCACCATACGATTAAGTCTCTCATTGTTAATAACACCTTCCTTTATTGGGTATTTTGTTCCACTAGGGTGTGAGTGATGGATCATTGTGATTGAGAAAATATTTTCTATTATCCAATGATTTGAAGATGGAAATGTTGTCTTATCCATTTATCATTTTTAAGGAGAAACAGATCAATGGGAGAATCATATTTAGAACATGAGAAATGGGAATAAATTGACATCATTTAACTGGATGAGTTTAATAGGATATTTTTTTGTAAGTACTGCCATTTTATTCTCGGTAGGAACATAGAGAAATAATTCCTTGATAGTAACTAAAAGGATGATGAATTCATTGGTAAATATGAGGAATATTTTAAAAGACTTCAAAGACATGGTTCTCATTTAATAATCATCCCTAAAAAAAATTATTCAATTCTTTAGAGGATTAGAACCATGTATTCAAAATGAATTACCTATAAGAGAATTTAGTAGCTAAGAAGAAATAATTTGATGTTCTATTTATATATTAATTGAAATTTTAAATTCCTATAATCCCTATTGTTTGGATAAAAAAAGATGGAGACTTCTGATGAATTGAAGAAATCACATGGTGTAAAGAAATCATAGGTAATTAGATGATAGAATTATGGGAAGAAAACTCAATGGAATTGCTTGAATAGAATAAGGAGCAGATTTAGAAGGGGATATTTTATACCTAAATCCCATGAATGTTGAAATGTAATAAATCTTCTAATTGATTGAATAAAGGAAATAATGATTACAAATATTGAACCACCCACACTCCAGAGATTCATATGAAAGGATTATAGCAATTTCACCATCAAATGTATGAATCCAAATGATTATGATTATAAAAAACATAAGAAACCTATTAATTCCAAATAAAAAGGAAAATATCATGATATTATGACTACAAAAATGGGCTATGCATATGATGTGGTGAAAGGTAAAATTATCATCCCATTTAAAAAAGCTCATGTACAATATAATTTGGTTTATGACCACTCTTTTACTTCTAATGTAATTTCTGATGGAATCACATTACCACCCCAGAGATTATATTTTGACTTTGTCTAGAAATCAAGTAATGGAATTATGATCATATCTCATGTCAATATTTCATCTCCAATTGAACTTGGTGATAATTTTCTTCCTATAAATATTTTTATTCTCCCCATAGTTGATTTTTTTTGCGATTCTTAGAATGGACTGGATTTATTTATATAGAGACTATTTTAATTATCTGGGAAGGGAAGTCGCATTTTATATACCTGATTAACATATAATCATTTATAAATATTAAAATGAATATAAAATTACTATTAAAACATCTTATACCATATGGGTATTAATTATTATCCATATAGGGTATCTATTATATATGGTTGTGGAGAAACAAAAAACAAAGGATATACCTATTATAGAAATGTTAGTTGATGTTTTCCCAAAAGAGTTTTCTAGTATTCCTATGAATCATGATGTTTAGGTTGAAATGTAACTCATAATTATTCCTAAAATAATTTAAAAGACTCAATATAGAATATACATGATAGAGTTGAAATAATTTAAGAAGATACTATATAAAGATCTTGATAAGGTGTTCAAACTCGAAAGTGTGCCACCGTGGGGTGAAATGTTTCATTTTTTAAGAATAAATATGGTTCAATGTGTTATTTCATTGATCATTGAGAAATTTTCAAGACCACTATCAAGAACATGTATTCTATATCCCATATAAATTATTTGTTTAATCAGTTATGTGGAGATCCATACTTTTCTATGACTGGAATTCATTCTGGATATCATTAATAGATGGTTAAGAAGGATGGTATACCAAATATAGCTTTCTATAAAAGGTATGGTCAATATGAATTTATATTAACCCCAATCTGACCTATTAATTCCCCTATAATTGTCATGTACTTTATGAATAGATTCTGTAGATATTACATATATTAGTTTTTGGTAGTCTATATTGATGATATTTTCATTTATTAAAATTAATAGGAAGATCATGAATATCATTTGAAAATTGCAATGAAGTCCCTAATGAATGATAATTTTTATTCCCAATTTATATGGTGTGTATTTTATCCAATTAAAGTTTCATTATTAGGTCATATAATCTCATGTGAGGGTATACCAGTTCAATCTTCAATGATGGAAGTTATTAAACAATGGTTTGAAATAACTATAGTGACTGAGATATATAGTTTTCTTTTGTTAGAAGGACACTACCAAAAATTTTTGAGTAATTTTTGATGGATATAAAATATAATAACCATGTTGACAAGGATGTGAGACAAGTAAATTTGGAAAAATATATATGAGAAAAATTACAAATAGATTTAAAGAATTTCTCTTAGTGTACATGTACTTACACTAACCTATAGTGGATAAGGCTTTGTGATCTTTAGTGATGATTCAAAGAAGGGTGAGATATATCCTCTAGTATAATGATATGTTGATAACTTATGACTCACTTTTATTGTAATTAAAAAATAAAAAATAATATACTTTTGACTTGGTGATGGAAGAAATAATTTATCCCATGGAAATATAGAGGAATTATATTTTTGGTGAACGGTGTGATTTACATATACTGATTATTTAATTTGTTGTATATATACACATAAAAATAGTTGAATATGTATCAAATGGTATTTATGGAGTTTTTTAAATATTATGATTTCATAATACACAACCACCCTAAGAAGAAAAATAAGGTGGATGATGCTCTAAGTCAGAAAGACCGTACTAGTTTGTCCACGATGAGGATTTAAAGTGAGCCGATATTTATTGTTTTTTAGAATTTAGATCATTAAATCATCATGAAAGGGTATATATAATATCTCTTATATATGAATTTTCAACCATACATCCATTTTTGGATTAAATAGGAAAAGAAATAGTATACGGAACTATAAAATAAAATGATAAATGTTCCTATGTTCAACCATGGTTATGATGAAATGATAAGGTTTAGGTTTCAAGTATGGTTAATACTAATAAAAAATTTTAAGATCTGTTTGAGGAAGCTAAAACTAATCCTTATCTATTCATCCTAGATGTACAATGATTTATAGATATTGGAATGCTTATTTATCAAGAGATAACATGAAAAGGGGTATTATAATGTATATAAATCAATTCCATATATGTCAAAAATTTATGTATAAGGGACATAAATATAAGGGGATGTTCTAAACATTAACAATACCTTAATGGAAATGGAAAAACATTACCATATATTATATTATTGGAATCCCCAAAACATTAAAATGTAATAATGATATTTGGTTTTTGGTCAATAAACTTTTAAAATATATATATTTCATTAACATCAGAGAACTTTAATCTCAAATTCATCTTACCATGATAGTCATTATAGAATTTGTAAGGTTTCATGGAGAACCAAAATTTATTATATCTGATTGAGATCTGATCATTAACATGAATTATTAGAAACATCTTCAGGAGATCTATATATAGAGGTGAATTTAAAAATTACATATCATCCAATGATATATGGTCAGTCTGGGAGGCCATTAAAATAATAGAATATATTTTAATATTGTCTTATATGGATTTCAATGGTGGTTGGGATCAGCACCTTCCTTTGGTGTAATTTTATTACAAAAATATATTTCACACGATCATTCATATGGATTCTTAGGAAGCCCTCTATAGAAGGAAATGGATGAATCCAACATATTGGTAGTAAAGTTAGGTAAATAAAACTATTGGGACCTAATATAGATTAGGAAATGGTATATAAGGGTCTGATCCATTTAGTATAACAAAATGGAAGCTCATAGTTTACTGAAATTTCATGTTAACAATTATCACTGAGATCTAGAGTTTGAAGTTGGTTTCATGGTATTATTACAAATATCTCCTCTGAATAAGGTTATGATGTTTATAAATAAGTTAATGATGATCTCTAGATATATAAATACATTCAAAATTCTTGATTGTATTGACATTACCACATATCACTTCCACTAAATCCCTCTCATGTTCCTGAGTTGTTCCATGTATCTATTCGGAGGAAATACATACCGGATCCTTCACATCTACTCAACTTAGAGGTCATAACACTTGAGAAATATTACTCTAATGGGAGATTACAAGTGTAAATTTGGAATCATAGGGATAAATATCTTTAAAAAATCTGTTCACCTGATCAATTATTTATGGTGAAACCAAAAACTAGAGGAAGGTACGAGGGAACCTAAGGATGTGGTGAGGCCAAAATACACCCAATTGTTTGTGTCAATGTGATAGAATTTATGGAGTGAAATTATTATAAGTGGGTTAGAATTTAATACTGTAATGTTTTATGATATATTTCTCTTTAAATATGGTTTAATTATTTGATAACTTGCTTTCTAGACAACATCGATTTTATATGAACCATGATATACAATTGAAATATTATTTTTTATGTGGAAGATATTTCCAAGAAATTAGATTGGAGGATATGAATAAGAGTAAATAAATTATGAAAATTAAATTTTTACAAACTTATAAATTAAATAATTGGTTATCAATTTTTTATAATTACAAGTAGATGCATTTTATAGTAAAAGAGGTGTTTTTATGAAAAATTGTCTTTATGCATGCAATTAGTTTTTATCTTATATAATTAAACTAATAAATATTTTTTTAACTGTTTAAATGAAATTTAAATATTTTATATTCAATAATTTTTTAAACATTCATCTAATGGTTTTTAATAGTCATGAGATAAGAATAAATCTAGTTTTATGATTAAAAACAAGTTTTTTCTAAAAACAGTTTCTATTTCATTTTGTATGCATATGTTAAAATATATTTCAGCCAATTATATAAATTTAATCTTGAAAAGTGGATTCCAAATTATTAATTTATAGGTTCAAATTTGGTGAATATATCTCATTAATATTATTTCATAATTAATTGTAACCGGGGTAAATATTTTTCACCTAGATAAGGGTAAATTGTGTAATTTTGATTACAAATAATGTTATAAGGAGTTAAAAATCTATATAACAATTGAATTATTTATATATGATGAGTTCAGTTATAAAATATTCCTAAAATATTATATTATACTCTATATGGGTGAAATTTCTATTTGATAATGACCTTGATATTATTTTAGGTAAATAAGAAATCTAAAATGTCACTCCCTTTGCCTTAATAACTCTATGATTTTATCATAGAGATAAAATGAGGTTATGTTATGTTAAAAATGGTTATTATAAATATGAATAAACTTATTTATCATGGTAATTGTTTTTAAATTTTTATAGAAGAAAAAATTACCTTAAATTCTTAAGCAACATTGACAAGATACAATTTCATGTAATAGAATAATCAAATAAATGTATTTAAAAATAATAAAATTTATACAATATTGATGAATTTTTCTGTTCATATAATTCTATAGATAAATATATCATACTATTTATTTGTAATTTTTTTGGATATTAATTCCATTTCTATCATTTTTTCTTAATCATTGAACAATTTAAATAGTCGCAAAAACAAATTTGATTGTATCTTACATTAAATAATATTTTTTAAAATATTTTAAAATTCTTTTAAATAATATATTTTTCCATGTGAATGGGATATGGTAAATAATATCATAAAATGTTAATTAATGATTCATTTTTCTTTTTATAGTTAATTTCATGACCACTAATGATTAAAACTCTACGATATCATGGTAACCATCAAAGGGGATAATGTGTCTACCTGTGGGGGGGGGGGTGTTAGAAAAAGATAAGGGTAAATAAAAAACCAAAAATTATCAAAATATTTTTGGTTGAGAGGATTTAATCTCATAATAATCCTATATTTTAAATATATCAGTTTTTGGGTAACTTGGACATGAAAAGCAATCTATATTAATTTAAAACTTTAGGTAATTCCAACAATGCCCCTCCCCACACTAATAAAAGGGCGCATCCTATTCTCCCTTATTCAAAATGTTTTATCCTTATCGATTAGAAATTACCAAACCTAATAGGTTACTATCTTCCTTCTCTATTCCCTATAGATTTTGATCTTACCAAAATACTATCCTTTCTAGGATAATGATGTAAAGAAAAACCGGTTTCTCAATGAAGAGGTATAACTATTAACAGAAAAATTTATATTTTATTTCTTCATATAGAACCTATAAATATTTGATATATATTCTAAATTAATTACATTACTATTTTATATATGCATAATTTATTATTATAATTTAATAACTATTATCCATCTCCTTTCCATCCAATGGGAAAAGAAAACATTGCTTGTGCGTACATGTAGACTACCATTTCAACAGAGTGATGCGTTTAGTTTTTCATATACACTTCACATTTATGGTTATAATGATGGATTTAATATATATATATATATATCTATATATATATATGATATACAATATATTATTATACTTATAAAAAGGTTAATTATTATTTATTTTTCGTTCATTATATCAATTGAAAAGTGGAAATATCACTCGTGCGTACATAAATACTACTATATCTAAGAGGTGGTGAAATTGATCTCACATAACATGATTATATAAACAGTTATAAAATATTTTATAATGATAACATATGTTATTTAATAAATTTTCAACATTATTGAGATTATTTAACCACAGTCAAAGTATAGGTATTGAGACTGTCGAACCGAAAAGTGCATGAAAAATGAAGTCGTTATGAGTCAGAAGACTGATTTAAATAAATAATTTTTATCAAATAAAATATAAAATGTTATAGTTAAATAATATATCATATGATATATATAACTATGGTTCTTTAAAATATGTATTCTAAATCTATATTATTGTAAACTTGGTTCAAATGCGTATAATGAAAGACAAGGCTCGAGGTAAAAGTTTAGGTTACTATCTCATTTCTGTTAGGGATTTTCCATGATAAATTTATGTTGATGAAAATTTTATGAATATTATCCATTAAATAAAATATATTTTATTATAATACATTTATTTCATGAATTTTTATGTATTATTATAATTTTCCTTTTTTTACCAAAAGTGATTGAGAAAATGTTTTTAAATAAAAGATGTATTTGCTTTCTCTTTGGTGGATGGAATCTTTTTCTAGGTCCAAGATCATCAAAATTATTTTATGAAAATGATTAATTATAATGATAATGATATAAAAATTCAATTTTCACTACCTTTTAATTTATTTAAATTTTTTTTAAAATTAATCATTCGATTTTTTTTTGAATAATTAATTATTCACATATTACAAATATGTGAAAAAATATTTGGTTTTTAATCTACAAAAAATGAATATATTTTCCAATATCCATAGATGATATTTTATTTGAATATTCCTTTACAAGGTTCAATAGTCAATTTTAATTAAAATAATTTTCTATATATTCTATGAATATTAATTTAAATGTTATCAATATAGTAGTATATTTTCTCATGTTTCTATTTTTTTGAATGAAAATTTACTAGAATTTAAAATCTATGTCAAAATCATTTAAAGATTTTATACCTCACCAGGGATATGATATTCTGAAACCATACACTTTATTTCTCTATATGAATTTTTATGGTGACTATTTATTTTTTATTCTATGAAACCCATTTATTTACCAGGGGTTAATTATAATATGATGAAATCCTCGTTAAACCCATTTCATTCCCAAGGTTAATGTCATGGTGAAATTGTCAAATTTTTATAAAACATATTTTCATTCCTTGGGTTATTATATGTTTAGTTGATGAATGCTTTATGGTCTTTTGGAACACATATGTATGATTTTAATTATGTAAATGGTGGGTCCGTTTTAGACATCCAATTCATTGGGTAATGCCTTATATCTCAAGAGATAATTATCGGAAATGAGTTAATGTGCTTGATCAAATATGAGAAATAGCTAGGGATTTAAATCCAAAATAATTTGATAAAAATGTGGTGATTTCAGAACATCTATGTTATTTGAAATAGGTAAATCTTACAGATCCACTAGATATTGTGGTTTCATTAGTTTACCTTGACATTTGTTATGGTCTCTATGCTTATAATGATGCAAAACTCTTATAAAAGGTTGTTTTGCTTATGATTTGAACTCATGGATCATTATTGATCATTGAATATTACCAAATATTACGACGTGATAATGTTTAAATCTATTAATTATTAGTAATAACTATGAAATAATTAGTATAATTAGCTATTAATAATTACATGTTTTCATATCCTTATTCTCATGATAGGATTTCATATTATCATCGATTGAAATATACCATTTTTATCCTTACATAGAATTTGATCTCACGCATTATAATGTATTAATTTTTCCAATGTTATGAAGTATTATTCTATGTATTATTAGTATATAATTGTATGTTATTTAATGGTTGGTGTTAGTGATGATGAATATTTCACTTTAATAAATTGTTTATATATCTATTATCCATGTAAACTAAACCATCACAGTTTTGGGGCATGTAATGTTATTATATATATGAAATATTAATAAAAAGGGATGTAATATTTATGTATGAAATTCATGGGTTTCAACAATAATAATCATTTTCAGGGAAGTTATCCAACAAAAAATCACATGTATGAACCCATAAAAAATCACATTTTATTTACCTCCCTAATGTATAACTCTCCCATGATCCTAGTAGGTATTTCCATTATTTTAAATCATAAATGATTTTCACCATGATGTGGTGGCTTCCACCACAACTATGGTTTCCTATTATATGCCTCCCCCCTAAAATCCCACAATAGTTTTGGGATGATCCACTCACTATATCAATACCACGATGTATTTGGACACAATGTGGGGGACATAAAAATCAATTTCCAAACGGCCTATGGGAGGCCAACCCTATCACGAAACAACTTCCATTATCACAATCATGAGCATGATGACATTCATGTTCCCTATATCGAAACCTTCCCAATACATTTGCCCAAAAAATAGTGAGTTTTATGGAATGGTGATGTGATCATCTATGGATGGATTCTAATGCCTATGACACTGGAATGTATAGGACCACGACATGTACCATGGTTGATTTTACAACATAGTTATTCCTAGTTATCCTAGATTGTGTTTCTCATTTTATCCTCTCTCCTAAAAAATCCTTGACCAACCAGTCGTACTAATTTATTAAAATTACATAATAACGTAGTAAAATTACTCAAACTAGGGGTGTCAAATTATCACGACCATTGGTATTTTCTTCCTTTGAAAGTTGATGTTAGATAGTGTCTTGGAAGAACTCTCTCCATTAGTCCTGCATAAACATCTCATATTCCATGTCTCTTCCTAAAGGAGACCATGTTTCCATAATACTCATACAAAAGAGATACATCTACCTCACATGATCATTTCATGGATATCAAAAACGAATATCAAGGTGTGAATTAATATATTATATGAATAACGTGTCAAATAATCACAACTATTCACATGATATGTATATGGTTGGTACTTTTGTAGTTGAGATATCTGAAACACATTATGAAATTAATTAAATATTTCAGGTAAATCAAGTAGATAAAAAACATCACTAATAGACATTAGATTCTCAAATGGTCTTATATTTCAAGAATATAGCTTCCCCTACTTACCCAGACGATGATTTACTAACCTTACTATACTCACAACAATACATCGTCACACCATCAAAAGACAAAGGGTGGTGATGATGATTATCATATGATTTTTGATGAATCTAGGTTGTTTCCATCTGTATACTAACCCTCTAGAAATTATTAGCCGTATCATTGATAATACCAAGTTTAATTAGTGATATTTACATGGTCTCTAACCAATAAAGAATAGACAGGCATGGTTTACTATAAAATGCCTCAAACAGATCTGTATGTATCAATGTTTGATATAAATTGTTAAATGAAAACAAAACTAATAGAAAATTTTCTTCCCATAAACCACTAAAATCCAACACACATGATCATATTATGTATTTTAATTTCTTAATTATACACTCAAAATATCTATCTTTTTGAAGGTGTTACACCATACTCAAGACAAATAGAGTTACAGGGGATTATTTCACTGATCTCCCAAACTATGAGCTAAATTTTGGGGTCTCAATCAAAGATAATCAAGACTGGTAAATTTTGAAACTTAATGACTTCATAAATATATTTCTTTCCATATTTATCAATGGAATGTTTTTTGATAATTGGAATTAAATGTTCCAAATTTGTATGTTGGTGAAAAGAACTCAAATGGAATCATATATATAATGATTATTTGGTGATATTATAACAAATAACATTAATGTATACTCCCATTTAAATATATGTATGGTTAATGAATAAAACATTTCATATGGTTTTTTATGTTAAACCTTCACCAACTAATAGGTTATATTTTTTCCAACAAAATTGTCCTTGTTCATCTTGATACTTTTCCACTAAAAATGGTTCTTCATTTCTTTGTGAATATTTTTAATTCCCAGGTAGACATCATACATTGAATTATGGTACACATAAAGGATATTCTCTTAGAGAAATGGAGGAACAACAATCTGGTCTTGAAAGTGTAATAGAAAATTCTCATCCCCTTTCCATCAATGTTCGTCCTCCAAACCACTGATTTTTTACATAATGGTTAGGAATTTTGGGATTAACCATGAATACCCCTTACCATATTATACTAAATCATGGATAAAGGTGACAAGATATAAGACTGTGAATCCATTATTTTATATGGAATCTAAATTCATATCAGTGTTCATCCTTATTAAGTTTCATTGATTATAAGAATCTTTAACAACTTGGTTTTATAACTTATTTCATAATTCAACTAAAATTTAATTCCCTTTCCCAATAGTATCAGCAATGTCAATGTCAAATATTTAGAGTTACTCTATACAATTTCACAGCCTTAATTGAAAATCCCCTTGTAAGAAAATATGATTCAAGATTTTATGATCAGTGAACATAGTGAAATTATCACCAAATAGATAGTGGCACCATGTTTCTTCAACATAGAATACTATATGTAATTTTAAGTCATTCCTTGGATATTTCATTTAATGTTATTGTAACTTTACTATATAATAAACCATGATATAGTCTCCCTTCATGAGAATACAACCTAATATTGACCATGATGCATCACAATAGACCATGTCACCCTCAGATGATTTTGTTCAAGATAATAACAGGTTCCGAAGTAATAAGATCATTGATCTCCTTGAAATATCTCATACATTTATTAATATAATGGAATGGAATACGTTTTTCTGGTTAATGAAGGCATAAAATATGATAAGCCTGAGAAATAATAGACAAGTGATGATAACAACCTACTAACTAGACGTATATTTGTACATCAAAATCATTATTTTGTGGCTTATAAAAGATAAAATCCACTATTTTTTGGGATATGTTTATATACATTTCTTAGAGAATCCATATCCAAGGAATAAAAAATTGTATATCCAGAAGTCACAATGAGGGAATTTTTTATAGATCTTTTGATCTTGTAATATTACCAAGACAATATCTAAGTGAATTTTATAGTATTCTCTTGTTTTTGTGTATAAAAATATGTCCTCAACAAACATCATTAAAAAATAGTATAAGTATCTATCAAAACAACAGTTTTTCAATTCCATAAAAACTACTAGTGTAATTCTTCGAGTAATGGGAAGTACTAAGTACTCAAAGTGGAAAAAATGGATTCAAAATGTTTTTTTGGAATATCCTCCTTCCTGAACCAATGTTAGCGGCAACCTAATTATAGATGAATATTAAAGAATAACTTGGATCCCTTCAATTTATCAAACATATCATCAAGTTTTTGAATATGATATTTGTCTATAATGGTAACCTACATTAGTATTGTATAATTGATATAGAGTTATAAAGTACCTTTCACAATCATTATAAATAAAACTGGATCATCCCTATGAGATACACTTAATATTATAAATACCTTACTTTATATGTAGTCAAACATGAGATTTAGTTCCAAAAATATTATTGGTTCATTTATATTTAAATGAGTAAAAATTGAAATTATTCTTGAGAGTAGATCGACGAATCATTCCACTTTTCTTTCATGTGGTATTCTTGAATTGTAATCATAAAATACATTAGGGTAATGATTTAACATATAAAGAAGATACATACAATTTAATCAATAGGCCTTAGGATCACTACTATAATTAATTCATGATAGTTCGAACTACTATTGTTGAAGGACCTACTCTCCTTGAATTTATATCACATTCCTATATAAATATATAAAATACCCCATAAGAATGAAACCCTATAGTCATAGTAATCAATATATTGTTTGAATTCTAGAAACATGAACATCCCCCAAATTTTTCATAAAATATCCATTTCTAATATTATGAAATCCCATAAAAAATATTTCATCAATGGTAATAAAAGATTTTTCATACTTAAATCTCATACAATTCCATTTCTTGATAGGCTTCTTAATGTTCAGAACATACAACATCATTTCTAAATGTAACCCCATTTGAGTTGCTAAATGAGAAGTAAAAAAAGGGAGGTGTTGGTGTTAAATAATACTTTCATAAAATTATAATTAAAAAGAGTCAAACCTCACACTATTGAGGGGCACACTGGTTCATTAACCATGACTTGTTCAATTCCATAGAGGTTCTAGTCATTCCCTCATAGGTTATTCCTACCTCCATAATGAGAGTAATCTTGTTGAGAAATAACGTGTTCCAATAGTCACTTTTAATATGTAAATGATGAGGATAAGATACACTATAATGTGGTTGTACTTATAGAGAATTTGATGCCCGGTCTATATTATAACCACTTATATTATTTAGATTCGGTGGATACATGAGGAAATGTTTGGGATTATAAATTCAAATACAATCGTGGAAATGTTGAAGTGTTTTAGTACAATAACTCTGGAAATATCCAAAATAATCACATTTGAAGTAAAACTATTGGTTATAAATTTATGGGGGAAGAAAACTAACTATAAATATTGTTTATTAGGATCTTTATTACTATAGGAGAGGATCTCCTACTATCATTTATATCAACACTAGAGTTTCCAATTGTTCTTGAGTGGAAAATTTCCCCCTCCACTATGATTCCCTATAATATCATTTTATACTACCATCACCTTATTTATCATGTATGTATAGTTTTAAATATTTAAAAACACCGCTCTAGAGAAATGTCTGGTCAAAATCTCCACTCAAACATTTGTGCTTTAAGAGATTTACTAGATGCCACTTTAAGTGAAAAAATAGGATAAGTATGTGAATTGAGATCTATATTCCACCACTAAAAGATCTCTATACTTTATGTAAAATAAGTTCATCATCCATAACATATGAATCGTATGATGACTAAATTTTTTATTAATCAATACTTAAAAATCCATCCCATGTAAGGCTTTGGTATACCTTAGATAGATTTTCTATGTCCCAAAATATTTTTTCTATTTCTTAAATCATATATAGTGATTGATTTATTTTTATGTATGTCAGAGTACAAAAGAAAATTAATGAGTAGGTTCATTCTACTTGATCATTCCATAATCTATTCTGGCCCCAGGTAACTCTAAAGGACTGGTGGATTATGCCTTTGAAATTATAATGAGATATGGACATAACATGATTCATTTGTTCGGTTTCCTTATTTTTCATCTTAAAAATATTCCAAATTTATTCTCATGAGCTTCTTATTTAACTACAGTTTAGGAAGAACCACATTTTCAATGGATCCTTCTTATTAGTTCCTCAATATCTTAACTGGTGGAATTTATCTCTATCCATAGTAAAAATCACTTTCACTCACCACCCACACTCTAGTCACATGTTTCACCATATAAAATTCCATAACCAATAAGTCATAATGTAAAAAATTCAAACCATGAGCCATAAAATATCATATGAATGATTAAGTACTAGTGGGAAGTATATAAACTAATTCATGATTCCCAACTCTCATTTTCTAATTCCCTAATGATGAGATTTTTACAAGAATATATGTCTTTAAAAACATTTTTTTGTGCCCAGAAAATATTATTAACATGATATTTTGTATAAAAAGGTTAGCTACACCATTTTATAATCTACATTTCAAGTCCCAATAAACCAAATTTCTAAACCTACCATCTTACCCAATAGACCACACCAAACTAATACCATTTTTAATATCCTATCTCTAACCCACTAGATTGGGTTGGATCAAAATTCAACTAACAATATGTTTATCCCTGAGAAACCAATGGGTGGAAAAAATCCAATGAGTATGAAACATCATTAGTGGATGATTTAACCTTAGATAGAACATGACTTGTAGCAATGATTGTGTTGGTCAGAGTGTATACTCAAGAGGGGGTGTATTGAGTTCCAATTAAAATTTCTGTTAAAAAAGGGTTTCTCTTAAAACCCCCCAGTTTAAAAACAAAGTTAAACTATATTGAATTTATACAAATTTTAAATGTTCAATTGGCTTCTTGAATATTGATTAGATCTCAGTCAATTTAGTCACAGGATTAAATTAGCTTTTAATGCTAACCTACTGGTTCACAACAAGTATAAACACTTGCTAATTTAACAATCAAAGTAACTTTAAAATAGTTTTGTATTGAAAAGTAATAGTAGTGGAATATAAAAGATATATGTAGTACTCCAGACTTATTTTAAAAAGCATAGAAGATATAACCAAGTGGTTCAGTCTCAAGATGAGACTTAGTCCTCTCAACCAATTTATATAAAAGTTGATCCACACCCTAGGTCGGGGTAAAAAACAGTACAAAGACTCTATAGGTCCTAAGACCTCTACCACTGTTGTTCGTGGGAAAACAAAGACAACCGCACATAGACTGTTCGGGTCACACTTGACCTCTACCACTATCCTCAGTGGGATACAGTATGATGTATGGGGTTTGGAATGAAGATTTAGTATGCTCCAGTTCAGCACAGGAGGCAGTGTGTGTGTAAATTATACAGAGTACACACAACGCTCAAAAGGTAAATAAATTAATCACTTAGAGAGAGTAGGTAAGAGTTTAAAATGCTCTAGATATTAGCAGTGCAGCTCTGGACTCGTTTGATTTAGCAGAAATGCTTCAGAGTCCTTCTCTGGTTTTTCTGTTGATAAAGAGAGTATTGTGGATCAGCTTTGTATCCTTCATAAGTGAGTATGTTATCTGGTTTCCAGTGTTCTTCATCTATTCTTCATTAGTGCTGGGTTGAATACATGAGAGTTCTTTGAATATCTTACAATGTCTTCTTTGATTTCCTCATGTGTTCTTCTTTTCATGTATGTATGTGCATGGAAGAATTCTATCTCTATGCCTTTTCACGAACACCCATTTACTACAACTCGATCTTCCTTTTATTCCACGTGCTCCGGCAATGGGAATGATTACTTTTTCATAGGTACGAGGTACGATCCCCTGACATGCCAAAAACTAACATTAAATATCATTAATTTCATTAAAAACATTAAATATTACCGTTGTAATTATATAGGAGTTAATAGAAATTCAAACTATTTTTATGACTATTGGCGAGTCATTTTGAATCTGCATCGGTTTCAGTAGCTCATGATCATCGGTATCGGTAGCTCATGATCATCGGTATCGGTAGCTCATGATCATGGGTATTGGTGACTCGTGATCATCGGTATCGGTAGCTCGTGATCATCGGTATCGGAAGCTCATGATCATTGGTATCTGTGACTCATGATCATCGGTATTGGTGAATCATGATCAGTAGCTCTTTAGACCTTTGGTAACCATTGGTGCGACCGTTGCCATCAGTGCGATAGTTTCTTTCGGTGCGACCGTTTGGTGAGACCGTTGTCATCGGTGTGACAGTTGCTATTGGTGCCACCATTCGGTGAGACCATTGTCATTGGTGACTTGCTCTTCATCAATATGACCATTCCTCATCAGTGGCTGAAGAATACAACTAACAGTGAGACAAAACATGGAATTTTTACAAAGTGTCTGTTTGATTCCAGAATACTTCCAGGTCAACCGTAAAACCTAAATTAACATAGATAAAAATATGTAAACATGAATTAAGCAAATATAAACACATTAAGAACAATTTGAAAAAAAGACTAAATTGTCATAAATACAACAATGATTTGGGATTATTAAAATAACCATCTAAGAGAGATTTTAATAATCTCCCCCTTTTTGATAATCACAAATCAATGACATAAATGAAGAGAGAAGATAGTATGTAATTCAGTATGATCCCCCTATATAAAAAGAATATATTTCAAAAGATAAAACATGGTTAGAATAGAAAACAAAACTTATAGAACTGAGTCATTCACCCCATATAATATAAGTTAGATAATACAATTCATTCTCCTCTTTCATCATTACTCCCACGAAGATATAGAGGCATTATTTCTACCATGTGTATGCATGTATGTAGTAAATAGCCAGCATGGGATTATATTCACATTCAGTTCACCCACTCATATGCATGATTTCCCTAATTTCTCCCCCTTTGGGATTATCAAAATAAGAGAGACAGAAGATAAGAAAGAAGATTCCACAGAAAAAGAAGGTTTGAAAAAGTGTAAAAAAACCACATACAAAAGTTAAACGTACAGGAAATAGACACCCTATCAAAAATTGACAGATACAGCTATTCCTCGGGGTGCAAAGGAGCTTTTCCTTTGGCAGTTGGAGGAATGGATGGCCCAATAGGTGGCTGGGTAGAAGTTTGAACTGGACGGATGGAGAAAGGAGGCAGGATGACTCTAGCTAGATGAATTGTGTGTTCTATGGTCACCTGTGGAGGAGTAGTAGATCTTTCTGAAGGAGTCTATTGAAATACTGGCCAAATACTGGAGAGAGCTTGAGACACAGACATCTGACTAAGAGCAAAATCTGACGAATTAAGAGGCTCAGCAGTAGGAAAAACAATGGCCTTAGATTGAACATGAATGTAGGGCTTGAGAAAATTGATGAAGTCATGAATTATCTCTCCACCGTACTTCATATCCTTTTCAAAATCATCCTTATTCTACATGAAACATTCCATAGTAGGAGTAAAATCCTTCAACTACTGAACTTGACCCTTAAAATCTTGAGTATCTGGAGGGAGTCTCAAATTGTCAGCCAACACTTTAAAATGATGATTCAACTCATTCTTGGTTTAAACCTTATAGAAATAATGATCCACTTTCTCCTTAATATTTTTTTGAGCCTTGGTATCATCGTCTGAATACAACTGCACCATTTTATGAATATGATCACTATGCTCTTTCATCTTTTTCAAAGAATCCAAATCCAAAATTTTTCCAAGACCTGCCAACTCTTCTCTAACAATATCCTTTAAAGTATTAATCTCATGACCTGTAATGTTGGTCTCCTTTGAGGAACTAGCCTGAGTAATAACATGAGTGATCTCAGCTTTCAACTTCCTCAAATCTGCCTTCTTCATATGTTATATCAGATTTCATAACACTTCCATCATACCAGATTTGGTTGTTCTGAACTCTCCTGACAGAGAAACTAGATTACTGCCTAATTCCATGAGTGTTTGATTCAAAGAGTTAATGTTCCTGCCAATTGACTCACTATAATTGCACAGGTCTGGTTTGATAAGGCATGCCACTCTTTGATCCAAATCATCCATAGAAGCTTCAGATAAAGTCACAGTTGCAGGAGTAGGAACATGAGATAACTCATATTTCATATTCTCTCTAACTACTTGAATCAATTTAATATTAAATCTATCAAAATCAGATTGAGAAACTATAGGACCCAATCTAGCTTGAGAAACAGAAGGATCAGGTCCGAAATGAGAAATAGAAGGACCTGGTCTGTCTGTTGTCACTTGCATATATTCAGCAACTAATCAAGCCTTAACCGAGTCACTTACTCCTGTAAGACCCATTCATTCTTCTTCCTCTTCCTCTGGATAGTCTAATCCCAGAACAGAAAGACCTGGATGTTTTTCCCATATGGATTTGCATGAAGGACACATAGGTTTCACAAACTGAGCTCTTCCAGAATTTTTAGGAAGGACTCCCTCATCCCCATCAATCTCCAACTGTTCTGTTCTCTCAGCCTCAGGGAAATTTTCTTGCACATTTTTATGGGGTTGAGGATCATATTGAAACACATTCTGACCTTCTATAGGTCGAGCATTAGCATCATCAACATCACCACTATCACTGTCACGGCTACTACTATCACCATCACCATCAACATCAGCCTCATCACCATCATTGCCTTCATCATCATCATTATTAACTGATCTCTCACTTGAAATATTTGTACTACTAGAGTCATATTCCTTAGAGGTTGATTCATCAGTCTCACCTTCTTCTTCATCATCTAAAATAGGTTCTATCTCTGGTAGGTTTAGAGGTGGACTAGCTGGTCCAAATTCCATTCTTCTTTTCTTCGGATTAATAGTATCAGGATCACTCCTCTCATCAGAAGATGATTCAGCCTCTTCTTCAGCATTCAGATTATCACCAACTTCTTCTTCTTCTATTCACTTCTTACTGGATTCACCAGTTTTCTTAGGAACTACAGCTTCCTCTTCTTTATCTGAATAAACCACTTCCTCACCAGGTTTTAAACTAGGATCACTTATCCCCTTTGGTCTCCTTGGATGATCAGTAGGATTGAATGACACATACAACTTTTCCTCATCAGAAACCCAAGCTTTCTTCCATTGGTTCCAACTTATTTTCATCCTCTTACAGATAACCTTGTTGAAATAGAAGCTAATTGATGAGATACACTCATCTCCATCATCCACACAGCCCAATAATTTCAGCATGGCAGAAATTTGCTTAGAATAAAACAAATTAGTAGATTTCTTTAAAGGTTTTATCATATCAACAATATGCTTAGAAAAATATCTACACAGATAGATCTTTTCACCATTCAACAAAATTAATAACAGAAAAACATCCTGATACTTTACTGAAGCAAAGTCATCTTTTCTAGGACATATTGGATGTTGAATAAACTTAAACATGATTCTACTCTCACCATCCAACTCAGCAGCAGATATCCTTCTCGATTCAGACTTCCCAGCCAATAACTCCAGGGCTATCTCATAAGAAATGTAATCAGTATTAGGAGGGATATTACCAATGTAATCCTCATATCTTCCACTATGAGGTACTCCCAAACATTCAGCCCACTATTTCGATGAAAAAGTAATCTTTTTCCCTTTTACTATAAAAGAAAATCTAGCAGCCTCAGCTCCATCCAAAACTACACTCAAGTTTAAATAGAACTCGTGCACCAATTATGGGTAAAAGTCCCGAATATTATCGCAGAACCAATTCTTACAACCATGTATTTCTAAAACTTCAAACATAGAAGACTTTCTCGATAAAACCCATTCTGAACATACTTCCTTTTTAGCTATGACTTCCCATTTTTATAGCTCCAGGTTCACAGACCTCTATCCCATACTGCTAAACTCACCTTGAGCTCTCTTTATAGGTGAAGAACCTTCAGATTCCTTTCCTTGTCACTTTTTCATTGTCATTCTGAGGTTTGAGACAATCGAGATTCTTGGAAAGATTCAAAAGGCTCAGGTTACCGGAAATAGAAGAGAGAGTTCGGTGGGAAATGGAAGGTCAACAGTCTCTTATAAAAAGAAATAGTTGTGGGTCATTATTTGTATTATTTAGGGTTACAAAAAAACAATAGAATATTGGTTAAGTAAAACAGTGTCGTTTTAAACAGAAAATAATGATTTTAAAAACTGTACAACCCAATCGGTAGCACTAATCGATTTGACAGATCTGTTTGACTGATCGGTTTCACGGATCAGTTTGACTGATCAGTTTGACAGATCGATTTCACTGATCGGTTTGATAGATCAGTTTCATAGATCTATCATACCTAACTCTTGTTTAATAAAATCTAACCTTTTAGAACTCAAAGTCTTAGTGAAAATGTCAGCTAATTGAAGTTTAGTACCTATAAATTCAAGAGTAATATCACCTTTTTGGTAGTGATCTATCAAAAAGTGGTTCCTTACATCAATGTGTTTGTTTCTATAGTAAGACACATGGTTCTTTGATATGTTAATTGCACTAGTGTTATCACAGTTGATTGAAACATGCTTAAAATCATATCCATAGTCCAAAAGAGTGTGTTTCATCGACATAATTTGTGCACAACAACTACCTGAATCAATGTATTCTGCTTCAGTATTAGATAATGAAACATAGTTCTGTTTCTAAATACACCAAGATAACAGAGACTTTCCCAAAAGATGACATGTTCCAGAAGTGCACTTTCTATCTAACTTGCAACCAGTAAAGTCAGCATCTGAATAACTCATTAAGTCAAAAGATTGTTTTTTTGGATAAAGCAAACAAAATTTTGAAGTATGTTTAAGATATTTGAAAATTCTATTAACAGCAAGAAAATGAGATTGTTTTGGATTAGCTTGAAATCTTGCAACCATACACACACTAAACATAATATCTGGTCGACTAGTAGTAAGGTAAAGAAAGCTTCCAATCATACCTCTGTAATTTGTTTGATCCACTGGTTTCCCAGTTTCATTTGCATCCAATTTACAGACTGTACTCATAGGTGTATCACTTTTTTTAATACTATACAAACCAAAACGATTTAAAAGATATTTTGTATATTTACTTTGATTCAAAATAATACCATTTTTATTTGGAAAAACATGAAATCCAAGAAAATATTTGAGTTCTCCCATTAAACTCATTTCAAATTCATTTTGCATACTCTTTGAAAAATCAGTACTTGAACCAAAAATATTATCATCAACATAGATTTGTACTATTAAAACATCTTTAGAAATTATTTTAATAAAAAGAGTTGGATCAGAAATCCATTTAGTAAAACCTTTTGAAATAAGAAAGCTACTAAGTCTATCATACCAAGCTCTTGGATCTTGTTTTAAACCATATAATGCTTTAGAATGTTTAAAAACTCAATTTGGAAAATGAGGATTAGTAAATCTAGGTGGTTATTCAACAAAAACATCTTCAACCATAAAAACATTTAGAAAAGCACTTTTGACATCCATTTGATATAACTTGAAATTTAGATGAGCAACATAGGCAAGTAGAATTCTAATAGCTTTTAATCTATCTACAAGTGAAAAGGTTTCCTCATAGTCTATAACTTCCTCTTGACTATATCCTTGTGAAACTACCCTAGCATTGTTTCTAACTATGTTTCCAGACTCATCAACTTTATTTCTAAAAACCCATTTAGTACCTATGGTCATAGTATCCTTAGGTCTATCAATTAATTCCTAGACTTTGTTTCTTTCAAATTGATTTAGTTCTTCTTGCATATCAATTACCCAAAATTCATCATTGATAGCATCATCAATATTTTTAGGATCTATCTATGAAAGAAAAGCTTGATGTTCAACCTGGTTTCTTAGAGAAGCTATAGTCTATGTCCGTCTATCAAGATTACCAACAATAACATCTAAAGGATGATTCTTTAGAATCTTAATTCATTTAGTAAAGGTAGGACTAGAGATTTCTGGATCTTTTCTAGGTTCATGTTCTACAAAAGTGGATTCTAGAACATTTCCAGAACTTGTTGTCTTTACAACAGGTTTATTGATTGTATCATTAAGGTTCAGAACAGATAAATCTTCATCATGATTCTCAAGAGATGGTTTAGGTTCATGTGGATCAGTTTCATCAATCTTGATGTGAACAGATTCTTCCACACACTTGGTTCTCTTATTAACGACTCTATAGGATTTTCAAGATATTGAATATCCTAAAAATATTCCTTCATCACTATTGGATGAAAATTTCTCTAGATTTTCCTTAGTATTGAGAATAAAAACTTTGGAACCAAAGACTCTGAAGAAACTAACTTTAGGATTTCTATTATTCCATAATTCATAAGGGGTATTCTTGAGAACTAGTCTGATCATGACTCTATTGATGACATAAAAAGATGTATTGACAGCTTCATCCCAAAAGTAAACAGGTAGATCATATTCATTAATAATGGTTCTTACTATTTCCTAAAGGGTTATATTCCTTCATTCTACTACACCATTCCGCTGAGGTGTCCTAGGAGCAGAAAAGTTGTGACTATAGCCATTGTGTGAGCAATAAGATTCAAATTCATGATTTTCAAACTCACAGCCATGATCACTTATCAGGGTTTTAATCTTAAGTCCACTAAGGTTTTCTACAAACATGGAGTATTTAATGAATTAAGAACAAGATTCACTCTTGTCAGCTAAGAATTATAACCAAGTATATATAGCAAAGTCATCTACTAGGACATAGACATAGTGCTTCCAATTTAAACTATAAACCCTAGAAGGTCCAAACAAGTCCATGTGAACCAACTCGAGAGGTTGAGAATTTGAGACTTCTTTCTTTGATTTAAAATAATCTTTAGGTTGCTTTCCCTTTTGACAGGGATTACAAACTTTTTTATTTGGGAAATTCAAGTTTGGGTAGGTCTCTAACCATGTTATTCCTAGTCAACTTTCTAAGTGAATGTATATTGCAATGTCCTAATCTTCTGTGCCAAAGCCAAGATTCATTATGAAAAGCATTTAGGAAAGTATCATTTTGTTTGGCTAAAGAATTTAAATCAACAGCATAAAAAGTTTCATTTCTCAATGTAGAAAACACTAATACATTTTTAGAGTTAAAAATATTACATGAATCATTTTCAAACATAAAATTAAAGCCATCATCACATAATTGAGAAATACTTAATATATTATATTTATGTCCATCAAAAAATAAAACTTTAGAAATCAAAACTAAATTAGTGTTACCAATCCAGCATAGGCCGATGATTTTTCCTTTAGAATTATCACTAAAGGTGACATGGCCTCCATCAACTTTGATTAGACTCTTGAGGCATGAGTAATATCAAGACATATGTCTTGAACATCCAATATCCAAGTACCATATCTTATTGTGACAACTCTTCAAACATGTTTCCAACAAAATAAATTTAGATGGAAAATGATTTCTTTACCCAGATCTTCTTGGGTCTAGATAGGTTAGCAATCAAAGCTGTAGGTATCCAAATTTGTCTTATTGGTCTCATATAATTAAGAGATTCAATAGATTTTGTAAGATAAAATATATTTTATTTATAACCGTGTGAATAACTAGTTGAGGCATATGAATTACCAGAACTAGAACTAGCACAATTTTTTCCAGATTTAGGAATAAATATAGTCTTGGTAAGTTGTCTCTTTCCAGGCTGATAGCCTATTCTAGTGGTATATTTTGGTGCCACTTGTTTTCCTAGCAATTGAGTTAGAGTATCCTTTCCATTTGTAAATTTTTCTTGGTCTTTCCTTAATTTCTTATTAGATAACTTCTGTTCAGTATTTCCCTTTAACAATTGAGCATTATTTTACTTTTCTATATCAAGAGTAGATTTAACATTGGCAGTGAGAGCATGTTGTTTCTTTAAGGCTTTATACTTGTACTTAAGTTCATTACATGTTTCTTCTATAATATTACAATATTCAAATAGTTCCTCACTAGACATGTTTTCAGATTTAGAATCAGTTCCAGAATAATAATTATTCAGCATAGGGGAAATAGGTACCTCAGAGGTATTGGTCATGAAGCACATGTTGGCTCGATTCTTTTCAGAATCAGAAACTTCAGATTCACTTGTTCTGTCTTCTGAAGCACTCCAAGTATCTTTCATAGCACTCTTATACTTATTGTCCTTGTAGTCATGTTTCTTCTTTAACATCAATTTTGGACAGTCTTCTTTAATGTGACCTTTCCTTTTTCATTCATAGTAGACAACTTCATCATTCTTGTCAGGATTTTTCGAATCCTTTTTCCAATGTCCTTTGTTTTCATTTTTTCTTTTGTAATTAGATTTTTTGAAGAATTTCTTCTTCCTATATAACTTTTTGAATCTCCTGGCTATTTGAGCAATCACAGCATCACTGTCAGAGTCTGAATCTTCATTTATTGAACTTTCAGTTTGTATTTGAACTTTATATTTTTCCTTGATCTTCGAAGCAGTATATTTAAAAGCTATAGACTTCCTTTAAAGTTCATCATCCTCCTCCTTATTCACCTGGAGTTCTTCCTCATACATAATAAGATTACCAATGAGCTCCTTTACTCGTAACTTGCTTATGTCACATTATTCTCTAATTGAAACAGAAGTGCCTCTCCATCGATCTGGTAGAAATCTCAATATTCTTGTGATTTGTTCCTTAGTAGTGAAATCTTTTCCAGAGAGATCATTGTATTGACAATCTCATTGAACCTGAGATACATGTTAGAGATAGGTTCATCAGTCTTCATTTTAAAATTATCATATTTAATAGTATATGTATTCAATCTCATTTATTTAACATTAGTTGTTCCTTCATGAGAAACACTCAAAGTATCCCATATTTCATAGGCAATTTTACAAGCAGATATTCTATTGAACTTTTCATCTCCTAAAGCACAATACATGGAATTCATAGCATTATAATTACTATTGTAAGCTGTCTTACTAGCTTTATCCCAAGTAGTTCTAATAGTTTCTAGAATCTTATATTCAGTTTCTATAGTAGTACAGATGTCAAATCCCATACTTTCTAAATGATTTTTCATTTTCAGTTTCCACTGGGCATAATTTGTGCCATTAAATAATGGTGGCCTATTGGTAGCAGCATCTTCTAGTGTATTATCCATAACTAGAGTTTAGCCAATAAATTTAAAGAGATATAATTTAGAACTAACAGAAATTTAAGATCTTTAAAATATAACTAAAATCACAGTTATAAAGCAGAGTATTTGAAAACTTTGATAAACAAAACAAAATCCTATGATACCAAATTTTGGTCAGATTGGATACTCAAGAGGGGGGTGAATTGGGTTGTAATTAAAATTTTTGTTCAAAAAAGGGTTTCTCTTAAAATCCCCCAATTTAAAATACAAAGTTAAACTGTATTGAATTTATACCGATTTTAAATGTTCAATTGGATTCTTTAAGATTGATTAGAACTAAGTCAATTAAATCACACGATTAAATTAGCTTTTGAAGCTAACCTACGGGTTCACAACAATTATAAACACATTCTAATTTTACTATCAAAATAAATTTAAAATAGTTTTGTATTTTAAATTAATAGCAGTGGAATATAAAAGATATATGTAGTACTCTAGAATTGTATTAAAAAAGAACAGCAGATATAGCCAAGAGGTTCAGTCTCAAGATGAGACTTAGTCCTCTCAAAAAATCTATATAAAAGTTGATCCACACCTTGAATCGGGGTAAACAATAGTACAAAGACTATCTAGGTCCTAAGACCTCTACCACTGTTCTTTGTGGAAAAAAAGGAAATAGCACACAGGCTGTTCGGGTCACACTTGACCACTGACACTATCCTCAGTGGGATACAGTAGGATGTATGGAGTTTGGAATGAGGATTTAGTATCCTCTAGTTCAGCACAAGAGACAGTGTGTGTGTAAAGTATACAGAGTACACACACTACTCAAAATGTAAATAAATGAATCACTTAGAGAGAGTAGGTAAGAGTTTAAAATTCTCTAGAGATTAGCAGTGTAGCTCTAGACTCGTTGGATTTAAAAGAAATTCTTTAGAGTCCTTCTCTAGTTCATCTGTTAAAAAACAGAGTATCGTGGTTCAACTTAGTGTCCCTCACAAGTGAGTATGTTCTCTGGTTTCTAGTGTTCTTCATGTGTTTTTCAGTAGTGCTGGGTTTCATGCATGAGAGTTCTTTGAAGATCTTGAAATGTATTCTTCGATTTCCTTGTGTGTTCTTCTTCTCATATATGTATGTGCATGGATGAATTATATCTCTATGCCATTTCACACACACCCTTTTACTATAGCTCGATCTTCCTTTTATTCCACGAGCTCTGGCAATGGGAATGATTACCTTTTTCATAGGTATGAGGTATGGTCCCCTGACATGCCATCAACTAACATTAAATATAATTAATTGCATTAAAAACATCAAATATGACCATTGGAATTAAATATGATTTAATATAAATTCAAACAGTTTTTATGACTATCGGTGAGTCATGAGATCGGTGAGTCATTTTGAATCTACATCGGTTTCAGTAGCTCATGATCATCAGTATCATTAGCTCATGATCATCGGTATCGGTAGCTCATTATCATTGGTATCAGTGACTCATGATCATCGGTATCGATAGCTCGTGATCATTGGTATCGGTAGCTCATGATAATTGGTATCAGTGACTCATGATCATCGGTATCGGTGACTCATGATCAGTAGCTCTTTAGAGATTTGGTAGCCATTGGTGCGACCGTTACCATCGGTGCGACAGTTGATATTGGTGCAACCATTCGGTGAGACCGTTGTCATTGGTGACTTGTTCTTCATCGGTGCAACCGTTCCCCATCGGTGCCTCAAGAATATAACTAACAGTGAGACAAAACATGGAATTTTTACCAAGTGTCTGTTTGATTCCCGAATATATCCAGGTCATCAGTAATACATAAATTAACATAGATAAACATATTTAAACATGAATTAAACAAATATAAACACATTTAGGACAATTTGAACAAAACACTAAATTGACATAAATACAAAAATGATTTGGGATTATTAAAATAACCATCTCAGAGAGAGTTCAAAAGATTGAAAATACAACCATTAATATGATGTGTGAGTCAATAACACCAACTTTAATAAAGGATATATATAAAAAATAGGAGTCATAGTGTAAATAAATAAATGAACATATGTCCAAAATATTATAAGACTATAATGGATGTCAAGGTGAAAAAGGGGGAACCACCCCAAGCTCCATCTTCTAAGTAACACTAATCTTTAGCCTCCAGTAACAATGACCACCACAACAAGTTTATCTGAAAGTAAATTATGATATCATTACCTAACATATTTCATGGTGAAAAACATCTATCTACACATCAGAGTAAAAATGTAGAGGTGAGTATAAAAGCTAGTAGGTAATACCCTAGAGACTTCCTGCATATTACATTATGATAAAAACAAGTTTGCTTAAAGAAATTAATTATATAAATAAATACAAGATAATTTCTAATCAAATTAAATGTATAGAAAATAATTAGTGGAATTTTCCTATTATATACAAAAAATACCTCCCATATAGAACTCCTAACATGAACCCAATGCATCCCTAATCAAATATGGTCCACGAAATGGAAAAAACTAATGACTAGAGCCCTATTTCCGTAGTTCATATTTTCATATTGTAGTGCATCCCAATATGCCCCAACATTTTTATAATAAGTATTTCTAAGATAACATGGCATTTAAAATGAAATATTAATACACACCAAACCCATGTGAATTTTTAGTTCAAAAATGAGATAATATTCCTTTGAAAACCAAACAATTAGGACCATTTTGATTAAGTGAATTATCATGATTTTTTTTATTATATGAAAAAACCATTTATATATATATCATAATATTTTATATTCATTATAAAATTAGACTCGGTGAGAAGCCATAAACCTCTAATATGTCCGTCCAATAAAATACTATGACAAGTTATTTGGATGGAAAATAGTGTCCGTAAATTTAGTATGGGAATTTTAGGTTTGAATGTTTTAGTGAGGAGTGGAAAAACAAATAACTTCAAGAATGTTTCTGGGTTAACATAAAATTTATGAACCCTAAAAAAATAAAAATGCTTTTCATTCCTACAAAATATCTCCCCTTAGACCCCATCATCCATTTATGTCATTTTAAAATTTAATTTTCAACATGGTCCCGGTGTACTCAACCCTGAGTACTGTATGGAATCCCACAATGACATAGGGATGACCCATTTCTATTTTCAGTCAACCATATCTTATTTCACTATGTTTTATATCCTCATAATCAATTTTTCATCTACATACATGAGGATGAACCCACCAGAACACAACCACCATAGCCACAAACATGGTCTTGTTGGATCGTCCATTTCATAAAGGGAAACCATCCCAATCACCACCTCCATAAAATGGGTAACCCCATGGAATAGTTATGTCTTCATACATGGATAGAAAACCATGCCTTGAACACTAAAATATGTTGGAACACATATTTTATCCTAGTTTGTTGCATGAAATTTTGATTTATAGAGAATCAAGATTCTATTTCCAAACTTATTGAGTCTCCCAAACATCCCAAACAAAATTCCACCATCCTCATCACTTAAAAATACATAATAGGGCTGAAAAACACCTCAAACTAGGGGTTTCACATGTGTTATGACCCAATGTCACATGAAATGTAATTTTTATAAAACATGGAAACCATATCTATTATATAATTCATTATACATTGTATTTGGTCCTAAGATAAAACACCATATAGTTAAGAAATTTTCCATAGACCATGTTCATCCACTTTATAACTCTAGATCCTACCACTATGAATTATAGCACTTCCACTGATAATCACATGCCTTGATGTGTTTTTAAAACTATTTCCTTCATTCAATGGTTCTAAAGTCCCCATAGATTCCCTTTCACATCACCAAATACCGAAATAAAGTCCTTCATTGTAAAACTGACCACGAGTCTACCAAATTTAATTATTCCTTTACCAAATTATCTTCTTCCCCTTGAATCTTAACTGACCCACTTCCAGACTCACCCCATTACATATCCATGTTGTCTTATTGTTTAGATCACTCCACCATTCCCATATTATTCCAAAAAATGAATCATTTCCTTCTTTTTCATGTCACAATGGGGGGGATGATGAGAAATGAGATATATGAACCATGGATAGTAATTGGTAGAAACTTTTAACTCCCAATGTGAAGTCGTGTCCATATATGATAGTGAAGATAATTCATGGGTGGATGGAAAAACCTATTGACCGATGAGATATAATTCTCAAGAAACATCATTACACTTTTATAAAATAAATTTCACATAAAAAAACATTTAGTTAAAATAATTATTATATTTTTATTAAGTCCCATTATTGTAAAGTTCCAATAAAAATAAATATAAATAATAAATTTAAATATAGAAGAATAATTCCTAATATTATATAATCAACAATAATATATAATTTTAAAAAATTCATATCTATTAATCTATTATAGTAGTATGGTCAATAATAATTTGTATATTCAAGGTTAAATTACCTATAAATTCTTTTCCCCATTCAATATGATTTTATTCTAGAAATTATCCTTTATAGATGTTGAATTGAAGAAAAAATGGGAAACTTTTAGAGGAAAATAGTAATAAATACATCAATGGAACATTTTCATCACTTGATGATCACATAATTTTCATCAATTTTTTTTCTCCACTACCATGAAGAATGTATATATGGTCAAGAAAACCCTAGTTTGTGCGAAGATAGGGAAAGAGATAGAGTGATTACTTCATTTCCTTATTTTAATGGGGGAGGGGGAATTAGATGGACGATTTCACTTCATATATGAGGGTGGGCGAGACATAGAGATGAATTTTTTATAATTATTCTCAATATAATGTGCTCGTATTAATTCCTCCCTATAGAATATAAATTATTAACTCTCCCATAAAAGATAATCAACACCTCCAAATTGATATCCTATACAAAAAATTGTTATATGAACATCAATTCAATATAGCATGACTATCAAAAGTCACCAATGATATACTATTTCCATGACATCACTCAAAAATAAATAATTAAACAAAAAATAGATTTATTAAAATTTAATGTGTGCAAATACTTGGTATTAGAGAATTTATCTAAGAATTTTACATTTCCTATGAAAAGCCCCAATTCTAGACATTATCATTATGTCATAATTTTGATTTGAGATACTATTTATGAGGTATTAAACATTTAAACTCAAAGGATAAATAATTATTTATTTAATAAATATTAAATTTAAATAGAAATAAAAAATGACTCAAATTCTCACTAAAATCTATCTTAATGGTAAAATATAAATCGATGTTTAATAGAAACATCCAAAAAATGATTTCAAATTCTAGATTATTTTACTATTTTAACATCATTAAGGGACCTGAATCATGGAAAATAAAAAATTATATATCACTTATGAAAAACTTGTGTCTCTATATCATCCACACATTTAAACATTTTATTATTTAGAAAGAAGAAAAACCATTTTGTTAACCCAAATTTCATAAAATAACTCCAAATAGAATATATATTACCTTCACACACACAAAATACACCCTTAATAGCCATTGGCTTAAGAGGACTTGAGGAAAAAAATAATCAATAGAACATCATCTATCCCATACAAGAATTGTCGATATCAAGTATATCCTATAGTACCATTAACAAAAGGGAACAATGATGGTTCATTTAGATTCTACCGAGATTTGAAATATACTGAATTTGTTACCATAGGTTATATACCTTCATAAAAAAAAGTGAATTACAACATACACACAATATCCTCATAAAGGATAATTATTAAGGGAACTATCATGAAGAGCATCACACTTATCCTATTTAATGGGAAGTAAAAAAAGACCAAGATCATATGCACTATGCAAGGTCTTCTAGTTGGGATACTGTAGATCTACATGAATGGGAAAACAAGTATAGTAAGACATTGTTCTAACTTTCTCAAACCAACATGAGACTAACCTTAGGATCATTGGTGATCCAATCCACCAAAACTAAAAATGGATGGTCATAATAATTTTGATAAGTCTACTCTATCAGATCCCAATACTAGAATACCTAAATCCAAACTTGAGAGACTACAAAAAAACACTAAGAGATGAATCCTCTATTTCATATAAAAAATGACCACATAATGGACCCAATTTCTTCACTACCACAAATGTTCCATACCTACCAGGGAAATTTAGTTCACAACTACTCATCACCACCCAAGATGTGTATTACAATATATCGTGATTAAATTCCAAATCATGATGACATAATCCCCACTATTAATGGAAATTTTCAAGTGAACTATACATTAATATTAGGTTATACATGATTATAAACTGAATTATATTACCTAGGGTCTCTCAAATTCATAGAGATGTGAGGTCTATTTCTACATTTGAAAAAATACCACCTATTCTGTAAAAAATACTTCTAGGGATAGCTTCTTGGATCCCACCAATATTAAATGAGTGTAAAAACTCTTGATATTTGCTTCAACATCCACAAAAATTCCATACTACACTAAAACCTAATCCACTGTGGGATATATCTTACCATTATGAATCAAGATTTCATGACCTCATATATCATGTCCAAAAATAATTATTCTAAAACACAAAAACATACATAATGTGGTTTTTTCACTTCTTTATTATCCCCAAAATTGGTAAAAAACAACCTATAAACCCCCCAAGATACTTCAATTCTGATATAATTCAAATGACTATAGAATGAATACAGACCCCTAAAATAAATATGAGGGTCATCATAATCATATCAGGGAATTAATTACTTTCAATACTTTCAATAGTCATTTTAAGATACCTAAAAAATGATTAAAATGATACACATAGATGTCACTTATAAAATGTTAGTTATGTTACCAACCACAACTAATCCTAAAATCCTTGAACATGTATTTGGGAAGGTCATAACATTTCAAAATGAAAGCCTTCCTCTAATATTTATACAAAATACATATTATTTTCCTATTATAATGCATTTGTATCTGGTAACAAGTATTAAATATTGGTATAACATCCAATGTAGGAAAATATAGGAAAAGAATAATTTATGATTATAATCATTGTGTATCATCAATGATAATGTTCCTGTGTTTATCATATAGTACCGGTGACCATCCCATGATAGATTACATAGACCGACAAGATATTTTTTCTAGTTAATGGTAATCATTTGGTATCACTGGATAGTCCATGTGTATCTGATAACTAGTAATAAATATTGGTATAACATCTAAATTATAAAAATAAAGGAAAATAATAATGGATGATGGTAATCATTCGGTATCATTAAGGATAATCTTCTCAAGTTTATCTTCCTATACAGGTAACCATCCCATGATAGATTACATAGCTCCATGTGCTATTTTTTCCAGTTAATGGATTATTAGTACTAATTTGGAAAATTTTGCTTCTATTTAGAGGGAAAATCAATACTTTTAGAATCAATGGGAAAAATAATGTACACCATCTGTAGGAATATTCAACTAGGAGATCTACTTGTATCATCAACCTCTTTAAAAAAACACTTTAAGTGGAATATTTAAGGAAATATACATTAATGACATTAACTCAAATAATGAGTTTTTTGTTATATCATATTGTAAGATTACTGCAATAAATATAGTATGAAAATCATGGCATATAGTTTACAATGATTTGGGTGTATCATAATCACTACATTTGTTTACTATTTTATATGATGTTAGTGTAATTTTTAAATGCTAAACATTAAAATAAGTCCAAATATATATCATAAAATAAGTTACAAAATAAGATGAAATAATAGGGGTTTCATTCATATGATTAACACATAACTACTAGATGCATTAATCACATGTATTTAAATTCATGATTTAATGTATGGAGTTATTTGGAGATTCTTGAAGGATGTATAATTGAGCATCATACAATATGATGGTATATTATTTCTTGTCTATTATTGGCTGAAAGAACCTCGATCTAGAAACTCAATTGCTTTGTAACCTTTTCCTTTATGAGGTACTAGCTTGTTGTGGGTGAAAAGAGGATCCAACTAGAGCATAAGTGATTCAACATAACCTGTGGATACCAATGGGGGTGATATTTCATTTAGATTTGTATCTTGTGATCTTTATCATGCACCAATGATGTAGATGGATATATCTGTTCAACAACATAAGGTGCATATTATTGTATCGTCATTTTACAGTATAAAAATTTCATTTATCATGCAGTATGTTCATGGATTTTGGTTTCCAATTATTTCCTCTACTTAGTATAGGTGTTATATAATCCTATTAAATCAATTAGTGGTATTAATTTTTTATAATGATTTTAAATTTTTAAATAATGTTTCTAAATGAAGAACAATGACTGTTATTATGTAATGTGATAAAATAATATCGACTGATAACCTGACATTATGTTGTTAGATAACATAAGGTGCATTGTCTCTGATTGAAATTGCATTATATGATAATTGTATGATCATTTCTTAGTTATATGGTATGACTTGTATTTATTATAGAGTATGATACCTCAAAACACATATTTTTGTTTGGTTCAAGAAGCTACTATATGGGTGATATCACATGATACAATTGAAATATAGGTCATTCAGAAATAGAGAAGCATATGATAATGAAAATATATAATACATCATCAAATGTGATAGGTGTATATGTATGGGTCAGGATCTTATGTATAAGGGTTAAACCTCTGGTAAACTTTACATATTACTTTGTGTGACAATTAACCTTTATTCATGTCTCTCTCATAGAACAAAAAAATTGGTTAATTCATATATAGAAGGGTCACTTTGTATAATATATAAGTGTCAATATTCGATAAAAAATGTTAAATCTAACTAATATGTTAGATTTATTTATTTTTTAATAAAATCCAAAACCATGATATTTAAGGGCCTATATGCATATGGGTTACACCACCAGAACCCAAAATATGTAAGGTTATCCCCATTGATGCATAAGTAAAAACCTTATCCAACTACATATTATAAATGGTGATTGGGTTATCAATAATAAAATGTTTCTCATGGTTTTCAAAAGACTGGGGAATTACATCCATATCAATCATACTTTGTGGTTTCTATGTTTGCATTTTATACGTGTTTAAAGGAATTTTTTTATTTAAAATTCATTTTGAATTGAATTATATAATTTATAAATTATTTCTTGATTATAATTAAAGGTATCTTGGGGTATTTATTAAATTATAAATGTATTTATAATTTAATTAGTTGTAATGTGATTATAATTAATTAATTATATGTTTATGGAATATTTATTAACAATTATTATGATATATTAAATGTTAACATTGAAATACATTAATACCAATTACATGAAATGAATCATAATTTATAAATTAATTATTTATTTAAAAATTATAATGTGGATTTATAAACCATTTAGAAATTACAAAACAAGGTCAAATATAAATGATTCTTTATTTAAATTATTAATTATTAATAAATATTATTTTGAATTATTCAAATAGAAGAATTATTTTAGAAATTATTTCAACCATATCAAGAGGAATTTTGATTATTGACTTTATCAGGGTTTAATAAAATTTAATATGTGATATTTAGATTATGTAAAAAATTAAATAATTGAAATAAGAAGATAAAATGTTCATATTTCATGTAATATTATATATTTAATGAAAATATAAATTTAATCATTAATTTGAAAGAGTTTATATTATTAGATGAGTATTAAATTATTATATTTTCTTATAAGGAATTTCTATAAGGTTAAATAAATTATAAAGTGTTTATTATTACCTTTATTTTTGAATTGTTCACAAATGTTTATCCCATGTTTAGATTTATGAATTGTTCACATATATAAAAGTTAGTTCATAATATATTATTCATATTAATAAATTATATATATTTTGAATATTTGAATAATTTTGATTAAATATGTTTAAATATTTTATATGTTATCAAACATGTATTTAAGGTGTTACATGGTAGATATAATATGTGTATTTAGCTCTATTCTACCACGATGTTGGATTATATTGAGATATGAGACTGAATTATGTATTTAATTATGATTTATACATATCTGGTGTTAGAATAATGTTAGAATTGAAGTCTCTCTTATGTAATGTAACCCTATATATATGGACTTTGGGTTGGACATCCCACTAGACTGAAAGATTTTTCCTTTTTATAGAAAATTATGTGTTGAATATCTATGGCTATAGACATGTCAATGAGCCAGTACCATAGTGGTACAGGCTCTTTCTTGGCATCGAAAAGACCCAGGATCAAATCCGGGCAGGGGAGAATTTCCAGGTACTGTAGAAGCACTGTAGTATGGCACTGTAGCAGTACAATAGTTGGGGCGGAACTATAGCAGTGGTGACACTGTAGTGGTGGAGGGACTGTAGCAGGTACTGTAGTGGCTATGATACTATAGAGGGAACAGTAGCAGTGTGGGTATTGTAGCAGTACTGTTCACTGAGGGGTCCTTTGGGCCAGAAAATGGGCTTTCAACCCTGGTATTTAGGCCACTTGGCCTTGGACCTTTGGGCTATGTAATGGGTCACCCTCTACCCATTCTAAAGAGGACTTTGCTTTAAATAATAAATTGAGGCTTCGACCCCAACCTTTAAAAAAAGTCTATGGCTCTAGACATACTCAAGTAGGTATTGTGGATTTCGTATAATTTTAATCCTTTACCTGAAATGGTTTCATATACCTTATTCAAGAGATTAATTTTTATATTTATAGATATTTTCGTTTATTAAATTGGGTTAGTAAAAAATGAAATGTGTTCCGTAAAGTGTTGCACATCAATAAGGTCTTTACATATTGGTTTGATGCAAAAAAATGTGTTACAAATTATATCACTATAAGTATACATATATAAATAAATAAAATTAGTTAGAATGGTGATATTAAATCCCTTTCAAAATATTAGGTGTTATAATATATCCAAATAAACACTAGTGAAGACCTTAATCACCCAACTCTGTAGGTCATTTCATAGTTAAGTTTATTTGGATTATATTATGTAATAAAATAATGTAATGGGTGAACTGAATAACATTAGGTGCAAACTATTTTCATTTTATTTGGTGTACATATAACAAGGAGAACCTAATAGGATTTTTTTACTAAAATAAAAGAATTGATTTTATCAGTATGATGTATTGGGAAAATAATTATCTCCTCAACTATCTAAGAGACATATATGATACCTAAAACGTCCCAGTTCCAGGTGCCGCCCAATGGTTCCCTGTACCTGGTTGGTCACATGGCCTCGAGCACATTTCCCCAAATGCCAAAAGCTTCTGACTTGCAGTGAGGGTCATGGTTATGATGGTAGGGAAACTTTTCCTTCATTGGAAGAGTAATGTAGTATAAATAAATAGTTAACCGTAGTGGATGTAGTAATAATACAATACAATAGTAAATGGTGGAAGACTGGAAGTAAATAAACCACTGGAGCACATATATAAATGATTCATCATACATATGTCTAAGAAAATAGCCACACAAATCACATTGCTAGAATACAGTACTAAACCAAGTACAAGGAAAAATAGGTAAACAACTCCTCAGCATTGCAAGACTTACATCGGTCCCACGCTCTCCAGCTCCACAAATGTCAAGTGTTTTAAGTATAACAGAGCTTTCCCTTATCTATACCTACAAAAATATAATCCATTTGTATCCAAAAGCATGACCCAAATAGGGTGTGAGACGAATCCCAGTAGGAAACCAACCAAAGATTTTTCCTAACTGTCACAATATATATATCATGAAAAAAATTGAAATGAAGTAATAAATAAGGAAGTACTCAAAAGTAAAAAATCATGCAGTTTCAACTACATTCATTTACATTTATTTATTAATCAACCAAACATTCACAAGAAACCCTCTAGGAAATTTCTCACAGCCTATCCCCTCTGGTTCAACCAATCAATCTCAAGTAACCCTCTGGGTAAGTTCTCACAACCTAAACCCTCTAGTTCATCCTACACAAGGATATAACGACCTCCTAGGTAGCTGACACGGTCTAACCCCTATGGACTCATTAAAAAAAAGACTCTTTGGGGAAGAACTCACTGTCAATTCCCCCTATATCCTTTTAACGATAAACTATAGACACTTCGAGGAAGCTCTCAACATCAATTCCACCTGTGGTCTTGTAACGGTAACTATAAACACTCTGAGGGAGCACTCAAAATCAATCCTACTTATGGTATCACCACGTGATGAATATAAAAGACACTGTGGAGAATCCATCAATGTCAATTCCCCATATGGACTCACTACACCAGGTTCCCCCAGCCTTGTGTAAAGAAATCGTGCACAAATGATGTTCAGCATCCAAAGTAAACCACAAATTACTACTTGAATAATATCTACAAATCATAACACAAGAATATCTGGTAATATCACTATATCCTCTCAGAACTAGACATGGAAAAAAATCATCCGAACAGGAAATTATAGACCCAAATGGCCATTATCAAATCAAACATGGAAAACACATCCAAAGAATGTCAAATAACCCTATTCGCAAACAAGAGCCCAAACTCAAACAATTAAATCATAGTAGGAATTAACATGGTTCAATTTCTTAAACATCAAGTACCCTAAACATGGTTATTGTGAACTTTTTCATATATAACTCAATTAAAATCTATGTAAAGTCACAAAACACCTACTCAGTATTGTACTATCAATATACTCCTGCATCGGCTCTTGAATCATCCTAGAATATGGTAGAGCTACCAAAATGGCAAAAAAATCAACCAAGGATATTTCACCAAAGAGAATAAATCAAGGAAAAAGGATTTAGAAGAATGAATAACTCATCGTGGCGATTCCTACACAATCTACATCGGTTGATTCGAAGAACAAATAGTCGATTGGGGGCTCAGAGAATAATTGTGCCCTACAGTCGCTCCTAGATGAGACAAGTTGAGAAGAATGAATTTCTGCCAATTAGACTTGACCCCAGGCAGATTTAAAAAATAAAGAGAAAAGTACACTATGGGTATTTTAAAAGTACACAGCATGTGTATTCCATTACCGGGCCTTGCATTAGGAGGTCTCAAGGTCACCCCACATGGCCATCTACATGGCCGTTACATGCCCAGTAAACTGTAACCCGCGACAACCGCATACACGGCGTGTACTCCTTAAATTTTCAAATTCTCATCTCTTTCTCAAAAACACCCAAAAAGAAAAAACCATATTTGAAAAAAAAGATTCTGTGTTCTTAAAAAATTCCCCCCTTAAATAAATCTGTCTCTAAATTTTCAAAACAAGGCGACACAGAAGAAGAATCCTCGAACATCTCCAGCCACTGCGATCTTTCATCGGCCTCTCTCTCCCAAGTCCCTTTCTATACACTCATGTTCTTCAATATCCCTCATAGAAGAGGAATGGTTTGTCCCTAGAGAACCATTGCACTGCGATAAAAAATTCGGATAGGATGCTCCTTGAATGATGCATCCACCTCTAGCTCAACCACATTGGGTTGGAAAGCATGAGACGAGTCTAATAAGTAACAACATATTTGGGAAACATGAAAGATGTTGTGCCTAGCCTAGTTCCCATGAGGTAACTACAACTGAAAGACAATCAACCTAACTCTCTCCAAAACCTCAAACGGTCCGATATATCTCGGTGAAAGCATTCCTTGTCTCCTAATCCTCCTATGTGCCATTCTCGGTGTGGCACATTTAAAACCCTGATCTCTGACCTCAATCTCCAGAGGTCGTTTTCGTCAAACAACATAAGACTTCTATCATGATTGTGCAGTAGCCATTCTCTTCTGAATGAACTCCACCAGCTCCATGGTCTCCTAAACAAGACGAGGTCCCGGTATAGTTGTCTCTCATGCTTCCAGCAAACATAGGGGTGATTGATGTGGCCTATCATACAAAGCCTCATAAGGTGGCATATGAATAGTTTATTAAAATATATTATTGTAGTAAAACATCACAAGAGGTATGTTCTTCTTTAAGGAACATCAAAAATATAGTACACATTCTCAAATCATGTCCTCTAGAACCAAAATTGTATGCTCAGACTAGCCATCTATCTGGGGATAGTAACCTATACTCAAACGTATCTATATACCCAATGCCCTCTGTAGTGCATGTGAGACCTGAGAATTGAAATGGGATTCCCTAACTAAAATGATGGAGTGTGGAACCCCATGTAAGATCAAAATCTCTAGAATGTAAAACTTTCCCATCTCTTCAACACTTAATGTCTTTTTGATCGGTAAGAAGTGTAGAACCTTTGTGAGTCTATAAATGACAACCCAAACTGCATCATTCCCTCGAGGTGACCTCGAGAAACCTGCCATGAAGTCTGTCGTGACATCATTTCACATCTACTCAAGAATGGGTAACTGCTTCAAAATCCAGGTTGGTCGCTGATGCTCCGCCTTCACTTGCTGACAGGTGGAACACCTCATCAAAAAACCCAGAAAATCTCTCTTAATACCTAGACAACAATACTGACAGTGTAGATCTCTATAAAACTTGGTAACACAAGGATGAACGACCCAAACTAAGGAATGAATTTCCCACATCAACTCCTCACATACTTCTACTGACACCCACATGCATCCATGAAATCACAAGATATCATCCTCGCCTACAGTGCATCCAGTAATATGGTCCTTTCCTGACACACTCTTCCATAGGACTAGGCCTTCAGAATCCGATAGCTACCTCATTCTCCCTCGATTAGGTAGAGTAGAGGTAACAACTACACAAGAAATAAATTTCTCCCCCTATCTATCGTGAACCTCAAAATGCATCTCAGAGAATAGAGTCATAAGCTTCCACTCACTACTAGCCTCCGGAACTACATGTCTCTCCGTCCTCATACTCAACACATCAGCCACTACGTTTCCTCAACCAGGTGTATATGGATTCTCAAAACAAAGTACTGAATGTATTAAACCCACCTTCATTATCTCAAATTCATATTTCACTAAGTGAACATATACATGAGTCTTTTGTGGTCGGTGAAAACCACAAAATGATCTCCCAAGAGATAATGTCTCAAACAACATAAGGAATGAACAACTACAACCATCTCAAGATTGTGTGTCAGTTAATTCCTCTCATGTGGCCTCAAATACCAAGACCATAAAAAATTACTCCTTCTCCCTGCATAAGCACTGCTCCTAGACCAATACCTGACGCATCATAATAAATAGTATTGACCTTTCTTGGCTCGGGAAAATCATGTATCAATACGGAAGTCAACCTCCCTTTCAACACCTAAATGGATGACTCACCAGAATCTGACCAGACGTACTTCACAACCTTATTAGTTAGTCCCATTAGTGACATTGCTAAGCATGAAAATCCTTCAATGAAACTTATGTAGTATCCATCCATCCCTAGAAAACATCATACCTCAAAAACATTCTTAATATTATCATAGGAAAATACTGCTCTCACTTTTTCTGGGTCTACTTATACTCATGTCTCTAAGATAACATGACCCAAGAAGTGAATTTGGTCCATCCAATAGTGGAATTTTTAGAGCATAACATATAACTGATGCTCTCTCAGTGTACTCAAAATGATCTCAAGATGTGTGGAATGGTCATGCTGAGTGTGATAACACATCAAGATATCATCCGCGAAGACTATCATGAAGGAATCCAAGTATGGATGGAACACTCGGTTGATCAGTGCCATGAAAACTGCAGGTGCGTTAATGAGACCAAACAACATAACCACATACTCATAGAGATAGTACCTGATCCGAAAGGCATTAAGAGGTATATATGATGGTCTAACTTGGAACTGATGATAACTAGGTTTCAATCCAATCTTCAAGAACACACGAGCACCTTGAAGCTGATCAAAGAGGTCATCAATCATCATCAAGGGATATCAGTTCTTGACCTTCAACTTGTTCAGCTTCCAATAATCCACACAATGTCTGATTGTATCGTCGTCCTTCTTTGCAATAAAGGCAGGTGAACCCCAAGGAGAAGTACTAGGTCGGATGATTCCCTTTTCCTACAACTCCTCCAAATTCTTCATCAGCTCCTGTAACTCTAGTGTATCCATCCTATAAGAAGGAATGGAAATCGATGCTTCCCCTAGCGAAAGATCAATAGAAAATTCCACCTCTAGCTCTAGAGGAAAACCTTAAACGTCCTCTGGATAGACTTCCCTGAAATCGTCGACCACTATGGGAAAGTTTAACTATGAAGTCCCCTGGTCATCTAGATATAGAATAGAAATCTGAGCTCTAACTCCTCCCAACCCATGATGGTCGGGTCCTGCTCTGCTTTCCTGGATAATCCCATTCACCCTTATGTAAGAACAAACCACTCTCTGGTGATATGAAACTCACCCTATGATGATTACAGTCAACAAAAGCCTGGGAGGGGACTAACCAGTCCATTCCGAGAACGACATCATGGCTCCACATCTCTAGGACATAGAGGTCCTATAAAAATTTACATCAACCAAACTCAAGGGGGAACTCCTTGCACTGAAGTAGACTAGCCATTATTGTGCCCAATAGAGTTTCCAACTTCAAGAAATTAGCAGAAGAAAAGATACAGAGCCCTAGGATCTCCACAATAGCAATAGATATGAATCTATTGGAAGCCCCTATACCGAAAAGTACAGAAGCTAAAACTAAGGAAACTAGAATCATACCTTGAACTGTATAGGGTCTGGGATCCAACTCCTTCGAGGTCTGCTCTACTAAAAAAGTCTAGCCTGTACCATGGCCCAGTGACCCTGCCTAACCACCTTGAGCAAATCTGACCTATTGTCACTGAAATCCTACCATCTAGCTACAACGGGTATGACCTCCACCTCATCTTGAACGGCTTGAAGTACTCTAGTTCCAAACTTATGAGAAATTTATGGTGCTTCTCCAGAACATAGAGTCATAGAAGAACCCCTATCACCAGTAGCTGGTGGGAAAAACAGACAGTAATGTTGAAGATGACCCATCTTGCTGCAAGATCGGTACTCAACTGAGTCTCTCAGGAAATGTGGCCTCATATGACTGCTCATCCCATAATTGTATCATACCACCTGGATACCTGAATTTTCATCTAGCCTACTCGGATATCCACATGTAGAATCCCTACGGTGCTTCCTACTTTCAGCCAGAGCAGAACCATATCGGGATACTAAACCACCCTAGACCACAGCTCCAGAATCCCTCAGGTTATGCTTAGTGATCAGTGTCTGGTTGGAAATAGAATAAATGGAATTCAACCAGAAGATGTTCACTAGAGATCGAATGTCATTCCTAAGACCATCCTAAAAATTCCTCGCAAGGAATAACTCATCACCCCTAGAATGGGTGTGATGCGCTACAACTCTGTGAAGCGAGAAGAATACACCATGACTGAAAGAGTACCCTACTCTAGACTCATGAACTCTTAGGCTCAATCATCCCTCAAAGTCTCTCGGTAGAAGTAATAATAGAAGGTAAACTAAAACTCATCCTAGCCCTAACCTGCTGGCATCCTGCCTGTGAGATCACATCCCACCATGCTTTGGTGGAATCCTGAAACATATAAGTAGAGAGATTCACTCTCCTCTTTGGAGGAATATCCAGATGCTCAAATATTGATAGCATGGATTCAAACCATGACACTACAGCTTGTGGTCCTCCATACCCTGAGAAAGTGGGAGGATTAAGTTTCTGAATGACTTGTGTCAACTATTCCATAGACAGGTTAGGATGCGATTCTCCCTAAAAGGTCTACATAAACCTCATAAAGATTTCTCGGAATTGTGCATTTGCACCTGTATCTGGTATGACATCTGGTGTGAAGACAAGCATGACATGAGGGTTTACTAGTAATCTCTAATCAACCATGTCCAGTGACTAATCAATTCCCTGAATCTAGCATAAAACCAAAGAACATCTTGGTGGAATGACTCTATAAGTTCAAGTGCACACCTTAGTTCAAGATTATCAAGGACTGAAATTTAGAGGTGCAAGAAAGGAACAAGATAAGGAAATAATTCTTGTTTTTCAAAATAGGGATACATGACGTGTATGAACCCTATGCAGCATGTTCATTTAATACTTCACATGGGTGTGTACTCCTTCCAACACTTGTCATGTAACTCCCAAAACAAACAACGTGTACTCCAAAGACAAGTCATGTTCTAGAATTATTTTCCCTTGACTGATTTATTCTACATGACTAACCCACAACATTCTCCAAGATAATGACTACATGACTTGTTCTTCCTGAACACAGTGTGTACAACCTATGCTTTAACCATCTGTGTCGTTAGACACACGGTAGGAGACACGGTTGAATCTACAAGGCATGTTTGTCCCAGACACAACCTGTACTAGAAGGATTTAACTAACTTGGGTCATTAGTCACACATCTGGATACATGGGTTACACTACATGGTGTGTTCAAGATGGACACGATGTGTATAACTTATGTTTCATATATCTGTGTCGTTAGTCACACAGATGGACACACCGTCCTCACAACATGGCATGTACATCCGATACACAGTGAGTTCCTCCACGGATTTCCCAACCTAGTTTCTCTTCCAACAAAGGCAGTAACATGGTTAGAGACTACATGGATTATACCTAAAGCTCATGGAATGTAATAAAGAAAAATAGTACCTTCCCAAACAGAAGGATACATGGTGTGTATTCATGAATGAAAACTATTTATTCTGGGGGTTTTTAGGATAGTAAGCCTTAGAAACTACTCAGGAACCCATAAAAAAATAAAAAATCATTAAATATCCCAATTTCGATCCATGGGGCCCATACTCTCCATGAATCAAAGTATGGAATCTTATTCATGTCATATAAAAGTATACATGTTCAATGATGCAACAAATTCTGATCCATGAGGGCCCTTAACACCTCAAGGACCAAAGTTTTGCAATCATCGAAACAAAACCTTACACAATTCAATACCCAATCAAATAGCATGTACTCTTTTAATGGATCTATCACAAAAACATCTATATTTAGCACAACATCTATCACCACAACATGTAATCAGTAATTCACGCTAAACGGCATGACAAGAATGCATGGAATCTTATTTATAGTATGTTCCTACATGATGCATGTAATGGAATACCCTCATCTAATTGGATTGAAATAGAAATAGAACCCCAATAATATGGAAGGTGATGTCACAAAACATGTGAATCACCCAACAGTAAAATAAAATCAACTATAATAATTGAAAAAATATAAAAATTGAAATAATCTAGGTAAATTAGCTTTTCCATATATACAGGTTAGCTACTCTTGGGAACAACTTATCACTAACTACCTATTCTCTCATATCCTTCACTACAGGCTTCAAACAGTAAGTCAATAAGAAAATAATTTCTCTGATACCACATTGTAATGTTCGGGTTTCAGGTGCCTCCCAAAGGTGCCCCATACCCAGTTGGTCACATTACCTCAAGCACATTTCCCCAAACTCTAGAGGTTGTATACTAGCAGTGAGGTCCTTGGGTGTGATGGTGGGGAAACTATTCCCTAATTGGTAGAGTAATGTGGTATAAATAAACATATAAGGGTAGCAGAAGAAGTAATAATACCATAAAAATGAAATGGTGGAAGACTGCATGTAAATAGACCACTAGAGCACATATATAAATGATGTATGATACATATGTCTAGGAAAATAGTCAAAAAAATCACAAAGATGGAATACAGTACTAAACCAAGTATAAATGAAAAAAAGTTAAACAAAACCCCATCATCGCATGCCTCAGCTCGGTCCCATGCTCTCCTTGTCCACAATAGTCAATTTCCTCAAGTAGAAGATCACATTCCCTTATCTATACCTAAAACAAAATAATCTATTTGGGCCCAAAATCATGACACAAAAATGGTTTGAGGTGAATCCCTGTAGAAATCCACCCATAGATTTATGCCTATATTTCAGTGAATATATATAGTAGGAAAAAATGAAAAATGGAGTAATAAACAAGAAAGTAATCAAAAGTAACAAAAATCCTAAATTTTCACCAACATTCATTTACATTTATTTATTAATCAACAAAACATTCACAAGAAACTCTTAGGGAAATTTCTCATAGCCTATCACCTTTAGTTCAACTATTCAATATCAAGTAACCCTTTGGGTAAGTTCTGAAAGCCTAAATCCTCTGGTTCAACTTACTCATGGATATAACGGCCAACGGGGTAGCTCACATAGTCCAACCACTTTGGTATCATTACAAAAGGCTCTCTGAGGAATAACTCACCATTAGTTCCCCCAATATCCTTTTAAAGATAAAATACAAACACTCTTAGGAATCACTCAACATCAATTCCCCTTGTGGTATGGTAACGGTAACTATAGACACTCCTATGGAGCACTCAACATGAATCTTCCCTATGGTATCACACCGTGATAAATATAACAGACACTTTGGGGAAGCCCTCAACATCAATCCCCCCTACAGTCTCACTACTCCAGTTTCGCATTGACCTGTGTAATGAAATCATGCACAAATAATTTTCACTAGCCAAATTAAACCACAAAGTAATACTTGGATAATAGCGACAAAGTGCCACACAAGCATGTCAAAAAATATCACTTCATCCTAATAGCACCATTCATGAAAAACAAAGCAGCCTAACAGACAATTCTAGACCCAATGACCAATATCAAATCAAACATGGGAAAAGACATCCATATCATAGAAAAAAACTCTATTCAAAAAGAAGATACCTAGCTCAATAAATCAAAGCATATCAAGAATTTACCAGGTAAAATTCCCTAAACACTCAATACCCTAAACAACGGAATTTGGCGATTTTGCATATATAACTCAAATACAATCTATAGAAAGGAAAACACCACCTACCTCGGTGTTGTACAATTGATATACTCCATATTCGGCCCTTGAATAAAATTAAAACATGGTAGATGCACAAAAACAACCAAAATTCTCAACCAATAATATCTCACCAGGGAGGATAAATCAAGGAACACGGCTCTAGAAGAAGGAATAACTCATCGTGGAAAATTGATGACAATTGATTCGGAGAATGGACACATGATTGGGGGATCGAAGGAGAATCGTTCCCTATGATCGATCCTAGGCAAGACGAGTCGGGAAGAAGGCATTTTTACCAATTAGAGATGACCCAGGTCTGATTTATCAAATAGAAAGAAAAGTTCACGGTGTGTATTTTAAAAGTTCACATAGTGTCTATGCCTTTATTGGACCCCGCATTAGGAAGTATCCAGGTCACCCCACACAGACATGTACTTTGCCATTACACGTCCAGTACACGGTCACCTATGACAATAGGCTACATGGTTGTAATCTTATGTACATGGCTTGTACTTCTCAAATTTCTATATTCTCCTCTTTTTCTCAAAAAAACCAGAAAAAACCCATACCTGAAAAAAAAAATTATGTATTCATACAATACAGTTGTGATGATTCTCTTATAAAAAACATATTAGAAAGATAAATTACATATATCACTCATAGTTTAAGAAAATATGTACAATTTTACCATTAATTAATATAATGTATTTTTAAATGAGATATCATTTTAATAGGATCCACTCTAACAATATTCTTGATTAAATATTCTTAAAACATTAAAATCTTCTGATAAAATATAATGGTGAAGATAAATATTATCTTAATCCTAAAAAATATATGTTTAGACAAATCCTTGAATATAATAAAATTAATTTAATAAACATATATGACTACTAACATAAGAAATGTTATTGATTAAGGAAAAATTAAATTTGTTTGAGAAAAAATTCTAAAAAATGAAGTGTTCTAGTTGTTCAATTGGTCAATCTAGACAGTTCTGAGAATCATATAATGATTTTCGTAATGTTTAAAAGTATTTTTTCTGAATTTTTACTTATGGAATTTTAGTCTCCACCTATATACTCATTGTTATTGAGTTTCAAAATGACTTAGGGGGACTATAGATTTTTTATAAACCATATTCTAGTTATGGGATTCATCTCTTTATCATTAAGGTAATTTTCTAACAATGTGACTGAATTCATTTTTTCACCTATTATTATAATAGTGTGAATTATATATTAATTATTAATATGATTTTATAGTTATAGTTATATGTTAATATTATGAGTTGGTAAAAGATCAAATTACAAGAAAAAACGATAATTATAAAGTCTAATAATATAACTTAGAGTATTTAATTATGGTCATTGAAACCTAATGGTAATATCAGGAAGTAATGTGTAATGATTCCTTAAGAAGGAATTGTTAGAGATAATTTAATTTTTTGTATATCTTCATGTAATTTAAATTTTAGTTATTAGTCTTAGATAATTTGATTCTTCAGTTTTGAAGGGTATTTTATAAATAATGTATCATTTAAAAATGTTATAAATGTGTAGGAGTTAAAAAATAAGGGGAGAATTTATTACAATTATTATTTTTAAACCTGTTGTGAAATAGAGAGTTTCTATAACAAATGACTGAAAGAGAAGGAAATCATCAAGATCCCATGGATTTATGTAAAGGTTGTGTATATTAATCTAATATTTCTTATATGTTAAGAGACATATTTTGTTAAAATGTGTTTTTATCAATAATATAATGGATTTACTACAAATGGTTTATGATTATTCATATTTTATTAGATAATATTGAAGAATATAAAATGAAAAATATATTATCTGAGATAAAAATATTTATACAGATGATTGTTGAAATATGAATAATATAGATTTTGCTAATATCAATTAAATATCTTAATGAATAAAAATTTCATTTATGATATACTTCAATCACATATAATACAGTATAAAATATAAAAACACAATTTTGTTTGATAAATATTTCTAATAAAAGAACATAAAAGTTATTCCGTAAAAAAAGTATTTTTTTCTTAACATGATATTTTGAAAAGGGTACAATGACTAGTAATCAGTGGGAGTGTGTTTTTATATAGATATGTTCAATGTCAGAAATAAAATATGTTTCCAATAAAAATTCAAAGTGAATTTTACTTAATATCCTAATATAGTTTAAGGTACAGATATTAAGAGAAATATAAATTGTTATTTTTATTTAGTATTACAATTTGAATGTAACATATTACTAAATTAGTTTAGGATATATTGGTAAATGATAATATAAATAATTACATTAATTACCAAAATATTTCGAAGAAAATCGTCTTATAATGGGCTCTGAGAATGATAAATATATACGTATAAAATGTTCTTTACAGACAATAGATGCTTGCATCCTAACATTTGATGTTAAAAATTTAATGATTTTGAAAATTCTTAAGGGGATGAACATTAAGAATATAAAAGTGTCAAAATTTTCTAAATTGGTATACATCATTCATTTTAATCACTAAAGAGTGTAGTGGGGTAGTTTTTTAACATATGGTCACATAGAGATGTGGAAGGAATTACTTATAAATGTAATGAATTTAGGAAACCCTTGAAATTATAGTAAACACAATATTGATATGAGTGTATATCACATGTGATATGTTAGAAATGATTTTATGTATATTTCTATTATGTATTCATAATGGAGTTCAGGAATATAAAATTTATCATATCGAAGGAAATATAAACTTTGTCACTATTTTGTGATGGCTATATATATATATTAATATATATCAATAAGTTAAATGATAATTGTCTTCTCAAAATAATACATTAAGTTATCCATCACTAATGATTATCATATAGTATTATATGTTTTGAATAAATGTTAAGGTTAGAGTGAGTATAATTCTTGTATAAGGAGACATAATATGATTATAATGCATAAGAATTGATTTTATACACTGAATAACCCATTAAAATATACCCCATAGAATTTTATATAGTATATATTTTTTATACTTGGGGGTAAAAAGAAAATATTTGGATTCCCCACCATAAAAATATAGTGATATACCAAACATGAGAACCTTTCATCCAATATATCTTACCAAAATAATAGTTAAGGCTTAACTAATCAGGGGGAATTGTGTATGTGGCTAATATTTTAATCAATTGAAGCTAAAATAAGATTGTATTTTTCATTTTTCATGATTATAATTACTTATGTTCCCTCGATTGAGATAGTCTGAGGATGTTCACATACACACATAGATAGTATATAAGCTATGATTATCTATTAGAGTGAGATTCATGAATATGTGATCATCCCTAAAGGTGTATGAAAAGTGATGTGTTAATTTATTTAGTTAGTCTATAATCAATGAATAATGAATGTTTGAGTAAGATATATGGAATTTATAAAATCCATGTTCCATGGGAAATTTGTATGTTTTTCAAAAGTATTAAATGAGAATGTACACTTACATATGATTTTTTAGTGGACACAGGTGTAATGATACATGTGTTTAATGGAGATCACACCAGATCCCGTGTATCTTCAGTAGTATTGATCATTTTCTAGAGGTTTATGTGTTTGGATTTAAAGATATAATTTTTCAAATTTATTTTCAATGATACATAGTATCATGGGATCAAATTTTTTTATTGAATTAATAGAGATTGAATTTTACTCAGTGAGTGGATCCAAAAGTTTTTTATATTTTATATATTTTTTTGGATGAGGATTTTACGAGGTATTTTATAAGATGTGATGCACAATGAATTTAATTATAGTTATCCAAAAGTGTTTTTGGAGATATCCAAAAGGTTTTTTGGATATAGTTTGATACATTATTGTATATGATATTGTAAAAGTGTAAATGGAAATGGTTCTATAAGTGTGTATTTCATGTGGGAACTAAAGGATATATATATGAAATCATTTAACCTATATGATGAGTTTTTGGACATATCATATTTTATGATTGGTGAATGTCATATAGTGTGACAAGAAAATAATATTATTTACTATTATATGTGTGATATCCATACTACTTCATAATTTTATTATTTTATTTGAATGAATTTTATTTTTAATATTTAAACATTGAAATAATTCTTACTAGATGTTGTTAAGTAAACTAATTCATAATATGAAACATATGGGGGTTGAATTAATAAGATAACAATGTAACTATATGAGATATTTCACAATCATTTTTTAATGAATGAGTAAATTCAGTGTTCTTAAGAATGTTCCAATGTTTTTATAATTGATTCTACTACCATATAATATTGGATTTGCACACATTCATTCTTGCTTGAAACTCATTTAATCCTTTGAATCACTTACACTTCATCATTTTCCTTTATAGGTAACTAGCATTCCATGATGGTTGAGAGTATCTTTCTCTAGTGTCAAGTGATTCTGCACAACCATTAGGTATCTCTAGATGTGGGATGTTATTAAACTTCCTCTCATGTTATCATTATCAAACACATAAAATGAATATGGATGACATTATTCAATGTAATAAGGTATAAATCACTATTTCTTTAGTTTATATTAGAATTATTTTATTTTATAAAGTATAGTGTTCCAATATTTTGGTTTCTAATACATTTTTTCTACATAATGCAAGAATTATACAGTCATATGAAACCCAAAAAAATTATCAATCTAACATTGATGAGAATGTGTGTCATAGAATATAAAAAAAATGTATATCCAACAATACTGGATATCACCTACTCAGTGTCACCCACCATACAGAATCATCTCTAATCCGATCATTAACACTTTGGGTCTGATGGGAATTTTTTTACAGTGGTCTATAATGACATATGATTTTACTAAATACTAGATCATAAATAAATATCATATTGAGTGTCTTACCTTACATGAAACCCCACACAATTCCAACAATAATGGTACCTTAAAAAATAAAATTATTCAGTATGACCGATATATTATGGCTATTAAATTGGTTGGTATCAATTAAAATAACCACCCTATAATAAAAATATATAAAATGATATATAAATATAAGTTCCATTTTTCAAAATATATTTTATTTCCACCGATATATTTTTATATTAAAATTAGTTTCTATCACATTTAGAACATGAATTTTATATAAATAACTTAATTTTTTAATTACACACAATGAAATTAGCCGATGTATACTTATTTGGATTTTTAAAATAATTTTTTAGTTGAATAATGAAAAAATAATGTTTTTTATTACAGGATAAATTTTATTACTTTACAAATATTTAGGAAAGTCATAGATATTTTAATTGATAAAATATTTTTTTATGAAATAATGTTATTCATTTTAATGAAATTATTTAAATAATTTAAAACATGTGATTAACATTATAAAAAAATTAATATCATAATTCTAATAAAAATTATTTTATTTATCTTTTTTTATTATGTATTTTTATTATAAAATATAGTTTTGGCTTAATCTGAATGATACATAACATTTTTTGTTTGATAATAAATCAATTTGTGTCCTAAAAATTTATACTTTTTATAATTAGGGCACATATGTAAATTTTAATCTTGAAAACAAACATTTCAATAAAATTGTTTTTACAATTTATATGTTTTCATTTTAAAATTAAAATTTTCATCAGTTAGAATTATTATTTTCAAATTTTAAATAATATGGTTCAAATTACGTAAAAAGTTTAAAATTGATATTTTTCATTTAAATCTATTACTGTGGTTGATAAATAATTTTCCTTACAAAAGTAAAAGTGGTAAGAATCGATTTTCTAAGTTGAAATGATCAAAAAAGGCTTTAAAAGGCTTGTAAATGTATTTTAAAAGTGTGTCCCAACCAAAATAACCTAAATTCATATTTTTTCCATTTTTTGGCTTTTATCCTTGAATAGAAACTTTAAATTATGTAAAATGTAATAGGTCATCCCCAAATTGTGCTCCTTTTCACTAATAAAAAGGGAACACTCTCGCCAATTCAAGTCACACCTTTCCCTTTAATTTATCTAAATAATATGTAATTTTTTCACCTAGATCGATATATGAATTACTCAAACCTCTTTTCACTATTTTTTATTGTAAGGACTCTATTTTCATGGATATTTATAAGAGAAAACTCATGATCTTGACGCAAGTATTATCTTATTCTTAATATTTTATTCATAATACTCATCTTCCAAACATTTTCTAACCACATTAATATAATTAAATCTATATAATTAATATACAATTATGTAATTAAGTTAATGGAATGTCAATTATTTTAAAATTTCCTTCCACAAAAAACAATATAAAGCTAATAGTATGTACTTGAGGACCACCACCACCACAATGCATCATTTTTCGTTTTTCATCTTCATTTTAATTCTTTGTCCAAGAATCTTAAAATTTGATTCAACACCACTAAAAAATAAAAATAATAACATTATTATTATTAAAAAATGATATTATTCCAAAATAACCTCTTTCATAACAATTCATCCATCAATTATGGTATGTTCAAGTTTGGATCAGTTTAACAGCCTACATAAATGATTTAAAAAAATCATGGATAATTATGGGAACTTAAATACTAATGTTATGATATGTTAATAATAAATTTTTGATTGTTTTTTGCTTCTATAATGGATATATTAAGAATTTATATTATTATTAAAATAACATATTTGAAAAATAAAATTACTGAAATAAGCAGACAAATAATCAATTTTCATTCAAATATAAGAAAAAATGACGTAATAAATAATACACATATGACAATAAATGATTGACATAATAAGCCATATATTTTATAAACATTAATTAATTATTTATGACATCAATACCCACATAAAGAAATCCCAGAATATCTATAAGATTCGTGTCTTTGGGTTATTAGAAACATAACAAAATATCTTGAAATAAGGATAGAACAATATTATTTAAAAAACCAATAACAATATCAATGATTCCTTTTATCTTCTAAAACTATAGGGGATAACATGTGGGAATACATAAGAAATGGGTGAGATATAAATCCTAGTAAGGGAAAAAATAAAACAAATGATGAAAGTAATACATGTTAGTCAAGATTCATATCAAGGTGACATTAAAAGGGGTGAGAATAATAAACATGGACATTGAATAATGATAAATGATGATAACATCAAGGAAATATTAGAATGTGGAAATATCATAAAACATGAAATAATAAGAGTCTTTAAAGGATAAAATTAAATATGTCATATCATAGTGTTCTCAGCATTACCTCTCATAAAAAATACTTGTAATATCATGATATAAAAAAATTACATATTACATTGGAGGGCTATATAATTCCTAGCCCCCTTGTTGCATTCTTATTATGTAGATGCATATGTCTGCCACATAGAACACACAACATAAGAAAAAAATTCATCACTTTTAATACGATTGTTAAGGAAATTGGTTAAAATAATTGTATGTAATGAATCAATAAAGGATATTGTTTCCTAGGTGAATTCCCTTGAGTAGAAATGGGGATGGGTATACATAAAACATATGAATGTCATGGAAAATGAAGGGATAATTTCTACAGCATAATTGGTGTAAATAATGTTTTATATAAGTGTTTAATGAGATATAAATGTGGTATCTTTTTACATATAAATAATAAGAAAAATAAATGGATTTGTTAAAACATATCCCAATATGAACAATTGGAAATGAAATGGCATAACTCAAAGAATATCCTTGAATAAAGAAAAAGAAGAGACAATCCCATAAACATGGGAGAGCTCATCTAAAAGGTTTTTATGAGTTTAGTATGATAAAATAAACATATTGGAATGGATTTAGATAGGTATAGGGATATTAAATTAACTATTAATGAGTTTTGAAAGAAGTGTAATGGTATTTTTGGTGGGTATTTATAGAATAAGATCAGGGAGTTCTATATTAATTTCTTAGACATAGGTTTTGGACATTATATGATAAAATACTCAAAACCAAAAACATTCCAATGGGGTTTACCATGTATTATACCAAAGATGTGTGGTTTTCAATAATTTATTAGTCTAATAATCAAACATGTTACAATAATTACACTGGATATGTGGAATTGAGTCATGTTCACAAAGAATTGATTTTAAAACCTTAAAATTTAATATAGGTTTTTGGTGGATTCATTAAAGAATTATATAAATAATTAAATCAATTCAAAAACACTTTAATTAAATATTTAATTAAATATTTATTATTTTATTCCTATTATATAATTTATTTAATAACCTTTTGGGTATTATGATGTTATAAAAATCACCATATACTTATACCATATTTAATTTTTACCCAAAATTCAAAGATTTTAGAAAATTTTGAAAAATTCACTGTTGGATAATTTTGACATGCATATTTCAAAAATAATATTTATTTTATAAATATAATTTCATAAATATGAAAATTTTCATTTTTATATAAAAGTCCCTATTTAGTAGAAAATATTAATTTTTACGATATTGACCACCATCTGGGCATTATAAAAATTACGTTGAACTTCATTAAATTATATCATCATTTATATTTAAATAAATATTATTTAATTGAAATATTTTGTAAAAAACAACATATTTCAAATATTATTTAAATTATCCAAAGAGTGAATTAATTGTGAGTTAATATTTCCCAAAAAAATAAAATTTTTATTTCCTCGTATAAAAATATAATTTTTATCAAACTCCTTATATAAATTTTTACAATATAATAATAAAAAGGGATAAATTTAATAATTATTTAAATAAAAATAAAAATATATAAATTCATATTACTATGTTAAAGATACATAACCCCTTATTACAGAAGTTTACCCACTAATGGTATGGTGTGTGGTGGTGGTTCTTTCTTGGGGTGGCTCCACAAGCATGGATTACGCCATGATCCCGATAATCATGACAATCTACCATAAATGGTTTCTCTTGAGATTTTTTTCACAGAATCATGGATTGGGATTTGTCAAGGTAAAATCATAGAGATATTATCTCCCTTAGATGCTATTATAAATAGGCTTCATAGGGTAAAATCATACTTGTTGAGGTCAAAACTTCTTCTACATGTTTCAATTAAAAATTATCGTAACATATAACATGTATTATTATTAAAATTTATATTCATTGGATACATTATGAATTCTTAATATGATCAAAAAAATTTAAATCCAATAGTCTATATAGACACACAAAAAACTCATTTAGTGCATGTTTTTTCAATAAATATATTTATTCATTATTATTTTATTCATTCAAAATGGATTTTCATTTATAAATGTTTAGGTGATTATATCATCCCCCCTTAACAAATTCCCCACTAAAAATTTAATTTTTTATGCTAGAACATTTGAGGTCACTTCTATTTCATCACTTCTTCTAGTTCCCATGTATCTTTCCCAAACATGTGGTTCAACCACAACAATTTTACCAGATATGTTATGTTTTTTCATGGAACATTATCTCTATGATATATGATCTTAACTAGATGCTCCTCGTATGGAAGATCATTCTCCAATGGTACAACCTTTGGATTTAGTACATGTAAGGGGTGAGGTATGTTCTCCCTAGAGTGAGATATATAGAAAAAATAATGTACATTGGATAGGTTAGGTGGGACTTCTAGTCTATATTCCCCAATTAAAATATGATCATGAATATCAAAGGGGATGATGTGTCTCTGACTAAGTTTTCATATCTTCATAGACCTTGTGAATTTCTTTTATGATTATATATAAAGGAACACCTTAGATCCTACCTCAAACTCTAGGTATCATCAATGAATGTTCACATCACATTTATATTAACTTAGGATGGATTTAATTTTATAATGAATGGTTTTATCCTTATCTATCATCTCTTAGATAAGGTAAGGTACCATGAGCTTCCACTATCCAACTTCATCCCATAATGATGGAGTCAAACACATATTCTTATACAGAGGATTATAAGGATCCATCTGAATTCTATAATGGATACTAGGGTTATATTAGAACTACATGAGTGAAAGTTAATGGTAAAAATATCCTTGGAAATCCATTAAACCTTATCTCAAAATATCTTCTAGAGTTTGAAAATTTCTTTCAGAATTACCTTTCATTTAATGGTGATAAAGAGTACGGAATATCACATCTAGTTCATATTAATGGATTCTCTAGAACCCTAATTTAAGACTAATATATCAATTACATACCTTGGTGAGTGGTATTTCATGTATTATTACCAATTCTCTTATATATATCAAGGTGTGTTTGTCAATAGTTAAATTTTCCTTTCTAACAATGGAATATTCCAATTTTTTAAGGTGATTAACTACAAACCCTATAAAGTTATTTCATTTATATGTATAGGGGAGTCCTATAATGAAATACATGTTCATGTTTTCCCACTTCTATATTGTTATGTTTAATGTTATCATTATAAACTTTAAATTGAATCATTCATACTTGACTTTTTGGCATACCAAGCATCGAGAAAAAAATTATAGAACCTCTCTCTATGTTATCCAACAAAAAATTTTCTTTATAACTCTTCAAATATTACTGATTCTAGGATTAATTAAGATAGATGAGACATGTTTATCATCTAAAACAATTTTTCTTTGCTTTGTTTTTATGGTAAATATATTTTGGTTCCAAACCTTATGATTCCATCTTTAGAAAAGTTGATCTCCATAATATTTGTTACCTTTATCTATAGCTCCTCATCATATATTTATTCCCCCTTTATCCTCTCAAGAATGGATGGTTAAATATTTTTTTGGGAAAGGTATTATGAAGTTCCTTTTAAGATTCCCATTCCCATCCTATTCATGATTAGGATGATTGGAACCCTTTTAATCCCCATCATGGATATAATTATTATACCCCTTTTATTTGGATCATAATTCAATTTGTTAATCTTTATAGTATAATTATTAATTGGAAAATCATAATCATTGATCATCTATAATCACATTCATTCTATATCATACTTTTATTGTATAATATGAGAAGGGATCAAGAGTATATGGGTGGGAGAGAATGGTGCAGTCCAAGTGAACCCCCCCCTCTAATAAAGAGATTAAATATTATTCAGTAAAGCTATAGGGGAATTATAAATGATGAATAAATTACAAATAATCCATTTTATAGATAAAATTACAATGAAATTATTTATAACCACCATATTTGGTGCATATTTAGATACTTTTATGTTAATATATACGTAAAGATTTTATAACTCGTATATATGACAAAATTCTCCATCTAGGGATAATGTCCTCAAATACTAAATGTGAAGATCACTTCAACCAATTATAAATAATCCATTGAGTAGTTCTTCTTATATATATATATATATATATTAAATTCATGGTATATATAGGCCATAATGATTTCATCTTCCAGGATTAAACAGCCGAATCCTTTTTGGATGCACCACTATAGATCACAAATCATTCCTCACTACTGGGAAATGAGAACACATCTATAGTGATTATCTAATTCTTTCACTCTTTCTTTCTCTCCTCTCATTCATAAATATAGAAAAACTAAAATCCCTTGGAGTTATCTTAGTTAGTGGGAATAAAAATCTTGATTATTTTCTAAAAAAATGATGATATTACCCATCCAGTACAAGGAAAATATGGATATCTATCATAGATATTGATATGGGACTTCCTTAAATTACCACATTTTTAATGATCTATAAATATTGATTTACTAGGGATATTATTCCACAATAATGTTACTTTATCTACCCAAAATTCACATTTTTATACATTTCATGTATATTTACCTTTATCATGGTATTTTGTACAACATCCAAATGATCCCCATGTTACTCATTACCATCGGTGTTGATAAGAATATATTTATTAAAGCCAACCATTTTTAAGGTAATCCCCAAAGACTATATTAATTAATTATATGAATATAGATAAATCATTAGTGATTCCAAACAGAATCACTTAGAATCTATACTATCGATAACTTGTATGAAAACCAGTCTAGGGAATATCCTCCTTCTTCAACTTTACATGATAATATACCCAATGATGACCCAACTTATAGAAGTATTGATCTCTATGTATCTTATTGAACAACTCATCAATCCATGGTAGATATTTTTCTTCTTCTGTATGATCTTGTCTATATCATGATAATAATTAAAGAGGTGAATTGACTCATCCTTTTTATTGAATAATAGGATTGGATGACCCCATAGTAAAGAAGATGGGCATATAAACCATTCATCCAAATTATCATGTAGTTTCTTATTCATCTCTTTATGTTAAAAAATGGCCATTATATATGGTTTCTTGGATATTGGAAATGAATCAATTATTAGTTCAATTAATAACTAATCCACACATCTTTAAGGGAGACCAAAAAATTCATCGGGAAACACATCAACATATTCCCTTAGAGAGGAAAATTCTTCAAGGATGATATTTTATCTATACTCAACCATTTTAAAAATATATTATTTCAAATAAGTAAATAATATCCCTAATATAAGTGATGATACCTAATAATATACATACTCCTCCTTGAACTTGTAATGAATGAAAATGAAATTCATTGAAATAGATTATAATTTACTTCTCACAATAATTTATGTTATCTTTGTATACGTTTTGGTACCCAAATATGGAATATGAAAAAATAAGAAAAGAACATTAAAAAATGGTACAAAAGGAGGATGATTCATGATTCAACTTTGAAAATCCCATAAGCATCGCGACTGGTACCAAGATATGGTTTTTCTCTGCAAAATCATCATACCAGAAGAGACGATCACCTCTATGAGTCCTAGGAGAGTAAAGAATGTCTCTATGTTGTGTAGGTAAGGGTGGTCACCCTTGAATGTCCTTAAAATAATATGTAAGCCCCTATTACCTCTATGGATGGAACTAAGGAAGGCACTGCATCATAGAGGGGATGCCAGTTGACTTCGCAACTCTGAGAAACATGACTAAATCTGCCTCTAATGGGGGAGTGCACATTACTTCGTGTATCACCCTTATAGCATCACACCCCCTGGCACCTATGAATACCTATATCCCCCCATTCTAAGGGATTAAAACCCCAACCATTAATCTTCGAAAATCCTAAATTATGAAACATTATTTTCTTTTTGAACTAATTGGGAAAATGAATCATCTGAGGTAATTAAGTGTTGAAATTATTTTTTCCATTTGCATATATCTACCACTATTTTAAGAAGAGATGCCCTTTGTAGAGACTATTGGTCATTGAAAAGTAAGGAGACCCCATTGGGTACTTGGGACGTTTCAAATCCATCATGATTTTAGAATCACCCTCCAAATACATGTGTACTCTATGATTTGGATGGGACATTATGCCTCTCAATGATCTACTCTTTGAAAATCCATATCCTCTTTTATCCATTTTTTTCTGTGAGCATATGAGCCCAATGAATCCATGTTCTCTATGATCCCCTATGCTTTGAGAGCCCCTGAGCTCTGAGAATCCATGTCTTCTATGATCCCCAGAGCTCTAAAAGACCATGATCATTGAGAAATCCATCTCTGCGAGGTCTCTTTCTTTTTGAACCCCTCTTCCATGTGGCCCTAAAGGCATGTATGAAGTGATTTCAAAGTCCATTGGGTGGTGCTTCATGTTGTGTTTCCCTGCCTCATGCTTCTTCCTATACGGAGCGCTAACAGATAAATCTTATTCATGTAGACACTCTAACATGGACCCCTCAATGGATCACACTCCACAACCTTGTTCACCAATGGAATTTCGGATGCCTTCCCTTCACCATGGGTTAAAGTGCACCAGTTATGTATGTCATAGGGTTAATGAGTGAATCCTCCCTGTTGGAGCTGTAGGACATTAAACTTCCATGCACCTGCATCCACGACACATGATGTTAAACTATGATCCTCACATGAGCGAAAATGTTAGAGGGGACTGTCAAGGGGATGGGAACCAGCGACTTATCACTCCTCTCTCCCTATGAGCTTTGTCTCCTTGTGCTACTTGGGAAGTCATTGTGTAAGCCCCAACCCAACATGACATGGTGTTCCGGGTACGATTTTCATATCCTCATCATACATCTGGACCCCAACTTTGGATTCCCTCATGGGGTAATCCCCTATATCCTCTTTGGATAGCTAACCATGCATAATCCATGTTCTATTACTCATGGATGCACATTTCGTGATGTGCTCTTCATGTCTTTGCTGCTTCTTGTTTCTCACACCGAGCATGAATCACATGGAATTAGTTTAATCATCGACCATGACATTTTATTTGGTCTGCCTTAGTGTTTAAGACACATCCCCCACCCAACCAAACTATATGGACTTTCATCCTTTCCCATATTCAAGCATGGTATGTAGGAAGCCTCTTCAAGGTTCAATCCCATCACTCATTGGTCCCGACCTCTTCACGTCAGTTCACCCTAATCCCACATGATGTTAAACTGTATAACCCTTTCATTCTATAGGACTTTAAACTATGTGTAGTCCAACTATGTGTTTTTTGATCCTTGTCTCCTTAGACAGGGTATGTAAGAAGCCTCCCTATGGTTCAACCCTGAACACTGGTAAACATTGGCATTACCTTTATTGGGACCCACATCCTTGGTCTACCCTTTAGTGGGGTCATATCATTTCCTAGGAATCTATCCATTCATGATCCCCATACTCAATCCATACTCCTCCAACCAAGAGTGTCCCTCTTGTGATGGGATGCTAACAATACATAATCCCCAAAAATGTATTCGGGTTTCTGTCCATTGGGTAAAACATAATCCTTACCTCATCATGAACTACATGGACATTGATTCCCTTCCATGGGGATATGTAGGAATCCTCCCTATGTTTCAATCCTAGAATCCATGTCCTATCCTGGTATATCCTTCGAGCCTTTATGTCTCGGGAGGATCGTGGATTAACCCGGAGGTTCTACTTCATCTAGGTCCCAATCCATGAGCTCCATTATCATTGGTCACCTCTTCAAGTCTCCCATTTCCCCATAAAAATATATGGACTTTGATTCCCTACCATGTAGATACATAAGAACCCACCCTGAGGAACAATCTGAGCACTACTATCGTCTTCACGTCAGTTCCATCTCATTCCTCATCACTTAATTCCACCCTCCATCATCCATCAAGATTATTACCATGGCTGGCACATCCCAGTGAGATCAACAAATCTATCTAATTGTTTCCCTTTGAAGAACCTAATAATCTAACCATAAATAAGCCGCACCCCACCCCCATAACCATCCAACCAAGAGTGTACCTCTTGTGATGGGAAGAAAATCATGTGTAATCCCCAAACCACCCATTCGAACTATGTGGGTTTTGACCCCCATCCTCTAAACAGGGTATGTAGGAAGCCTCCCTGAGGTTCAATCCTATATAATGGTAAACCTTGGTGTCCCCTTTGTGTGGAACCATTCACCTCTTTGATTCACCATTTTTGGTCTCTAAATCAGTCTTCATGGTGGGAATCGTTCCCCTTTGTGGGACATGCCATCCTAGGTCCCTCTTTATTGAGCGTTCTGACCCATCAATCTTGTAAACCCTCTAGGTGCTCCCTCATTGGGATGTACTCATCTGATCAACTTTCATAAGTGTTATGATCAGTCTGAACCACCTTATCTATATATTAATCTCATAGCATACCCTATTTGAAACATGAGAAGATGATAAAAACCTCAGAGACATGCCTATGGAATACAATTCCCCAAACTAGATGTGGGATGACTCAGGATTCTGTGTCCTCAAGAAGAACTATCATAAGTGGACAATCTAGGTGTACCAGTGTTCCAGCATCCAAATATTCTATCGATGACCAACATGACTACTCCCCTAAACGAAGGTAACTTCCTTGACTTGACCCCTTGGAATGTACTAATAGATGCAATGTAATTAAATGAAATCCACAAAGATATGGATCTAAGAAGAGTTTCACAAAAAACATCTTAATCAGCAGGGGTGAATCGAACAAGGAGAAATATTATAAAAATGAATCCATAGAAGGAGAGACTGATATATCGTCATCCCATTTTGATCAAGGATCAAACATCACTGATGAAATGATGGATGTTTCTTGCTTTTGGAGAGTGGGAATGTGGGGAAACAACCGTCTCATCCCAATAGACAGATGTGCACCCTGATTAAAGCATTAGAAATAGGAATGGTGAAACCAACATGAAATTATTCTCCTCTCTATGAGGATTAGTAGTGTTTGGGACATCAATAGATAATCATGTCACTAGATCCAGCTATCAGACACTAGATCCAGAGATACAAATAGTGGGCCAGGCGTGAAACTCACCAGGAGTTGGGTAGTTAATTTTTGGGTATCCTGGTATGTAATTTTTTCAGCATGAATCATTCTACCCACCATGGAAGATCAAATGGCACTGAGGAACTGGGCATCGCCTTCCTACTATCTATACTGAAGGATGAATTTTCCTACTTTGCAGGACCAAATCTACAGCTACAAGAAACCAATCACCACCCACCTATAGACACAGGGGAAGGGGAAATGCCAACAAGAAAGTCTTGCATGAGTCCGTATCTTCTATGACATCTTCTATGACCATGAGTATTGATCACCCATGCCCCATCTCACCTTCCAAATTTATTCAAAGCATTGTGATTAATACTCTTGTCTATTGATACGAAAGATAGAAGGTCATCCCAACATGGGATATGTCCTCCATGACCTGGTGGCCTCCAAGCCCCATCAACACCACTACCCAAAAGGCCCGAGTAGGGAGCCACTTCTCCCCACTCCGACTTTCATCACCTTCGGGAGATTTTCCTCGGAGAAATATTATGATTCAATCCCTTATAAAAATTATGTAAGGGATTCTCGAGTCCTCCCAACTATGAATTCATCCAAGGAGATACTGAGGAGGGATCCCACCGGGTTGCATCACCATCACCATCCAGTCCCATAGCCCAATGAGTAGGGGGTCCATACCCCTGTATAGTCGGCCCCATTTTGGCTGACCCAAAATCAATGTCAGGTGCATGTTCAGGAAGAAGCCCACAAAGGGGTATCATCTTCCACAGTTCCTGTGGCCCAGGCCACCACCGTCATGTGCTATTATCCCCATGTTGTATTTATGGAGAAGATACACTACCCTATCCTAGAGAAGGGATGCTTCCATGCCCAGTCTAGAGTGAGGCACCAGCTACCCCACAAGCTGGTTACGTTGACTTCCTCGGTCCCTGGTGCAAGCAGTAGTCGTCGTGGGCCAACCCGTGATGATAAAGTCTAGTAAAAAGGTCCTCCCCATACCATCATCAGATACAGTGGAGGTACTCCCTAATATCTTATCCAGTGTGGAGATCCTCCACATTCCACCATTATCCGCCCGAGCGGAGGTCCTCCCCACCATGCTAACACTTAGCACGAAGGTCCTCCCCATTCCATCTGTCTCCGGTTTGAAAAATTACCCTTCCTACTAGGTTATCAACACATGGATACTTTTTTCCTAATCACATACTAGCATAGAGTTCCTACCAGTGTTCTCACTGACTATGGTGGAAGAACTACTTGCATCATCGACAGTGGTTACGAGGGTCATTTCCGTATCCAGTATTGTCAGTACGAAGGCCATAATCATACCACAATTACCAGAGCTAGCCGACGTAGATGTCCTTATAATGATACAAAAAATAACCATGGATTTACTCCCCATGCTCTTTCCATATCTAGTAGAGTCCATCCCCATTCCAACACCCTCAATCACAGAGGTCCTCCCCGTGTGCCATTTGATATTTTCCTAGGTGCTTCTCACACCCTATTTTGTCTGAGCACAGGTCCTCCCCTCTCTAGAATAAACACCAATGGTGGTACTCCTCATGTAAAAAATCTTCCCTATCTTTAAGAACCATCCCGGGGTAAGAGGGCGGGTCATTGCTGCCATAGGAAGAATCTTGAAAATCATCAAACTGCAATCAAACCTGTCCACTTTTCAGATTCTGAAGTGGAGTGAGATTCAATGACGGAACCATTACCCCAATCCTTTGTGTTAGGGAATGGTGTGGGAAAAAGGAGTATCATCCTTATTCTTTCCAAAAGTGAGGTGCATTATATCCATGTGTCCCTCCAAATATACATACCTGAGGAGGAACATTTGGACCCTTTTCAGGGTATGGTCATGAAATCCACCTTATCGTCAATAGAGTCATTATCTACCTAAACAGGAGATCAAAAAGAGATGATTTGGGGACCAATAGAGGAAAAGAAAAATTTTGACCAATCTTCAATGATTGTATCCCCTGCGTGGGATGTAGTTATCATTAGTCCATCTTACATGGATGTGGTGGTGCAATCAGTTCATTCTTCGGAAGACTACCCAAGATGCAGTGTCTTTTTATCTCACGTTCCATACTATCCATAGGCCAGTATACACCAAAAATGTCTTATTTAGTGCCGTTACCATTCCCATAACCACCTCTAGTCGAAGAGTGGGGAAATCAAGGGATGAATCCTGAGTATGAGCCAATAAATTTTTGAGACATTCTCACAGCTGTCATTTTCTCAAAGATGTTTTGGCAAATTTCAATTGCAAGCATCAGAATTCTAGACTCCCTTACCAAGGATGAGGATATTTCCCTCTTCCAGACCTTGGGGATGTCAATTTTTCATCTCTATTGTTAGTCGTTAGCTTACGCCAAGAGTGGGGAAAACTATGATGACATTGTCCAGCAATGCCGCCTGGTCTAGTTGGCCACAATTCCTATTGCTCATAACCTTGCATCGCCTGGTTATCATCAGATAATCCTAAAACAATGCATCTGTAGCTTCATTGTGCTTCAAAATGTTATCAATGAGGCTTCCGGACAAGTCTATATCCATGGATGGAGGCAGTATGATGCCCTACGTTTCAGTCATATTTTGTGCCATCCTAGTTCACATGGTGATATCGAGGATATGGCTTAGGGTGTCATCATAGTGAACATGATAATTCATGAGATATACCTATAGGGGGGCACTGGAACAATGCCTATAGAAGAGTAAAAACCCATCAGGGTAGTACAAAACTTGAAAGATCTTGCAGGTGTCCATACGCACAAACAAAAAAATTCTCTTAGCCTTCCGACAACATTTGATTCATTGCCTCTTAGTTGAGATGGAAAATAGAAAATTGGGACTGTCAAACCCACCAAACCATGTGGCTTAGAATAAAATATAGATGATAAACCTAAAAAGGAGGCATTGTTTGAACAAATTTCCGAACAAAAAAAGATGGTTGACAAGCTCCTCACCGAGCGTTCTGCGGAATGGAGGTCAGATTATGGTAATCCTCAACCTGGGATGTAGGAGCAGGGGTAGGTATAGCTTCCTCCTTGTGAGTGGTCTTTTTTGGATCTCGACATCCCTACCCATCTTTGAAGGGTAGAGGACAATGTTTATAGAAATAATCTATGATATGTGTCACCAAATACCCTTGAGAATGATGATGACCTACCTCAAAACTTGGATCAGGTTCCTTCAGATGCTCTATAGGTCCCATCGGCCACTCCATAGGTCCCACCAGCCACTCCACAGGTTATTCCTCAGCTCCTTGGGTATTTCCACTAGCCACTGCATGGGTCGTTGGGCCTTTTTACCATGTTGAAAACCAGAAAATGCATTAGTGTTTAGGGACCTAAAGCAAGATAGAAATCCTCATCCAGATGATTTGATTGCAACACTCATTACTTGCCTCAATGTTCTTGAAACTCGATAGGTGTAAATCCCTCAAGATTGAAGGACCTATCCAAAATGGGTTGAAGATTTTCCATTACCCTCAGATTTTAGAAATCCTACCTTCCCCCCTCTTAATGGGAGGGTTAACTCACTGCAGCATTAGACCCACTTCATTTCAAGGCGTGGATTCGTACTAGGAACTCTGTCAAAACAAAAATCTTCTATGACCTAGTGTTTCATACAAAAATTGGTAGGGAACACGTTTGTATGTTACATCAATCTACACATTGAGTTAATAGCTGGTTTGGAGGATATTCGTTGGTATTTTCTCTTCCACTTTAGTTCTGAAACCCAGAATACAAGTATTTCTTACATCTTCCCGGAAAATTAGAGGCCTTACGAGCATGTCATAGACATTGTCACCAGGGGAAGGGCCTCACATATTCTCTCAATATTCTGTTAACTCATGAAGAGCCTTCAACAATGTGGATGGGGGAACATGAAGACTGAACAGGTCCCTTATCTCACTACTCAGAACTTCCCAGGCTAGTTCTAGGATTTGTCTGACAGACCTCAATGATTAGAAAATCCATGAATAAATCCAAGATGGCTTGTCCATTGCCTCTAGTGGCTCTCGAAAGAAAAGATTCCAAGGAATAGACCACCGCAGTAGCACAAATAGAGGCCCCCATGTAGACTGAATTATTATTGGTAGAGCCACCTCCAAAGCCTCATCAAGGCCCACCACCTTTGGTATGGCCTCTGTCTCAGCAGCACCCTCCAAAGAAAAGGTAGGCACCCCCGCATAACACGCCACCACCACGTTGGAAGGATAATCAGTTTCCACCTCGTCGACAGGACTTGTTATATCCTCATTAGTTCTAGGCTCCCAAATAACTTTTCATAGATTTGAAGAACCGGACCTAATAATTTAATGAGCCTTAGGTTCCCGGTTGTTTCTGAAGCACCTTGGACTAGGGAATCCTGGGGTTTCCAAAATGCAAGAGGCTCGAAGAGGTGGATCTCACAGATTTACCCAATTACTACCCCTATCACCGGTTCCTTGGGAACACCCTCAAGAAGTGATATGTGTTTAAAAACTATATTCAAGATCATGTCAATAACACAATAGTCATATTGGTTCCAACCCCGAAACATGTGGCATGTGTGTTTATAAATCCTGACAGTGACATTGATGGGGAATGGAAGTAGGTTTTAAAATGTGGGTCTCAAAACTACGTTGAATGAATGGCTCAAAAACAATTATTTCATGCCCATGGTATTATTTGTGCACATTTAAATCATTCTGAGCCTTTATAATTCACTACTATACCTTCAACTACTAACTCTGCATCAATATCTTTGCCTTCGTCCTCCTTGGAGATTAAGAACCAATGATGCAAGGGAAAAAAATCTCTCTGCCTATGCCAAAACCGTATTGTACTCTCAGGGGGATTTCCCCTAGAATATGCCTAACAATGGTGGATTCTTAATTTGATGTCCAGGGGTACACTTCGGTCAATATTGTTGAGCTAGTAAACCCTTACATGGTTCCCGATGATGAAGAGCACCAGGGTTACCTTCCCATCCTCCCCAGTCGATGCCTGCATCAATGAAGCTATGGGAATGTGAGTCATCAGAATGCATTGCCCAGTGCTTCCAGCCATGTCATGCCTAACACCAAGACTAGAAAGTAGGCCCAGTGCAGATCATAGCACGCGCAACTCTCTCAGCTCATTTTGTTTGATTCACCCACTCTGATGTTTTTACTACTTGATCAGAAAGAGCCACCGTGATCATGCTATGATCACCCATGTTCCATTATGTATGGAACTCAATCATCTGACCATTATCTGGTTTCCAATCTACACTGTTTAGATAGTGAGTAGTGGGACATTCCCAGAACCATCCAAAATCATCAAGTTCAACCAGCAGCGCCCTTCATACCTCTTTCCCCAGAGTGACCTCTTATCCGTAGATGCGTACGCCTGTACTGGAAAAATGATTTACTCAAGCATACACCCATTATTCATGTGATTCTCTCTATCCTCTAGGCTCTTCACCTGTCAGCAGATATGTGTGAATCCCTTGTGGAGGAATTAGTAAGCCCCATCCAGTTTGAGATAGAAGTATCATCCACAGAATCCTTCCATGATGGGGAAGTAGAGCATGAGGAATGTCCGTCAATATTCTCTTTCTCTACAAAGGATGAAGGCTCTCATATACAGGGACACATCCTCCCATTGTATATCACTGGAAGGTTCAATGGTGTAGAGTTCTGCTGCTGTCTTGTCAACATGGGCTCTAGTATCAACCTTATCTTGACCCAGACAATCCGTAAGATGGGGATGTATAAAATGTATATGAGTATCTCTGACCTGAAGATTCATGGTTTTGATAGGATAGAGAACACTTGGGTTGGAACGATCCACCTAAATACCTAGTTAGGTGGCTTAGTCTCCTGCACCAAGTTCATTGTTGTCTCACAGGGCACTGCTTACAACACATTGAAGGGTAGACCATGTCTCAACCTATATGTGGAAGTCCCTTCCTCAAATCACCAATGCCTTAAGTACTCCCTTAATGGATGATTAGGAATAATCCATGGTGATGCATATCCCTTTGCCTCTTGCAATTCCCACTACCTAAATGTCGACTACTATAAGAGAAAGGAAAACAAGAATTTGGCTAATGAGATGGAGCATGATATGGCTACAACCGACCTATGGACATACCTATATGAAATCTACATTTTCCTAATTCACTGATTAGAGTCCACAACCCTGGACATGGGGTAAGGTTTTTTTGCCTCTGGACTGAGGGAATGCATGTTCCCATGTCTAAGGAATACTGTAAAATAAAATCATATTCTTCATAAATCATGCTCAGGTGATCCCAGACCTCCTAATCCTATAAGGTATCAAGATGATAACCCTATGGTAATAGCAATACGTCATACTTATCTGTTCTTTGGGGATGAGTTGAACTAGTTTAAGCCAACACACCACTACTCCTTTGATATTATTAAGCGTGTCCCCTTGGGTCAAAGGCTTGATGGAATTAGATCAACATCTTTCATCTCCATGATTTTAGCAGTATGAGATCCCTCCAGTAATGATTCTACCATTGCTTTGGCTGGCTCTATCATTCCATCAGGATTTGTTGGCTAAGAAAAGATACCTCCTACAGATGATGTTATAACCATGGATGAATAAGGTTATTTGAATGATTCCCCTCCCACATTCGAAGAGTGAGTATCCACTACAGTTGATGAATTGGTATAGGTGGACCTTAATACTAAGATATATCTAAAACCAACATCGATCATCATATAAATGCCTGAAAAAGAGAAAAAAGATACGTGGATTTCCTAAAGCAGCATCATGATGTATTTTCCTAGAGTTATGATGAGATTCCATGGCTAGATCCTCAGGTCACCATCCACTATCTTGGTCTCCTAGTAAATCATCACGGGTTCAAACAACCTCCTAGAAATATGTACCATTCTAATGATTCCATTGTCGAGGACATAGTTAATAAAATAGTTACAGAAAAATTCATCAAGGAAGTCTTGTACCCTAAATCGATAGCCAACATCGTTCCCATCTAAATAAAGAATAAATTGGTTAGAGTCTGCATCGAATTCTGGGATCTCAAACACCACTGTCAGAGGATGAATTTCCCTGCCCATGAAGAATGGTGTCGATTATTAGTGGGATGAGGAGTCTTAGAATTATTTTGAGGAAATCAAACAGTACCTACTACAGACTCCAGTTCAGATGCTTCCTATTTCTAGAATGTTGTTGGTCCTCTATGTGAATACTCAGGAATGGTACCCTAACACCATTATATCTCAGAAGAACTACGAGGTGATAGATAATATTTTATAATATATTAGCTGCATGATACTTGATAATGAGACCAGATGTTCCTCAATCAAGTATAACTGACTTGAGTTGGTATTCACAATGTAGAAATGATGACATTACTTGAATAAACATGAGAAACTACTAATGTCGCGAGTTGATCAACTAATGTACATTATAAACCACCCCATGTTGATAGACCATCTAGATCAGTGGCCTATGATTCTACAAAATTTTGACATTAGTTTTGTCCCCCATGAGCCTATCAAGGAACATGCACTGGTTGACTTCTTGCCTCCCATCAGGCCTTCACTGAATAGTCTATATATATTGACATTCAAGATGAATCCATCCTTTTATTTTATCAATCCATACCATATTAGAAGATGAACATTGATGGTGATTACATAATCTCTACTACATGGAGAATCAATGATCGTAGACTTAATAGAGTGGTCCTGTGGAGCTCTCTAGGTAGGGACAAAGCTCTCTCATCAGATCCAAAGATTATCCTACTTTTTCCCATCATGGTCAATGACTACATTGAGTTTTCCAAAATGTGTCATGCATCCAAGATCCATTATAATTTTGGACATCGATCACCATAGACTCTCCATAATACCAAGTAATCTTGGACCTTTTCAGTCTGGGGACTTGTTGTCATGGGACTATATCCTCCAGCAACAACTCACCGATGTAGGTTCATCCTGATCACTACAGATTTCTTTTTAATATGCAAGATGAAGTTCTTCTCAAGAAAGTTAAGACTTCTTCCATCATTGACTTTATGAGTTCAAATATCATCCACTGATTCTAATTCCCTCATGTCGTCCTCACCAATGACGGCACAAAATTCTAGGAAGTCGAGCTAAAGAAATTATACTCCAAGTAAAATATCCATTCTAATCGTACCTCTCCCTATCATGCACAAAAAATGGGTAGATCGAGGTGTTCAACAAAACCCTCTCTAACATATGGCATAAAGTGATTGGTCAGTACTAGAATAGTTGTCTAGATAAAATCCCCAAAGAACTTTGGGATTACCAGATGAGACTCATAATTACAGCCAAGAAACTTCGTATTTTGTGGTGTATAGAACAAAGGTAGTCCTACCCATTGATATTTAGTTACCATCATTACGTACAACCATCTAGGATTAGTAGGAACCTGGAAATGTAGCCAAAATACATCAAGATGAACTAGATGTACTTAATGATAATAGGATTCATGACTTTCACAATATGAAGAGGCATCAGAACAAGATAGCCAGGGTTTTCAATAAGATAGTTCACCTTATCTCTTTTTTAAAAGGTGATGCAGTATTGCCCCTGAGAATGCTGATGATACCTGGGAGGCATCCATAGAAGCTGGATCCAAAATGGGAGGGACCATATGTCCTTCATAAGGTCTACCCTAATGGTTAATACACTATGGTCACTATGGATGGTGAACGTATTACTCCTCCCACCAGTGAGAAATTCTTCAAGTAGTACTTCACTTAAGGGAATCTTCATCCTAGTGGACGTTAAAATGCACATCTTCTTCCTCCATGATGCTAAACTGTAAACGGTAAATATACCTCATGGACTAAGATTTAAAAACCTAAACTAAGATCCCTTTCATATAGCATGATGATAAAATGTGAATGGTGAAGACACTTCATGGTCCAAGCTCTATGACCATAAACTATGATCTCCCTCATCCTTACCCCAATAAATTAAACTACATGTGTTCCAACACTATTCAATCATCCCATCATTTGGGTCTCCATCATCATTTACATCCAAAATGACCCCCTAGAGGCCTAGTCTTCTGACATCTTGGCTCACCTACCATTTAAGGCCAACATCTTGAAGGATCTCGAATGAAAATTTGACAAAAGTACTACATTGTGAATATGGTTAGAAGTCTATGGTAAATTGTGTGTTCCAATTGTGGCTCACATATGATGTATAATGTGTTACAAACATGGTTAGTAGTTATCCTCAATCATTTTTGTCATCCCTATGGTATCCCAAATGATGACTGTAGTGATTTGACTATTTCTACCCTTCTATCCCACACACATGTCATTAAATTGGTTATCCGTAGTCTGATTCCTAAGACCTAAAACTAATATATTCCATGTGATTATTGCATAATGTTAAAATGAGAAAAAAATTAGAACTGCATAATGTTTGATTCCCATCCTCATGGGATATGTAGGAACTCCTAGAAATTTCTTCTTTGAGTCCATCCCATAAAATCTCTTCACCCCCTAGTTTAGTTCTCTTCTAAGGCTACATATGGTGTGATGTGGACTTCTTTAGTCCCCATTCACATCAATTTTACAATGGCCACATCATGTTCCCCTCCTTCTTTCCACACATTCTTACTACATGACATTAAAATACACTGCATTTTCAAGAATGATGTATGGATTGATTCCCCTAATTTTGGGATATGTTGAAATACCCATATATTTCATCCTGGGTCCAGCCCTAGTTTTTAGAAAAATTCTCTTTCTTTTTGGCCCCTTGTCCTGTGTTCTCTTAGGAGCATGTGGTGTGGTGTGAACTTATGTACCCGTTCACATTGGGTTTTCAATAAAAATGACACGTACCTCTCTCAAGAGTCCTTTATTTTCTGTCATTACCAAATGAAATTAAACTGCAAGGGAATTTCCTATCAACATGAAATTAAACTGAGAATCTATGGTTCGAACTCTATGAACATAAAATCTGATCTTCTCTATCCTTATGATACGATGTTAAACATCATGATCCATCTAGGATGAATGATATAAAGTCACCCAACACTCGTATAACATGATGATAAACTGCAACATGTTCTAAGTTCTATGAACACAAACATAGATCTTCCACATCCTTGTCACATGATGTTAAACTACATGATATATTCAAGAAATATGTAACGATTGATTTCTATCCTTATGAGATATGTAGGAATTCCCATACATTTTGTATTTGGGTCCATCCCTAGGTCCCTCAAACTTTTCTATCCTCTTCGGCCCATGGTCCCCCCATGGGAATGTGTGTGGTGTGATGAAGACTTCTCCTGTCTCCATTCACATAAGGTATTCTTTTCCACACCATTAATATTACCTTTAGAACATCGTTCTTCCATATGTGTCCAAACCATATGATGTTGAACTATGATGCCTAGTCCTACATGGCTTTAAAAAATTATTTATTTTTCACATGGCGTTATAGTGTGTGGGCTGGTCTGGTCATACGACTTTAAACTGTGACACTATTGTCCTCACAGCATGATTAATAACAGTACTGCATTATGGTTTCCTCGCTTGAGGATACATCATGTTTGGAATTAGACATCCACGATGCTATTTTTCACAGCCAACATATTGATTTATTCATGTGAAGATTTCCAGATTCTCCGTCCTGGGTTTGTTGCTCAAAAAAACACACCCACACTAAAGAAATAACAAGATCCATCAAATACCACTTCTTTCAGTTCATGTTCCATGCATGAATGACAGTATAAACCCTATCATTGTTATCCTACCATTTCATTTTCAAGAACTAAGTGTGGCTTGATTCCCATCCTGATGGGATACGTAGGAACACCAGAACATTTTGTCTTCAGGTCCATCCCCATGTTCATCAACCCATTTACCCCCTTCTTGCTGGAATTCTTGACATCTAGTATGCCTCATCAACATGATTAGATTCACCATGGTTTAAGACATAGTGTGTTGGGTTCTGCATGGACAATATATCATTTATTTCCATGCTTCATGTGTCCGTTCATTTGGGATTCCATCACGTCTCACATTCAAATGGACCATAGAACGGTATGGGTTCCTAGCCTTAAACGTCACCTAACATTTCAGGCCAACGTCCTGGAACAATGCGAATGAAATTTTGGGATAGGTTATGGATTTTAAATATGGTCTTTGGCTGACCCTTAGGTGTTAGTTCCCATTTCTGGCCACACGATATGGATGTTGTGATTTTAATACAATCAAAATCCATCCTCAATCATTACGCTGGTCCCATTAAAGCCCTATATATTTGTCTTGTGATTCACACCATATTCCATCTCATCATACTTAGAAAGATCTTAGACACCCTCAGTGTTATCCCTTCATGCACCTCTGCAACCTGGAAGGATGAACCAGTGTCATGGGGTAACCCCTTGACTATGCCCCTTCATCCCATACTATGTGGTTCCTTGCATTATAAATATCTTCTTTTCCCATGTTTCCCACATTTATCATGGATAAAAAGGGCATAGAGATTTGGATAATGTTTGTTCCTACATGGAAGAGTCACGCTTCCTCTTGGTCCAAATTCTATGACATTAAGATAGGAGATTTGGTCCCCTAGTCCTGGAATAACGACTTTAAACTGTATGCGTTCTCTTGTAAATTTGTGAGGTGGTGCATTCAACCTTGTCCCTATTCATTTTAGGTTTCTTGGTGTCACCGTGTCACATATTATCACTTTATTAACCTTCATATTTTTCTCCTGAGCTCTATGAACATAAAATAAGACCCCTTACTCCCTTATCGTAAGATGAAAAACAACATCTTCAGCACCCAAGCTATGTAAGGATAAATTTACCAGAAAGACGATTTCTTTACCCAAGAATACATTTCCCCTTTTTGGTATTGTACGCCTACTATACCCCCTTCAATAACTATGTGTGGCGTGATTCCTATCCTTAAGGGATACGTATTGACACCCAGAGTTTTTTTGTGCTTCGTTTGCATCACCATGAACCATCTTGCTTCATTTTGGCCTAATTTTCCTTATAAGTATGTGGTGTGGTGTGGAATTTTCATGTCCTCATTTATGTCATGTTTTCAGTATCCACACCACAAAACCCCCTTGAAAATATCTCCATATTTTTCGTCCTTACCACATAACGATAAACTACACGAGCATGTCCCACACACATAACATTAAACTAGGAACCGTATAGTCCAAGCTCTATGAACATGAACTATGACTCTTACCATCCATTTTCACACAATGTTAAACTGCCAAAGAAATTATGATAGTCCTCTTTAAAAGAGGAAATCACCCCCTTTTGGTATTGGCTGCATGTCGTAACACCTCCAATAATTGTGTGTGTATTGATTCCCATTCGTATGGGATACATTGTGACACCCAGACTTCCTATCTCTAGTACAGTCGCATCCACTTTTGGCTCCTGAGCCCCTTATGGCCTGGGTTCTCCCAGAGGTACACGGTGTGTTGTGTAATTCATCATTCCTCATTCATGTCAGTTTTATAATAACCATGCAGTGTAATTCCTTTGAGATTACCTCTTCTTGTGTTCATACTGCCTGGTGATCAAACTGCATGGGTAGAGTTTTCACTGTGCACATTCCTTATTTAGGGGATTTCATTATCTTTCACATCTAAAGGGAACCCCTAACGGCATGGATTCTAGGACTTAGTTCTCTCCTACCATCTTGGGCCAGTGTCCTAGAGTATTTTTAACGACATTATGAGATATGCCTCATGTAGTGAATTGGGTCAGTGGTCAACCTTCATTTTTTTGTTCCAATTCTAGGATAATGCGAAATGAATGCTGGGTTTCGAACACTTTCAATAGTTATCCATCATCATCATGCCACTTTGATTGCATCCCAAATATAAAATGATGTGAATCACATGTTTAATTTCCCCTTCAATTTTACGGACCCTTGACACCCCATGTGTTATAAATTAGTGCATTCGTGTGCATCTAGTAGGTATATTGGTTCATCTGGGATTTTATCCATCTAACATTTCCTTTCCACCATTGTATTCTCTTGTTAGACAGGGAAGGCCTATCAATTCTCTTGTCTCCTAAACCGAGCATGGATCGCGTAAGCTTAGGGGTTTTGGTAGGGTAATATCCATATTTGAGATGGTGTGACCCCTTGGTCCTACCATATGACCATAAACTATAGCACTATCACCCACACCATATGAAATTAAACTGGTCGGAATACAAAGAACTACGTAAGGCATGATTCTTACCCTTGTAGGTTACGTAGAAACATTCTGGCATCTAATCCTCAGGTCCAGCCAACTGAATGGTAAACTCCTTGTCTTGGACTTCTCAGATCCATTTTCTATTTCAGGAACGTGCAGTGTGGTTTAGACCTCTCTAGAACCCATTCACTTCATGTTGTGAAATACACCACACATTTCCCTTTTTGTTACCAATATCCTCGATGCATGAATTTAAATTACACCCCTACCTTCAAAATGTATTTTATGCCCTATGATAATTATGGGACATTCCATATTCCAATATAGAGATGATTTCCCCCACCAAAATTGGTATCTAACCACACTGTGATCAAGAACTATATTTGGCTGGATTCAAATCCTTATGGGATATGTAGTGACGCCCATACATTTCCCCTCAGGCCCATCCTCAAGACCATTAACTTTCATAGTTCCTGTCTTCTAATCATGGTCTAAACTCAATGAAAATAAAATAGTGGTTCATAGACCATGTAACATGACTTTAAACAATTGGGTAGGATCCATGAATTTTGACCATAATGTAAGTGCAATATCCTGATCATAAGATGTTAAACTATCCATGTATCACCCTCACAGCATGATGCTAAACTGAACACTTATCATCCCAATTTACACGATGTAAAACTATAGACCATCCTCAGTCCTCTCCAAAGAGGCCCATCCTAGAAGAAGGCCTAATCTCGATTTAGACCAATATGCTCACCTGATGCATTTTTGCATGGTTGTGTAATTATAAGAGTGTTGAACTCCATTTGAACATCTCATAACACCAACCGATGCTTGGATGACCCTTATTCAGATCATCATTCCGTTTCACATCTGAAGGAACCCCATAACGGTTAGGATGCTCAGCCTTAAGGCCCGCCTACCTTCCTGGGATAATGTTTGGAAGGAAATCAGATGAAACATTGTGTTTTTCCCTATTTTTTCAATATATTTAGTGTTTAGGCCTCATTTATTTTCCCATTTTAGGATAATGTGATGTAGATGATCTATTTCCAAATTGGTCAACAACTATCCACCGTCGTCATTCCATCCTCACTACATTCCAAATATTGGGTATAATAATTAACATTCTTAATTCCCCTTTGTTTGTATTTATTCTAACACCCCAGAAGTTATCTCTCTCATGCATTGGAGCATATTGGGATAGAATAGTTTGGTTTTTTTGAGAATTATATTCTCTAACCATGGCCCCCCTTTTCTTCACGGAAACATGGAGTGGTAATTTAGACCCTATATGTCTAGTTATTTGTGGAGCTCTTGTATTAAAGGGGAATAATTATGTGGTCATCCCTTGTTTCTCACATTGGTCATGCCATATGTGAGCTTAGGGATTGATCGATGGATATTTCACTGATATGATTGAGATGCAGTAATCAAAGTAGATAATGAGACTCATGCGCGCAACAAAAATAAACAAGAAATTATGAATGTATGTTTTTGAGTTTGGTCAAATTATAGTCCCCATGGACTAAACCCTCTTATAGATGGTTTTAACACTACAATGGGGAGTCTATACCCCACCACTCTCTAGCTTGTGACATCTAGGATTTTCTATTTCCTGTTAATCTCTCTCTCCTCTCCAATAGATACATGGCACAATTTATCGACCCTGATCCATTCCCAATCCCCATCATCTTGGATAATGATGATCTATTGGGAGGATTTTCTCATCAGATCCTCAGCCTCTACCAATTAATCCTTCAATCGAGATATGAGTTCCAATTGTGAATCGATGAGAGCATAGTGTTCATTCATCTGTTCCCTTAAGCAGTGGATCTCTTACTCAGACTTCTAGAGTGTCTTGGTGTTGAATGAAATTTTCCACTACCTTCCGACACTGAGGCTGCAATCATATTCCCATATTTTCTCTGCCATTTAATCTTGAATGAGAATATGAGGAAATATAGAATTCACTCCTCCAATACATTGTTCATTCAACATGGAACAAATTCTCCCCATCTGGTTTATCCACTCCTCTTGTGGGGTCTCCTGGATGAAGCACATGTTTAGTTTCCATGACTGGTGGTAGACAACCTTGCTATCTTGATTATCAGAAGAAGTCTTATACATCTATCCTATTTTAATAGGTTCAAATTCTAGGAACACCTCCAAAAATACATCAGGAGGGTCTTCTTTGGGTGTCATGTTGGATTGGCTGGGTTCATTTCCATCAAGTTGATCCCCATCACTAGATTCCACCTCAATAATCTCATGTTCTTTCCCACTAGTAGTACTATCTGTTACTGTGATATCTTTAGTCTCATTTGTGTGATCATCCATTTCCATTACGATTGTCATTCCCCTCAGAAATGGAGCACCAAGAGCCCCAACCATCTTCATTAGGGTTCCCCACACCATTTGAAGAACTATTCATGTATAAATGAAAAGATGTTATTTTTCCTAGTTCAATGGATAATAGTTTCATATTCTATGAATGAGATGACCTAAAAGGTTCAAATAATTGGTATCCCTCTTGAGCTATTGCTCTTAGAATCCCAGGATGTGTCCCCCTATATATGGTTGGGAACTTTGAAAACTCTGTGGGAACCACCCTGGGTGTCAGATCCCTACTAGATTCTGCAATCAACATTGCACAAGGTGCAGACCCCGAAGTTATGTATTCTATTATGTGGGAATAGGTTTAGAATATTTGGTTCTCAAGAACATGGAATATGTTAGTTGAGAATGCCTAGATGACCATAATAAGGACCACAGAAGAATGGTTTAGGGTTTACCTCAAGAGCCTCAACAAACTCTTCCATCTCTGAGGTTGAAACTTCGCCTTATTCTAAAGGGATACCTTTTCCAACCTATTCTCCCCATGAGGACTCTTTTGGTTCTTCGGGTTATGGTAAGTACTCCTTAAACTAATTAGTAGACAACTACTATGGTACTGTTTGGTAAGATGAACTTTCAACTGGTCCATCATTGGACGCGGAGTACTCAGAGAGTGCACAAAGTCCTATATCTCGGCGATCTGTTGCTCCCCTTCCGCTTGAGACACCAGAAAGCTATGTTTGGCATGGATGATCTTTGATCTATCTATCATGAGATGGTTAAGGTGGTGATACATCTAGGAAGGACTGAGGAATTGTCAATTAACATCCCATCCGTCTCAAGCCTTTGGAAAAAACAACATCCTCGGGCATGTCTATGTGGCGCAGCCACATCCTAGGAGCTCGAGTGGATATCCTATGAAACCCCCTACTAAATCATCTCATCTGGGGCTACTAGGTCCACCACTTCTACATTTCTCCCACTCGGTGTTGGGAATGGTGTTGTTGGACTCATCAATACTGCAGCTCCACCATCACATCATATTCTTGCCATTTCGTGACCTCATCTCTTGGAATATTCCTTAACTAGCTCGTAGATAGATGTGGGCGGAGGTAGTCCATTTCCCATTTCCCCATCCTCCCACGTGAACATAAGTCACATCTACCACATAACACATAGATGGTCCCCATGGCGCACTACGCGGTAGACTTGTGAGGTCAACCTTCTCATGCACCAAAACTACCTTGAAAAGCGGTGTAGGGTGTACGACTTGCAGATAGGCCCACTGTTGATATGTACCTCTATAACTCCACCCCAGAATGAAAGGGGATTAAACCAATTCACTTCAGTTACTTGAAAGTCATCAGTGAATACACCTGTTGGTAACGAAAATGGATAAAAGTTGAATTCATCCACCTTCCAGATTCTATTCAGCACTAGCGGTTGAGTCAGCTTGGCTATAAAGCTCCCCACCACATTCGAAAAGTCTGGTCAGAAGTCTGATCCAAGAGGGGAAATAGTGTTTAGATATTAATTGATTCCCATGTGCACCGCTATCCATCCATACAAAATATGGGGCGGTCTACACACTCTATGTGTATTCTTTCACTCTCTAATTTTCCAAAACACCTTGTACTACTTGGATAATACTGGTATCCCCAAGTTGACATGCTCCCCCATCACCAACATAGGCTCCATAATAAATGTGTTTGTTTTCACACTCGTGTTTGTGTCCTTGACCGAAAACATCCATCCATAGATAAGTGTATAGATAAACCCAGCTATCCTAACCACTAGTTTCTGCTCAATGTTGACATTGTATCCCCATAGCTTCCATTATATGTCCTATAGATTTTACTAATATGAATCCTATTTACTACATTTGGATCCCTTTGGACAGGTGAGAGGCATGACTAGTAGATTCTTAGGCACCTCCTACCCTTATGCAACATTCATTGGTGGTAAGTTTGTGAAATGCTTAAACCACAACTTGAAATGGAAATCCCTCACTGACAACTTGTCCGGGACCACCACCAGATCCCTCAGTGCCTTTTCTAGCTATGACATCAACTCTAGATCCTCCCATGTGTTCTCAATATTGAGGAAGTCATCATACATTTTCCATATTGTTGGAATCCTTGAGATCTTATGATGGTCCTAGAGGTTGATGCTGACCTCCTAGTGGTGATGTTAAAAAGTGTTGTTCCTCGATGAAAACCTTCTATGAAACTCTATAATCATGTGTTTCGGTTGATAAATAGGGAATTGGGGGCCCCTGGAGCTTCATACAGTCCTAGTTTCATCATCTCTACCTAAAATTACTCACAGGATACACAAACCCAGTAAGCCTAGACCCAGTCCTCCATAAATGTTTTTCCATAGTGATGGTCCCAATAATCATCCCACCCCTTATCCAGGTTCCCCCAAGCCGCCTTGAGGATGGTTTGGTACTATGGGGGAGATAACTTTGGCTCCAATTCTTTCCCATCACCACTATTGACATTGTTGTACATGTAGTCAGCATTGAAAGGCATGTGGCCTTCCCTTGTATGACTGTCGGCATCCCTGAACCACTGGGTCTGAAATGGCATACTCCTGAACCTGTAAGATGGTTTATCCCTACACGATTTAGGGATGAGAACATGATCCCTCTGACTAAGTCTATATAGATTAAGTCATTTTAATAAAGGTAATTTCTTTTGACATTCTGATTAGAGCTCCACCAGGGATTCATGATTTGAACGGCTTCACACATATTCCTCAATGTCTAGATTATTTTCCATCTAATCCCTTTGGGAATCATCTATGAGGACCTTCCAAGAAACATCTGGGTTGGAAATTCTGTCAAGAGGCATTAGTATTTCTCTATTACAAATCACCGATCTCAATTACAGAGCCCCATCGAAGAGCTATACTACAGAGATCGCAAACACAACTCATGGTGCACATGATAACAGATTCTAAGGACTCATTGTGTCTCATAGAGTAAAAAAATGGATTGTGGTGCATCAATTCACTAAGAAGTATATGTAAAGAAGCGGTCTGCAAATCCAGTTCGCAAAGTGCACTCATAGAGCATATAGAGCTTCAAAAATTTGAGAGCTCAAGCACGGGAGTACAGAGATATGCGAGGAAAAAAGTGTAGTCTTCGCCCTCTATTTATTTACAATGACCCTAAACACTTCACGACATGTATTTTTTTGAATAGAATCATAGTGCTTCTTTCCATGACGAGATTTGTGGATTTCTGAACATTCCCTTTTCCTATCATCAACGCAATCTGGCTTCACAATCCCATTTTGCAATTTGCCTAAATTTTGGCGATCTATCCTCAGAATCTGACCCTCATTTTCTGCTCATCTACCTTTCAGTTGAGGGAAATTTGTTGGTGCCAAAATCCTAACCTTGGAAAAACAAGGAAAATACATTAAAAATGGTGAGAAAGGGGGCTTCTTCATGATGAAACATAACAAATCCCACCAGCACTGCAACTGGAACAATGATCGGAGTTGTCACTCCGAATGCAAAAGTGTAGAAGAGTTGGTCACCTCTACGAGTCCGAGAAAATTGATGGAAGTCTTTGAACTAACAAGGGATTTACAGTCACCCCCACGAGTCCTTAGAACTTGAATAATGTCCATACAACCGCTGTAGTGGGAATGAAGGAAGACTTTGTTCCACAGAGGGGATGATGGTCAACTTCACGACTCCGAGAAAAATGATGAAATCTACCTCTGATGGTGGAGCGCATGTTACTTCGCAGTGCACCCTAAGAGCATTGTGACCCCATGGTGGTTATAAATACCATCATCCCCCCTTTCCAAGAGATCAATACCCTGACATTTCATCTACCAAATCCCAAATCGTGAAGTGTTCTTTTCACTATGAACCAACTAAAAAAATTATTCATCTGATTTACTTTCACATTGAGAAAACCCTTTTCCATTACTTATATCTACCCTTCTTTCAAAAATTGATTCCTTTTATAAAACTTGTTGGGCATCTAAATGGATTGAAACCCATTTTTGTACTTGAGAACTCACAAAGCACCCATGTTTTGTGAATTCCCCTCCAAATACAAGTGTACTCCATGCATAGGTTGGGTCATTATGCTACACGAAGCTCTTTTCTTTATGAAGCCAAATCCTCCATAATCTCATGTGATCTATGAGCCTATGCACTCTGTGAAGCCATGTTCTCTAGGAGACCCTATGATTTGGGAGACCATGTTCTCTACAAATCCATGTGAACTGCAAGCCCATATTCCCTTAAATCCCATAAGCTTTGTGAATCCCCTCTCTACAAGGCCTCTTGATTCGTGAACCCCTCTTTTGTGTTTCCCTCCAATATTGTTTGAAGTGTTTTAAAAGTCGCTTGGGTGGAGCATCACGTTGCTTTTCCCTAGATCATGCTTCTTTACATAGGCACACGAACATATATTGCTTCTTTAAATAGCCATGAAGACATGGAACACTCAATGGATCACTCCACAATCCCATTCATTAATGGAGTTGTTGGTGCCTACCCTTCACTACGGGTTAAAGTTCACCAATTATGTATATCTTATGGGTGAGGACTGAATCCTACTTGTCCAAGCTACATGATGTTGAAATTAAAAGAACCTGTATCCACAACACTTGATGTTAAACAGTGATCACCACATGAGTGAAAATCCAAGAGATGAACATAAAGGGGATGGGAATCGACAACTTCTCACTCCCCTCTCCCTCCGAGCTTTGTCGCCTTGTGCACCTTGGGTAGTCTTTGTGTAATCCATAACCCAACTTGATAGGGTGTTCTAGGTATGGTATCCATACACTCCTCTTTCACATGGACCCCTACTTGGGCTTCCCTCTCAGAGTAAGCCCATGTATCCTCTTTGGGCGACTAACCATGCATATGCCACATTACATTACTCAAATATGCACAATTCCTGACATGATCATCATGTCTTTTTTCCTCTTGTTTCTCACCCCAAGAATGAACCAAGTGTGATTATAGTTAGCATTGACCATGACATACTCTTTGGGATGCCTTAGTGTGTAATCCCCATCACCCACACCACCAAACTACATGGACTTTGATCCTTAACCCTGTTCAAGCAAGGTATGTAGGAAGCCTCCTTGATGTTCAAGCCCATCACCAATTAGTCCCGACCACTTCATAATGGTTCACCATTATCCTATATAATGTTAAACTGAATGCATGTTTCATCCCTCATTACATTAAACTATGTGAATTTGAACAAACATGGGTTTTAATCCCTTTATCCTATGATATGGTATGTAAAATTCCTCCATGAGATCCACCCACAAACATTGGAAAACATTGGCATCATCATTGTTGGGACCCACATCATTGGTCCACACTTTAGTGGTGTTAGATTAGTTATGTAACGACCCAATGTTTTTTAATGGAATTACCTTCTTATATTTATGTCATAAAATAACATGAAATCACAACATAATGAACTAATAAGTGATAAGTGACTTTTAAACATATGTTTGTCACATCTGTGTTTGGAATTTTAAAAATCCAACATACACGGTTGTGCTCAAGATGATATTTGGAGTCTAATAAAACAAATATATTTCTTGGTGAATAGTAACATACCCTTAGGAATAGTAACATACCCTTATGAATATTAATATGATCCTTATGAATATTAAATCTTCCAATATTAGAGTAACCTTACCCATGAATAATTAAATAAAATTTATACATCTTTGAAAGTGACAATTTGACCTTAGTAAACATTTTGGAATTTTGTAAGTCGTAAATAATTAATTATAACTAATTAATTAATTTAATGGAAAATGTATTTTCATAAAATTTATTCATTATTTATCAAATCAATGTCTTATAGTTTTTAGATAATTGTATAAGACCCTATGTAATTTTTGAAGCACTATAAAATCAGTTTTAATCTTAAAAACTGTTTTTTAAGTAAATAATGATTATAATTAAATGTTAAATTAATAATATTTAGAAAATTATTTTTGAAAAATGGACTTAATTTTTGGAATCTAGACATTGAAAATTAGTTGGGGTAAATGTTTGGGATTTTTTTGAGATACTTGAATATTTTATGAAGAATCTGATAATTCATAATAAATGCAAAATAATGGATTAATTGAGTCAACGATGATGTTCTGCTGATGTAAGCCCACTTGTTTCGGGATCACATGATAAAATTAATATTCTTGGTCATTCAAGACTCACTATTCCTTGTCTCAGGGGAAACTAATAAACTAATGAATTTTATATTAAGGAAACCCCTCTCCCCCTCCACTATAAAAGCCACCCTCCATAGTCTCATTTCCTCACACCTCTCAAGCTCCAAGTCTTCTCTAAACTCTACCCAAACACCTTCCCTATCCCCTCCCCCATGACCAAGTGCTTCTGGTCTCATCAAAAGACCATTCTTAGGCCCTTAAGGAGGTTCTCAAGAGGAGGATTCTAGAGGACATTAAAGAGAATGAAGCATTCAGGTACAAGGTAAGGGGAAATTCTCAAACCCAACATTCATCCTTAGAGTTCTCCCTCTTTCACTCCATTTTGATATGGTTACTCCTTAAATATCATTTCTTCATAATTATCTTGCCTTTTCTGGGATATACTTGTTTTCTAATGAAGTTTATGTCAAACCAAATGTTTTCCAAAAGAACTCTTCTTTTAAGAACTCAACTTTTACCTCTTATTCATGGTTGATTGTTCTTGTATCAAGTATGTTGTTCCCTCTTTCTTTTGGGAACCCAAAGATTATGAATGTATTATAATGAGATGAGGCAAATCCTTGCTGCAATGTACGAATCACATCAGGCTTTTTGGGAACCTACAGTTGCTGACGCCATGGCCATCCTTGGCGGTATGCTGCTCGCCTTGGAATGTGGGTGGAATGATATCATTGTTGAGTCTGATTTCCTTACCATTGTCAATGCTATCAACCACAAAGATGGTGGGATCCAGTCTTTTGGCATCATCATCCCGAGAATCCTCTAACTTTTCCAATGCTTCTCTTTATGCACCTTCTCATTTACCAAAAGGGAAGGGACCAACATAGCCCATCAGCTTGCGGCCTCTGGCCCATTCGACTCCAACTAGCTCTGGCTAGAAAATTTCCCTTCATGGCTTTGCACATGTACCTCTTCTGATCTCAATCATTAGTGTTTCCTGCTTTAATAAAAAACAATGTTGTATTTGTTAAATGTGGTCCTAGTTTTCCCAAGACACTAAACCTTTGGATCCTCTATGTGTAATACTATAAGGTTCTTTATCTTTGAAATGATGTAATAGTAAAGTAAGAAAAGGCTCAGGTCGCTATAGTTGGTATTAAAGGCAATGTTTATTTAATTTGGGAATTAGGATTAGTGAACCCAAGAGAAAACCTCGAGTATGAGATTAAGTACAAATATGAACACAAGAATATTTATATAGGGATCCCATATGTTATGTTTTTGGTATAAATTATTTAAATGAATAAGTTATTCATGACATTTTTATTAATGTTTTGTTCTATCCTTTTCTATTTTAGAAAATGGTGGGAAATGGTAAAAATTAGGCCAACAACTCTTGCGAGGGTCAATGACACGATTTCCCGAACGAAATCCCCAATGATTTAAGAGGTGGAGTTCAAAACTTCATGGTGATGTTTACCTAATTATCTAAAGTTATGAACAATAACCATAACAATGGGGAACTTCCTCCTTCACCAAAGAGGGAGAATCTGGCTATCAAATGTTTTATGTGGCAATGACCACCGATGTTTAGTGGATCTTCCGATCCACTTGTTGCGGAATAGTGGGTCAACTCCATAGAAAAGATCTTTTCTATTCTTCACTATTCTGAGACAGAGAAGGTGACTCTATCCTTTTATCATCTAGATGGAGAAGCCGATCAATGGTGGTCTTTGATTAAGAACACCAAGGCAAGGGAAGAAATTGAAGAGATGGAATGGGAAGACTTTAAGATAATGTTTCTTAATAAGTACTTCCCACGAACTCTTCGCATGAAGATGGAGAGAGAATTCATAGAGCTTAAGAAAAAAGAAGGAGAATCTGTCACAACCTATGAAGAAAATTTCACAAGGCTTTCAAGGTACGGTTCAGGATTTGTTATCAACAATGGGAGCAAAATTTATAGATTCATTAGTGGATTAAAACCACACCATCGAAAGGATCTTGCAATTCGAGACTTTTAGAGTTATTAAGAAGTTTTTCGGTGTGCCCTCAAAGTTGAGATGGAGTTTGGAGAATGGTCCCATGGCTATGGAGATAATTATGGAGTTTCAAGATGGTGGATCTAATGAAAAAGGCGGGAAGAAAAATCAATGACCCATATGCCAAAAATGTGGGAAGTTGCACAATGGGAACTGCCTCAAAGTGACGGGGAAATGCTTCAAGTGTGGGAAAGAAGGAAACCATGCTCAAGAGTGTTGAAAAGACATGAAAATGATGGATAATGTAGCCGATGAAAGGATAGAACCACTCATGGTCCAATGCTACAACTGTAAGGTGCTAGGGCACTATACAAACCAGTGCACTAAACCTCGAGTTATCGAGGGTAATCAGTGTCAGTAGCCACCAAATCCAAAGGAACAAGGGAAGGCTTATTCCATCATTACTGTGGAGGTGTAGCATGATAATGAAGTCATAAATGGTACACTTCCTATTCACTCAAGAATGGAAAATGTCTTATATGATTCTAGTTCTACACATTCCTTTATATCTTGAAGGTTTGCTAGAATTATAGAATCGAATCCCCAAAAATTTGAAGTAGAGATATCTGTAAAAACACCAAGTGGTGCAATTATTGCAACCCAAGTGTTTGAATCTTCTCCTGTTAGCGTATGTGGGAAGATTCTTCCAGAAAATCTTATAATACTTCCCTTGGTTGAATTCGACTCTATAATTTGAATGGACTGGCTCTCATTATATAGAGCGCATATCAACTGTCAGGAAAAGGAAATATTTTTTCATATTATAAACCATCCCATTCTCCTCTACAAATTCAAGTATAATCACAAATCTCCTTTGAAAATTCCTTCAATGGTATGGGTGTTGATTCCCTATGAAGAAGCATACCTCTCCCAAATGGTTAAGTTGAAGGAAAGTTCCAACCTTGAGGAAATGGCCATTGTGAGGGAATACGACGATGTATTTCGCATAGAGTTACCTGGAATTCCCCCAGATCATGAGGTAGAGTTCTCAATTGAACTCATACCCGGAGCTACTCCAATCTCAAAGTGCCCCTATATGATGGCTACTATCGAACTGGAGGAGTTAAGGAAGCAGCTATAAGAGCATCTGGACAAAGGTTTCATACACCCTAGTGCATCGCCTTGGGGTGCGCCAGTGCTCTTTGTGGAGAATAAGTATGGAACAATTCGGTTCTATATAGATTATCAAGAACTCAACAAGATCACCATAAATAACAAGTATCCTCTCCCAAGGATTGATGACTTGTTCAACAAGTTATGAGGAGATCAATACTTCTCAAAGGTGGATCTTCATTCCGGATATCATCATGTAAAGGTGAAGAAGGAAGATATTCAGAATACTGCCTTCCGTACAAGGTATGGGCACTATGATTTTTTTGTGATGCCCTTTGGACTTACTAATTCCCCTGAAATCTTCATGGATTTGATGAATATAGTCTTTAGACATTACCTTGAAAAATTTGTGGTAGTGTTTATTAATGATATTCTCATCTACTATAAAATCAAGGAGGAACATGAAGAACATCTATGACTTGTGTTGGTGACATTAAGAAAGGAGAAGTTATACGCCAAGTTCAGAAAGTGTGACTTTCAGATGAATCAAGTCATGTTCTTGGGACATGTGAAAACATGTGAGGGAATTTTTGTGGATCCTTCAAAGAAAAAGGTGATTGAGGAATGTCTCAGGCCCTCTAGTGTCACAAAAATCCGTAGTTTTCTTGGATTATCTAGTCACTACCGATGTTTTGTGAGAAATGTCTCACGATTGTCAAGCCTGCTAACTAGGTTAATAAGGGAAGGGGTAAAGTATGTCTGGACGGAAGAATGTGAGGGAAGCTTCAAGGAGCTAAAGAGAAGGCTGATCGCTACACATGTACTCACACTACCGAAAAGTGTAGAATGTTTTGTGATATACAAGGATTCTTCAAAGAAAGGCTTGGGTTGTGTACTCATTAAAAATGATAATGTGATAGCCTACACCTCATGACAGTTGATGATCCATGAGAAGAACTACCCGATGCATGATCTAGAGCTGGAAGCCGTGATTTTTTCCTCGAAAATCTAGCGGCACTACCTTTATGGTGAAAAGTGTGACATATACACTGACCACAAGAGCCTAAAGAATATATTCACACAAAAGGAGATCACCATGCATCAAAGGAGATGGTTAGAGATAATCAAGGATTACGATTTCTCTATTAACTATCCTCCTATAAAGGCAAACAAGGTAGATGATGCTCTAAGTAGAAAATAACCTGCTACTCTTTCCATGTTGCCGATTGAGAAAGGCCATATCTTCTTGGATATGAAATGGATGGATTTTGAAATCATAAGGGAAGGGGATAAATCCTACCTTTCCCAAATTATTGTGAAACCATCCATCCAGGAGAATATTAAGGAAGTAAAAAGGGACGATGTGGAGATACAAAAGATGGTAAATGCAGTAAAGGATGGGAAGCTACAAGAGTTCCATATCGAAGATGATGGTGTGATTTGGTTTGGAATGCGGCTTTGTGTGCCTTCATCACCTGTGATAAAGAAGGAGCTATTTGATAATGCACATATCTCAACTTTATCTATCCATCCTGTGAGTACCAAGATGTACAGTGGTCTCCAAGAACACTTCTGGTGGGATAAAATGAAGAAGGAAATTGCAGAATATATATCAAGGTTCTTGGTATGTCAACAAGTTAAAGTTGAGTAACAAAAGTCCAAGGTTATGATGCATCCACTGCCTATAACCATGTGGAAATGGGAAAACATTACCATGGAATTTGTCACGGGTCTCCCGAAGTCTTCAAAGGGAAATAATGCGATATGGGTTGTGGTTGACTGACTCACCAAGACTACCCATTTTATCACTATCCGGGATGATATCTCCCTTGAATAACTTGAAAAGTTCTATGTGAAGGAAGTGGTGAGACTGCATGGTGTTCCACTATCAGTTGTCTCTGAAAATAATCCAAGGTTCACATCTAAATTATAGAGGAGTCTTAAACATGCTTTGAGTACTGAATTGAATTTCAGCATGGCCTATCACCCCCAAACTGATGGCCATTCGGAAAGAACTATTTAGACACTTTATGATATGCCAAGAGCCTACTCTCTTGAATTCAAAGGTGGTTGGGATCAGCATATCCCATTGGTTGAGTTCTCATAAAACAATATCTTCCACTTTAGTGTTCTTATGGTTCCATATGAAGCTCTTTATGGGAAGTGGTGTATAACTCCAACCTGTTGGGATGAAGTTGGAGAAAGAAAGCTGCTTGGACCCGATTTTGTTCAAGAGATGACAGAGAAGGTTCAAGTCATCCAAAAACACATCAAAGCTACTCAAAGTAGGAAAAAGATCTATGTTGAAAACCTTCAAAGGGACTTGTAGTTCAACATTGGTGATAATGTCTTCCTTCGAGTAACTCCATGGAAGAGAGTCATGCGATTCGGGAAGAAAGGGAAGGTAAGGCCACGGTATATTGGCCCCTTTGAGATCCTTGACCGCATAGGAGCCATGGCCTATCATCTTGCAGATCTACCAAATATGGCTCAAGTTCATGATGTGTTTCATGTATCACTACTGAGGAAGTACATACCAGACCCCTCACATGTACTAAACTCAGAGGTGGTGCAGCTGGAAGATGATCTCTTCTATGAGGAGTAGCCAGTAATGATTCTGGATCAAAGAGATAATGTTCTACGCAACAAGACTACCCATCTTGTCAATGTGTTTTGGAGGAACCATAAGTTTAAGGAAGCAACTTGTGAACCAGATGAGGCAAAGAAGGAGAAACACCCTCCCCTGTTTGTGTAATGTGAAATTTCAGGGGTGAAATTTCTTAAGGGGGGAAGAATGTAATGACCCAAGGTTTTTCAATGGAAATTCCCTTCTTATATTTATGTCATAAAATAACATGAAATCACAACATAATGAAATACAATGTGATAAGTGACCTTTAAACATAAGTTTGTCACATCTGTGTTTGGAATTTTAAAAATCTGACATACACGGTTGTGCTCAAGATGATTTTTGAAGTCTAATGAAACAAAAATAATTTTTGGTGAATATTAACGTACCCTTAGGAATAGTAACATACCCTTAGGAATATTAATATGACCCTTATGAATAGTAAATCATCCAACATAAGAGTAACCTTACCCATGCATTATGAAATAAAATTTAGGCATCTTAGAAAGTGACAATTTGACCTTAGTAAACGTTTTGGAATTTTGTAAGTCATAAATAATTAATTATAACTAATTAATTAATTTATAGGAAAATGTATTTAATTAAAATGTATTCCTTAATTATCAATTCAATGTCTTACAGTTTTTAGATAATTTTATAATACCCTACATAATTTTTGAAAGCACTATAAGATCAGTTATAATATTTAATACTGTTTTTTAAAGTAAATTATGATTTTAATTAAATATTAAATTAATAATATTTAGAGAATTATTTTCAAAAACTTTACTTCATTTTTGGATTCTACATGTCGAAAAATAGTTGGGGTAAATTTTTGGGATTTTTCTGAGATACTTGAATTTTTTATAAAGAATCCGATAATTCACAATAAATGCTAACTAATGGATTAATTGAGTCATCAATGATGTTCTACTGAGGTAAGACCACATTGTTAGGGATCACATGATAAAATTACTATTAATTTTCATTCAAGACTAACTATTTCTTTTCTTAGGGGAAATTAATAAACTAATGAATTTTATATTAAGGAAACCCCTCTCCCCTCCGCTATAAAAGCCACCCTTCACACCCTCATTTCCTCACACCTCACAAGCTCCAAGACTTCTCTAAAATCTGCCCAAACCCCTTCCCTAGCCCCTCCCCCACGTCCAAGATCTGTCGGTCTCATAAAAAGACCATGCATAGGCCCTTAAGTAGGTTCCCAAGAGGATTATTCTAGAGGACATTAATGAGAAGGAAGCATTTGGGTACAAGGTAGGGGAAATTCTCGAACCCAACTTTCATCCTTCAAGTTCTCCCTCTTTCACTCCATTTTGATACGGTTACTACTTAAAGATCATTTATTAATAATTATATTACCTTTTCTGGGATATACATGTTTTCTAATGATGTTTATGTCAAACCAAATATTTTACAAAAGAACTCTTCTTTTAAGAACACCACTTTTACCTCTCATTCATGGTTGATGGTTCTTGTATCAAGTATGTTATTCCCAATTTCTTTTGGGAACCCAAAGCTTATTAATGTATTCTTATGAGATGAAACCCATTCCATTACATGGGTTAGTTATGTTAACTTTTTATATGTGTTCTATGTGGCAATCATGATAATGATAATGTTATGATGTGACGGGTGCGCCCGGAATTATATAGCGCAATATGAATGTTTCAAAGTGACGAGTGCGCCTGGAATTATACAGATCTCCAATGAATTGGGTAAAGTGATGTATCTCATGAGTAAATATGAAATTATGTGTGAACAAGATGCTATCTTGGTTCACAAGTATGTGTGGTAGTTAAGCACTAAGACATGATGTTTCATTTTTATGCATTGCCTCATTTCAAGTATTATGTTTATGCTTCCTCTCATGCTCATGATCTTCTGCCCATGTTATGATTATTCTCACCCCATTATATATTGTTCTTATCTATCCTCTTACTAGGTTTCTAGATCACCCCTTTTTATGTATATCCTCAGGTGGCTACATGTACTAAGGAGAGGACAAGTGCCAATTAGAATCTAGGGAAGATGAAATTAAATAAATATTTATGATAGATGTTGTATTTGTTATGTGTGGTCCTAGTTTTCCCGAGACACTAATCCTTTAGATCCTCTATGTGTAATAATATTATGTTTTGTATCTTTTAAATGATGTAATAGTAAGGTATGTAAAGGCTCGGATCGTTATAAGTTATTGGGAAAATAACCATGAATAATCCATGTACACAATCCATACCCCTACAACCAAGTATGTACCTCTTGAGATGGGATGATATCCATGAGTATGCCCCAAGAATGTCTTTGGGTTACTATCATTTTCATAAACATCGATCCTTGCCTCATCATGAACTATATGGACTTTGATTCCCAACCACATGGATATGTTGGAATCCTCCCTGAGGTTCAAGTCCAGCATCCATGTCTCATATAGGTCGTTCCTCAAAGACTTTATGTTTTTGGGGATCATACCATAACTCAGATGTTCTACTTCCTTTGGGTCCCCATCCATGAGTTCCATTTTCATGAGCCACCTCCTCTGGTGTCCCATCCCCTACCAAACTACGTGGAATTTAATTACCTTTCATAGGGATATGTAGAAACCCTTTTAGAGGTTCAAGCCGAACAATACCATCATATTCATGTCCGTTCCATATAATTTCTCATTCACTTCATTCAACCCTCTGTCATCCATATTGATAATTACCCAGTCCACCACATCCTAATGAGATCATGCCATCTACCCAATTTATTCCCTTTCGGACACCCAAGAAACTAACTATGAATAAGCCCCAAACCACCTATAACCATCGAAAAAAGAGTGTCCCTCATATGAAGAGAAACTAGTGAAGTGTATGACCTTGACCACCCATTTAAACTACATGGGTTTTGATCCCTATCCCCTAAAAAGGGTCTGTAGAAATCCTCAATGAGGTTCAATCCCAGCCAATGGTAAACCATGGGGTCACCTTTGTGTGGAACCATTATCCTCTATGATTCTCCATTAGTGGGGTCTAAATTATTCTTCATAATGTGATGCCTTTCCATTTTTGGGACATTCCATCATCCATACTTATTGGGTATTCCGACCCATATATCTAGTAAACTCTATAGGTGCTTCCTCCTAGGGATGTAGTCATCTAATCAACTTTTATAAGTGTTATAATTAGTCTGATCCATCTCTAATAGATGATAATCTTACGGTATACCCCATGTTAAATATGGGTACATGAGGAAAACCTCAGTGACATGCCTATTCCAGACAATTCCTCAACCTCAATGCGGGATGCCTCAGGATTCCATGCCCTTTAAAATCAATATCATGGGGGGAAAATCCATGTGTACTTGTGTTCGAGAGTCTAGACAAGCTAGTGATGCCCAAAGTGACTACTCCCCTAACCGAAGGTTTCTTCCCTAACTTGAACCCTTAGAATTTTCTAATAGATTTAGTGTAATTAACCAACTTCCACAAAGATATGGAACCGATAAGAGTTTCAAAACAAAATCTTAACCTATAAGAGAGACCCATACTAGGAAAAAAATTCCAAGGAGGAATACACAGAAGGAGGGAATAATATCCCATCAACCTGTTTTTATTAAGGAGAAGACATCGCTAAAGAAGTGACAGATGCCACCTACCATTGGAAAGTGGGAATGTAAGGAAACAACCAGTGGATTCCCACATATAGATGCAAACCCCAGTGAAAGAATTGGAAAAAAGGAATGGAAACATAAACCCATAATTACAATAAATTATGCTCATGATAGCATCACAATGTTTGTTGGTAAGTTCATCTGACAAATATGGACATTGGAGAAGTTATATACTTCGGATGAAACAATTTCTCCATTTTCGGTGTTCATAGATAAATCCAAATCCTTGATTTGTGGGGGTGTTTGAATAGTTATACTAAACATGCATGATATGAAATAATGTATAGAATGATAATAAAATAGTATATTCTCTATTATTTAATAAATAACAAGAGTACCTATCACCATATTATTTTAAGGATCCACCTCATCAGTTGTGATGGAATATTTTCAAACATTATCTCTAGACCATAGAGGTTGTTTATGTTGATTATATTTTAACACCCTTAGATTATCACATTGATTCAAAAAACCTCTTTGTTCCATGAAATTGAAATGATTGAAAACAAATTGAGGGTTGATTGGATAATTCCTTTTTATATCACATTGGTTGGTTTCTGTCATAGTAATTATCTAGAAATGTATTCTTCATGCACATAAATCATTTCCTTTTCCCATTTAAGAAATCTATGGGAGTATTCTTCCTGCAGTTTAGACAACTGGGATGTTATTATTTTTTTACAATGTGATATTTATTTATAGGTACTCTATAATTAAACTATATTCTCTACTTAATATCTCTATGTCTATGATAACCTTGGTGTATTATGATATCTGTTTCAATATTGATGGAACATTAAAAAATTTCACCATAGTGATAAAAGTGTTAAATCACGGAAGGACATCAAAAATTTAGATTAATCACACTAAAGACGAAATAAAATTTAATTTTGGGGTTAATGAAAAAGATGGCGGCATATCGTGTATGGCTTGTATGCTATCCTCATACACCTTGATATGAAGAATCCCACATAGATGAATCTACAAAGAGTTCTTTGGGAAGCATGCCACATTTGGTGAATGATATGGATCACTTCTTCCTATCATCGTTACTTGTGGAAGAGGATATTAATGAGACGGTCTTCATTTTTCCCTACGATAGCACCCCCTATCTGGATGGATTCATTGGATCTTTCTTTATGGCAGCTTGGGTGGTGGTTTGGCCTCATGTAGTAGAGGCAGTCTAATACTGTTTCTATGGTGGCCCCTTGAATCTGAATGTTTGGTCTTCCAGGATCATCCTCATCCCAAAGATAAAGGATACCTCCATAATTGGAAACTAACACACTATTTTCCTATGCTATGTCTCATAAAAGATCTTAGCTTCCCTCTTAGAAACAATCATAAGACGAGTTGTCCCAAGGATGATCTAGAAAGAACAACACAGATTCATCAAAGGGTGGCCCATTCAGGGGGTGGTGGGGATTTCTAGTGAACTGGTCAATGAGACCAATTATAGGTTAGTGAGATCAAATGAGATATTCCAAATGGATATGGATAAATCCTAGGAAAAAATGGATTGGAGATTCATCATTCACGTGATGCGGAAGTACGGTTTTTAGGAGTGCTTTTATGACCATTGCTTCTGGTGTTTTTCCTCACCTTGGGTTTCACATTCTCTTATATGGAGGTTATTTGTTTTCTTCAAGATGATTAGTGTGGTTCACTAAGGAGACACTTTGTCTCTTTGTCTCTTTATCATGGCCCAAGATACACTATTAAGGAACATGAGCAGAGGCATGAATATCAGCAGGTTATCCCCATATCATAGTAGGTGTGGTTTTAGGAACATATCTCATTTAATGCTTGTGGGTGATATTCTAATATTCACTAATGGAATGCATAGATCCCCTATTAATATCATAGATATATTTGATTATTATGATCACCTGAGAAAAAAGGGTGTCAACACAATGAAGAGCAATGTTTTCATCTCCATCAGATGCTCTATAAGACTATGTAGGGGAATACAAGGATTCCTAGGTTTCCAATAGAGGCAGATTCCAATGTTATATTTGGGTGAACCACTTTCTTATGGCCACATAAAAAACATCATTTTGAGGGAATCTTCAATCGGATACTTAAAAGTATTTTGAACTGGATAAAGAAACTCATGTAGTTTGGTGGGAAGGTGACAGTGATCAAAAGCACTTTAACATCTATTCCGATGCATATTAGTCATTGTTAAAGCATCCCAAAGGGACCATTGAGAAGACGGAGAATATTATCACTATTTTGTTTGGGAATCCAAAAAATAGGGTCATAGTCACCAGGCCTCATAGTCTCATTTGGCCAGACCGGTGCATGAGGGAAGAGTAGTGCTTTGGGACATATGGGAAACCATTCATGGCATTCAAGGTCATCTGGCATGAGATATTATTATGGTGGAATCACTAGGGGAGTTGTTATTTATGATTAGATATGGAGACCCTCAGGATCCACTGGATATACACGTTCCTCAGCTTTCGCACTTGACATGGTGAATTTATTATCATATTTATGTTCTCAATAGAATGACTCAACAGATTATTGGACAAAGTGATATCAGTTTCTGGATGGTTAATTGGTTGGGAGAAACATTGGACTTCTCAGGCTATCTTAACCTGTACTTCTCATTTACATAGGTGAGTGTACATCCTAGATTCATATAGTTTTTCCTGATGCCAGAGTAGGTGAAGATTTTTGATGGTGTGGTCATGGATGATGTTCCTGATAAATGCTTCTTAACAGGATTGTGTTCTGGTAGGTTTTCCACCAGAGACGATAAGAGCCTGCTGCATGTAGAGGTACCCCATGAAGAATGGTATACCAAGATTTGGTGTAAGGATATTCCAATAAAAATGAACTTTATTACATGGAATATAAAAAAAGTTTCTATCAACAGATGATAACATACAAAGGAAAGGGATCCCATTGGTGGAACACTATTTTTATTGTGAGAACCTGCAGGTCAAATCTTCCCTATATATCTTCTTTCAGAATGTTTGGGTGTAGCATATCTGGACCTTGTTTTCCCCACGTCCCTTCATCATCAGGGAGCAAGATTCATTGTATGGTTTCTTTGAGTCCAGGTTTCATGGAAAGGATGGAAGGGTCATGGAATGTAAGGTGTGTGTTGTCATTCTCTCTTCGATATGATGGATTATTTGGGATGCACAGAACAACGTCAGGCTGGATTTCATGAGATCCCCTATGTCCTTGAAAATGATATTGAAGTCCCCGATTTTTTATCTAGGTCTGCTCTTAAAGGGGTTACAAACCTCAGTTACAGTATGTATCTTGATCAATCATCTACACATGGTCATCAGAAGACAGGGTAGATAAATCAGGTGGATGCCACCACTTGGATTCTTGAAGATGAATGTGGATGTATCTCTCACGGAGGGATTGATGAGAGGTTGTGGGGTACTTCGTGACTCTCAGCGTATAGTTCTCATGGGGTTCAACACCTTCTATGGTCCAGGAACCTCCTTATGTGTGGAGGTGGAGGACTTATTTCCGTTGTGAAAAATTGTAGGAGACACAGATTTCTGGTGACAGATATAGAGACGGATTATGCAGTGCTGGTGAAGGCTATCCAGGGCCATCAAGAGATGTAGTGGGATCTAAAATATCTAATATGAATATGTATAGTGAAGACTAACCTGGGGAATAATGTCCATTATTTTTTGTAGGGATGTAAAGGATCGCTCGCTTGGTTGGGAAGCCCAAATGAGGAGCTTATCATTTACGATAGCTTGGGTTCACTTCTTTCAGTGTTTAAGTTGGTATTCCAAGGAGACTCCCTTGGTTTACACCACTTCCTCCCTCCATGAGGGTACTATTTGACTATGTTATTTGGCTCCTATAAATTTTATAAAATCAATATTCAGTCCAACATATGATTAATAGCTCTAAGAACTTCTCTAACTCCTATCATTGTAGTATGGAGAAGATAACTTAAATATATTTGATACATTGTGACACGATTAAAGGTTTATAAGTCCCATTGAATGTTAGAGACCCTCTTCATATAAAGCTATCAATTATAAAAATTTATTTCTTATGGGGATGTTGGATTTCCCCCTAATTAATGTTTATGTTGAAAACACGATTTAATTGAGAAAGTATTATCATGATGTTCCTAGCACCTACTCCCATTAGGTTGAGCATCTCATTTGGGTATTCATTACATTTCCGATCACATTGGTTATTGAATTTGTTCCACATAATTCTTCCCATTGACTAAAATAAAGGGAAAATTAAGGATTAGAATTTTGTATGTTGTAATTATAAACAATCGAAAGTCTTATCATTGAGAGATAACAAATAAATAACATATATTCTTTAAATAATGAATTATTATGCTTAAATCCATGTTATCCATGGTCTTTTTATGAAAATAAAAATTTATCCACTTTTGTTCCCTTAATTATGGTTCATATAGAGCTTGGGAATTTACCAATTCATATCTACTGAGAGTATCAAACCAGGTGTGAATCAAACCCTCTATTTTGTACTGTAGGTGGTGATTGAGTTAATACACAATGATCCTTATTTGGGTTATTAACCTATGTTAAAATGTGCCTGATCTATATCCACATTTTTTATTATGAAATGGATTTTCATTCTTTGAAACCACTTAACATATACATTAGCATAATTTAGGGAGGTTTTCCAATGTTTTTAATTATCCCTATGATTGTTAACTATGTTTCTAATCATAATACCCCAAAATAATTAGATCTTCCTATGATAAAAAATATGATAACCCATATCATTTAGAAACCATATTTCAAGATTTATTATATAAATAAACACATTATACAATCCCAAATGACTGAGAAGGATAGTGGATTTGAGTATTTAGATACATAAAATAATAATTTTAAATAGGCATACGAAAATATTATTTAAAATACTATAACATGACCTTATTATCCTTTTATATTCTAAAAATGCACGGGATAACCTAGGGAAATACATAAGAAATGGTTGATATATATATCCCAATAGTGGAAAATCAATGAATAACATGATAAATGTAATAAATGATAGTTAAGATGATTATCAAGGTGACATAAATACGTGTGAGAATCATAAACATGAACATTAAAGAATGATATAAGATGATAACATCTTGGAAACCTAGGAATGTGGAAAAAATATAAAAAAGACATCCTAACCATAAGTCAAGGATAAAAACTGAGACATCATATTATTGTGGGATTAGTATAACCAACCATACACTATACATGGAGTATCATGGTATGAAAACTTTTCCAATTTCATTGAAGGTATATATAATTCTAGGACCACCCATCACATTTATATCACATAAATTCATTTATACACCACATAGATCATAAAAAATAGTAACTCCATTAATCAATTTTAATAACAAGACTAAGGAGTATTGGTTAAATAAATAGAAGTACCCAATCAATGAAGGATATATATATCTAGGTGAATACCCATGAGTGGAAATGGTGATGAGTATAAACAACACCAATATATGGAATGGAAAATGATGGGATAATTTTCACAGCATAATAGGTGTATATAATGGTTTCTAGAAGGTTCTTATAAGAGTTAAAGGTGTTCTATAATTACTCATTTATCATAAGATCGGTAAAATGATATGTAAAAACAAATTACAACATGAAAAATTGTAAATAAAAAGGAATAAATAAAATAATGTTCTACAATAAAGTGGAGGAAGATAGGATCTTATTATATTGAGAGGGAGCATCTAAAAGTATGGGAGGATCTTCTTTTGAGCTTGGGTATAATAGCTCCCAACATGAAACATGGATCTAGTGCTGAAATTATAAAAATTACATTTCTATCATTTATATTGATGAAGGTGACCCAATTTTAACCATACAAAAAACATAATATCAAAATGAAATATTGGATCACATACATTCTCAAGGACATTTTAGTTTTAGAGTCTTAAAGAAATAATATGAACTCTTACCTAATAAATATAAATGAATTCAAGATAGTACATTTCCCACTATATCAATATTTTCAAATCCAGTATTAGTTCATCAACATCATATATCACAAACCCTTAAAGACATAAATCATTAAACTTCATATTTGATAACATAGGTAAAATGAAACATATGAAGTGTGAGATCAATTTCATTGTAAATTTAAATATAAGAATTAAAAATTAAATTTTATTAGTTAATATAAGAATATTATAATATTATAATTACATAATCAATCTGTATGAGAATTACCTAAGAATATTCATACCCATAAAAACATGGATGATGAAACCTGAAAATATGTATTAATTATAATATAGTAACGTTTTAAAATAAGAATATTTCTTTTTATAGAGTATGTGGCATGGACCAATGAGCTTAAGCAACCCACATGACATATTTATTTAAATTTAGTCTTTTCGATAGCATCTGGAATAGGAACCCCCATGTATAAATAAACTGTAACATAGTATACCATTACAAACTATTTGTTAAATTGGTGGGTATAAATAGTAATAAATAAATTATGAAAATTATGGTTATATATGGATACGAAACAAAATAAAAATTTAAAGAAAATGAATTATTTTTTGAGAATTTTAATTTTTCTAAAAGATAGATAAGTCATGCATTGTGCACATTATTTAAAATTAATTCCTAATAATTTTATAAAATTTATTTGAAAAAATAATCCTCCAGTTTTATGTCATAATATAAAAAATAACTTAGGGTGAATTTTTGTGATTTTTCTAAAATCTATCATTTTTAGGAGTAGTGAAAAATAATAAACTTTAATTGAAAACTGCCATTTTGTTTAAATTTTTTTAAAAGATAAAATATATTTTTTATTGGTTTTAATTTAATATTATTTAAATTATAAATTTTTTAATCCAATTTATTTTATTGGGATAATTTTCATGTTAATATTTTATATATAAAAACATTGTGAACGTTTGAAAATTTTCTCCTTAAAAACCCACTTTCTCATTAGGTTTCCAGGATTAATTTTAAATTAAATTTCTTTACTTATATGTACAGAATTTTGAAACATGTATTATATAATTGTAATTATAAAAATTTATGTTATCTTATAAGATCAAATTAAGTTTTTAGGAAAATAAATAGTGAAAGATGAAAAAATTATCTACCGCAATTAAGTTTAAAATAGATTTACTGAGGGTTAAAATAAAAGATAAGGATTAAAATTACCTAAAAACTTATCTAAAATATATTTTATGGAAATATATAGACCCCATAATGTATAATTTTCGATAATAATTTATTTTTTACACTTATGGAATGTGAAAACCTTTGTTAAACATTTTTCTTTCAAAACAATACCAGTGTTTCATTCACCTGACTTATAGATGGCCAACCCTCTCCTCTCAAATTAAAACCTTCAAAAACTTTTGGATTGTAAAATTTATAAAAACATCACTTCCCAAATTCCCTCATAATATCCTTTAAGACCCAATTTGGTTATAAATTCTTCTTAGGAAGGATTTTGGTGGAAACCAATGAAGGATACCAGAAGAAGAGGAAGTGTCCTTCAACAAGAATTTTAATAATATTTCTTACACCACCTATATAAATTGTTATTAAACCATGAAGAAATAAAAACCTCATTTTCTTCCATACACTTAGATGTTTTAAAGTCATGTTCATGATGATAAACAATCCCCATTTCCATCGAAAGGGTTACGAAATCATTCTTTGGGTTTATGGAGGAGTACCACCTCATGAACCGATGTCATTCATTTTTCTATTTCCAAATTCCATAATTGGTTATGATGATGGATATAAAGAATATATATTATTATTTTAATAGAATTATATCTCTATATTAAATATTTCGTATATTATTTTTTTCATTCTATTCTGTTGGGGATATGATAACTTCGATCATGTGTACGATAGACTACCACCTCGCAAAGAGATGTGATTTGTCTTTAACTTACACATTAAATGGAAGGTAATAAAGAAAATAGTTGATAAATATATGATTTATAAATTATATAATTATGATATTTATTACCTATTTATCATTATAAAGTGATAATATATCATTTTTCTCTTTATACTAAAAAATAATAACATTGTTCTTGTACATGTGTACTACCACCTTCACGAAGCGATGTGACTCTCTTTTCACCAACACACCACATGGATGATATATATAAGTATATTTAATGAAATAATATTTAATTTATGATTTATGATAATTATTTAACGGAAAATTATTACTTACATCCTTTCCATAATGATCTATGAAAAATGAAAATGTTACTCATGATTACATACAACTTATCATCTCAATGTTTATAACTTACTTCATTTCTCAAAGACAAAAATCCTGATTTGTCTCAAAACTATACTGGAAATATAAATATTATTATTTTTTAAATTTAATTACTATTTAAATTTTGTAACTTTATAATATGTGCATAAAATGAATCTTTCTAGGTGAAAAACACATGAGAAAACAAGTAAATTAATACTTTAAGTGATAAAAATAAAGAAAGATAAATACGAAAAAGGTGATAAGTTGTTATGAAAGGATAATATGTTGTATTATAAATATTCTTAAGTTTATATAATAATTAAATAACATGTTTAAACCCAATATACCAGAAGTTATAGCTTTTTCAACCAAAAGGATGTCTGAATTAAGGGACATCATCTCAATTTCTCTTCGTTGAGGCATATTGTAATGTTATGTGCCTAATATAATTTATATGTTGTATATTATTTCTATTTTACATGTAATATAATTATTTGTTAATCATTAATTGTATTTTTTGTATCAATTCATAATATTACATCCAAGTGGATTTGATATAAGAGTTATCACTTTTTAAATAGTTTCATAACTCATTATATTTTCATTATGTTATATTACTTCTTCATCATAATTAATATTACAATATTATGTGTGAAATGAATTTTTATTGTCTAATATTGTATTTAATCTTTTTTCATGTGAATTTATGGTTGATATAAATAATATTTTCATTTATGTATTCTTACATCATCATTATCATCTATTGTAAGGGTTTATTCCACAATCTCATGTTAAAACAGACTTTTTATTATTGAAATTATATTGAAAGAAATTATTTGACAATTTTACTATAAACCCATTTAAATTTATTCTATTATTTTTAATCATGATTTTTTGAAGAAATAATACCATTTTCCATTATTTGGTACTAAAATTTTATTATAAAAATCTTTTATGTGAAATCTGACTCCATTTATCACTTTAGATAGAAATTCGTTACTTAGAAAAACATTATTTTTAAAAAAAGTTTTCATAAAAGTTTCAACCCTTTTCCAAATGATATATTCAATACATTGTTAACATTTTTATTAATTTTCAATTTTTTTAATGTTATATTAATTTCATTTTGAAAATAATACTTGTTTGTATTTTACCAAAAAATTGAACAGAATATTTTTCTTAACATCTATGATGTGAATAGAATTTCTAGCTATTAGGATGAATAAAATTTCTCAAATATTAATTTATATTTTCCAAAATTTATTTTTGAATAAAAATATTTTCAATTTTTTGGGAACATAAAAAATCATTAAAAAAGATTATTTTCCTCAAAAATGTTTTAAAATATATTTTTATGGTATTTATATTAATTAATGAAAAAAACCTTGTGTTCTTACTTCAATCAGTATATGTTGATTTTATACCATCATTATTCATTTTACGTATGGTTTACGATAATTTTTTCTAGGGAATGTATGGAAATTTACTTTCTTAACTCATTTTTGTAGTCAATAACTTTACCATGAAATATATACTTTATTATAATCATTAGGAAATAAATTTCCCTAAATATCCATTTTATTTAACATGGATATGTTATTTGATTGAATAAGATATCATTTTTACAAATAGAGTTGTATGTTGAAATTTATTTGTTCATCTGGGGAAATATTAATTGATATTTATTCTTTGCTCAATACAAATTATTTGATGATAAGGTAAATTGTTCATGAACTAAATCTATTTTTTGATATATGAGGAATGCATTGGTCCTACAGTGATGGGTGGGCCCAATATTATATTCACCTCAATTCACCAGTATGTATCATGTGAGAAATAAGTAAACTGGCATTAAAGGGGGGTTTTTTCTATAGTTTAAACCATCTTGTGAATGGTATTAATGGTAGAGGTATCATGATGTATAAGATCATACATCCAATAATTAATCATTTCATTAATTAAGAATTTGGTTATTATTATCCATGAGATATTCATAATTATATTATCTATAGATGTATTTAATTCTCTTTTTATTATTTAAATGGAATTTGTTTTAGTTATTTACTTTTCTATATTGATTATGTCTTATGTAATTTTGATTTCAAATTTCTTGATTAAATAGAATGTGGGTTTAGTTTTTTACTATTCAATATTGATTATTATTTATTGATTCATGATAGCCTTCACTGTACATAATCATTAATTTGAATTTGGTATCAGTGTTATTTAATTTTATTTCCCAGGAAATCCATAAAGTATACCATGCTTAATAAGCAAGTATATACAGGGGAGAATAATGTTATTCTCAAAAACAATTGTGTTGTAGTTTTTTTATTCAAATGAAATACTAGACTCAAGTAACTATCTAGTTTACCAAGAATGATAATTATTTTCATCCCTTTGGGATGTGATTCTTTGTATCTTATGCCAATGCAATAAATATTACATCATATCATGGCTAAAAGGATTAGAGTTTCTGTAGTTGTTATAAAAAATGTTTAGTAGGATGATTTTAATCAAGAATTCAGGAAACTGAGATTAGGGAACATAACCTTATGATAAACATTGAGTATATGTATGTAATAACATCATATTGTTTTAGTAAAATAGATATTATTTGGTTTTCATGGAAATACATCCCTGTCTGAATACTATAACTGAATATGGTTCTGGAACAGATGTACCTAGGCGTAATAACTCTTAAAAGGGTGCACTGGACTTGAACCAATCATCCCCTAGAGAATGAAAATGTGCATCATTGCACACCTGGTATGGAACTCCTATGGGATATTATTAGGATAATTCACATATTATTTTCAAACCATTATGATGAAGTTGAATATATAATAAAAATGAATGACCTAGGTTAAACCAAAGGATCCTTTGATTGAATATAATTTGTCTCAAAGGTACATGCAAATATTTTTTTGGAGAAAATAACAGTGTAATGAAAATAATTTGTGAAGGAAATGATGAGTATTATATAAGGGAATAAATTTCATCATAAAGATCAATTTATTATTCTTTTCCTAAATATGGGGGATCCTAGGTATTATCCTAGTAAATGTCGTATTGATAAGGTTAAATCTTAAACCAAAAAATGTATTATGTGGTAATAAAATGGATGAACTATTTTTTTATTGGGTTTCATGAATTAAATTAGATATTTTTTTACCTAGGTTATTTTTTATATAAATCTTGATAGAACTATAAATTGGGTTAATTTTCAAAGAATATATGTTTTCATTAACTTCCATGTTATGTATACCATAATGTTTTTAAAAGATTAAGATTGAACCTATGTTAATAATCTTAAACACCACTTTTTTGGTTTTATGTGATTCAATATTACTAAAATAAAAGATATTTTGGGAGGAATTTATGTCAAGTATCTGTTTTAGTGGAAAATTAATTTGATGAGTAATGCCTTTATATTTTTTAGACATAATTTTATAGGTTTTGATAACCTTTAGGGCTATTATGATCATTAATTATAATGTAATAATAGTCATCTAAGATTATTAGACTTTTTGAAAAAAATTAGATGTATAAAAACCTTAGTAAAAAATTTTCATAGTGAAAATTTTTATTTCAAGGATATACAAAATATTATTTTAAGAATGTTATAGGAACTATATTAATATTGTTTTGGAAAAAGGAAAACACACATGCTATCTTGAAAACTATCATATCCAGTAAGTTCACAAGACACAAACCCATGATTAGAGGGAAAAACGGTTTACTTCCTACAATTGGACCACATGATGTCCAAGATATTATATCATTTTTTAATTAAATGATTTCATAAATAAATATTAACAATGAACCAGTGGTGTTACTTTTGAGGTTCATGGATTAATTTATTATATTTGATAACTTGTGGTAAATATATATACATATATTCAAAATAGTTAGAGATAGATAGATATAAATTTCACTCTTTCAAGGAACTTATGATCCATTAAAAGTAAATTTTAGATCATATGGCATAAACAATACATTTTTTGATATTTAATTCTTGGAGTAAGGGATGAATTTTAAATTTATATAAACACTTCTAAAGGATGGAATTTTTATTGTGAATTAGAAACATACCAAGTAATTATATTTCGTTATATAATAAGATAGTAAATGAATTCCTCAAATTTAGGAAATGGATCTTGAAACAAAAATAATATCCTATTACATTCATATTCGATTAATTAGATGGTCTTTTAATTCATCAAGAATTTATTATTTCGATTCCCATATCTTTCCATTGGTCATTCACCTTCTTGTGATCAATAAAATTAATGAAATTATATAATTATTTATGTTTTTATTCCATATCCATATTTTTTACTTTCCATAAATTTCCTCCTTCTTATTATCCCTATTATGAGGTATTCCATATGACTTTTGTACTTCCATTTCTCTCTTATTAAGATGATATTTTTATCCCTTTTATGTTATGAGTTAATCATTGATGGTATTTCAAAACTATAAACCCCTGATTACCAATATAGTGTTTAAATTGTGGGGAGAAAATTTATTTAATTAAGGGAGAATGTTACACCTGGACTTTTTAATAGAATAAAATTGTTTTTTACAGCGAATTTGGAAAGGATCACCGATAATAAACATCCCTTGAAATATATTTCTTTAAATATAATCTCTTTGATATGTTTCATAACAAAAAATATGAAGCCTTATAGAAATGTTAGATAATATACCTCAATAACCTATTAATTAAATTAGTAGGTATGAATAGTACAAATAAATTATGAAAATTAAGGTTACCTATGGATTAGAAATAAAATAATATTCATATAAAAGAAAAATAAATAATATCATAAAAAATATATATTTATAAAATAAGTATTAGTCATTATCTATACAATTAATTTAAAATTTATGTTTATAATAATTAAGATAGGGTGAATTAATTAGATTTTTATGAAATTTTTTATTTTTTGATGAATATTGAAAAATACTGAATTTTAATTGAAAAGTGTCTTTTTGTTTAAATTATTTATAAATTTAAAATATATTTTAATATGATTTAAATTAAAATTAGTTCAGTAATATATCTATTGATCCAATTTATATAATTTAAATGATTTTTATATTGAATATTTATATAAAAACATTCCATGATTTTAAACATTCTCACCATAAAAACATGATTTATTGTCGCATCTGTAAGATTAATATTAAATTATATTTTCCTAATTATGGGAATAGAAATTGAATAAATTTAATCCTTAATTGGAAAAAATAATTTACATTATCTACTAATTTTAGCTTATGTTTTGACAATAATTAATAGTGAAAATTGTTTAAATTAATTACTCCTGTTAAGGTAAAAATGAATTTACCGAGCAGTGAAAAGAAATATAAGGGTTAAAATGACCTAAAAACATTTCTAAAATAAATTTTAAGTCCATATTTATACCTTGTAATGTATATGAATTCATATTAATCCACTTTGGACCGTTTTTTCATGTAAAAAACTTTGGTACACCTTTTCATTGCAAATAATTATAGGTGTGCCACAAAACTCACATATAAATGGAAACCCCTATCCTATATTATTCACCCCATAAAACCCTTTTTTATTGGCCAATAATATCCCAAATCACTTTAAAACATCCATAATCTCATAATTGAAGCCTTATTTTGGGAATAAATTCATCCTAGAAATGATTTTGATGAAAACCTAAGGAGGATACATGAAGAAGATGTACCATTCTTCAATAAGTGTTTTTATTCTATTTCTTTATACACCTCACTCAATTATTACAAACCCATAATAAAATAAAAAAATTAGTATATTAGAAATAATTATAATTTTAAATTTTAATTTCATAAACTATAACCATCCCCACTTCTATAAAATGGGTTACAAAATCCTCATTCGTGCGTATGGTTGACTACTGCCACACGAATCAATGTCATTATTTTTTCTATTACCACATTTCAAAGTTTTGAATGATGATTTATCTAAAGTATATATATGACATTTATGACCTATTTAGATGATTTACGCTCAAATTTACCTAAGAGAAGAAGGTAGGATGATCCTTGTAGTTTAGCTTGGGTTGTCGAATCCTTAGAGAGCTAAAAAGTAACCTATAGACACGTAAATTCTATGGAATGTTTTTGGATATGAAGTGGACAACTTGGGATTATTTTATATGGTTTTAAAGGAACCTTAATAGACTTAAGTGAAGTAAATTTAAAATAATGAGTTGATCCTAGGTTATCCCTCGAGGTGAATTGGACATATTTCCTTTTCAATGATTTCAATTTATTTTATTTGAGATGGGTTCTTTTAAGGAGATAAAATGACATAATAACTGACTAGTTTAATTCCTAAACCCTTTATTACTAATCACCTATATACTTGAAGGATCAATGTTTTGATAACTTCAAGGTAAAGCTTCGTATTAGCACTTGAAGCATGTGGCCTTAAATGCAATAAGGATGATGGAGTTTAAAAATCATCAGATAAAAATCTCAATTAAAGAAGTGATTATACATTAATGAGGTGATAAATAACATCCAATAAATCCCCTTTCTACTCCCTTGGATCAAAAAATAAGGGGGTTATACCTCCATTTATTCTATGGTTTCAATGGAAGCGGAAAGTAGACTCCTGAGGGAAGAAATAGAGAAGTAAAAAACACAATAAAATAAAAATCACTCCATCGTTGTGTGATAATCTCACCAGGTTCGGTATGAACAAGTCCACACCTTGAACCAAAAATAACAAATTTATAAGGATAGAAAATAATAATAAGAGAATAAGAACTTTTATTAAGAAGCAAGGATGAATTAAAACAACTTACAAGTGGAAGACAAATTTGAGACAACAAAACCGCAGAATAGCATTACAATGAAAGAAAGCACAAGAGATCCTCAACTCCTCCGCCACCACTACCCTAAATAAAAAAATTTGAAGCCTTGGGTCGATCCTCCAATACTCCAACTCTTATAAATTAATTGTGGTAGGCAATAGGTGGGTGGAAAGTTGAGGGAGAGTTGATTTTCCACCCTTGACCCGAGGTGGCAGCCAGCTTTCATCCACCGAAAAAACGCACTTGGAAGACCTTCTAGATGGCCGAATAAGAGTGGTCAATAGAGGAAGAAAATGTATCCCTATATTTATTACAATATTCTATAAAATATGGGCCAATTTGGAGTTGTATATTCGACGATATGATTATATTAGTGGGCTGTGTTTCTAGGCCGCAGAGTCTGGCCCAGAATTTTATCTCTTACTTGGGCCACCTAAATGACCACAATGGAGGCTGAATTAGCACTGGATCCTGAATAATTATTTGTTCCTCTATATCTATTCTATATTTCCACCATATTTGGGCTTCATTGGGTTCATAATGTGGGTCCCACAGTCTCATTAGTGGGCTGGTGTCCAATCTGACTTCTCCAAAATTGTTTCCTTTCATCACAAAATATCCCCATCTTATTTTATGAATCCTCCATTGATCCCTGAATGAAAAATGTTCATATTTAAGTGTAGCTAATGTTATAAAAATATCAAATTAAAATATGGATAATTAAATTCCTTAAAATCAGATGAATCATTTCGTACTTTAAATGATGTTCAAAAATGTACCACATAATAGTGCATTTTAAGCAAGAATTAAAATCATAATGTGAAATGATGTTCAAAGTTTAAAATTAAATAAAATGGTGTTTATGAATAATAAAGAACATGAATATTATATATATTATCAATTAATATTATCCTCATTTAGTGGCTAATCTCACCCCCAACTTGAGTTTTTCTAGTCCTGAGCAAAATATATCTCAACAATATGAAATTCGAATTCCCTTTTCCAAAATTTTTTTAATACACAATGATCACCAAAAACCCTCATACCAAACAATCATGAAACCCATAAAAATATTTTAATACAAGATAGTTTCATAAGTAGATCCCAATCCCAAGACCATTCCTTTGTTAAAATTCACTGCCATATTTCATCCAATATCAATTAAGTATGAGGATGTTTTGTGCATCACAATAGACATGGGGGGTTCATATTTATTCAAAGGTTAAATGAAGGAAGTTCTAGGTGTAATAAAATTTCAATATTAAGATGAGTATTCAATTTTTTTTGTATTATATATATATATATATATATATATATTTGTTTTTTTTTTGGTTTTTTTCCATCGTAATTGAAATTGCACCCAAAAGAGTCAACCCCTGTAGTGAGACTTTGCCGATGACTCCCAGGCTCAAGCACCTTAGGAAACCAAATTAAGCCCGCATACTCGGTCATTATCTTGAGTTAACTCAGTCAAAAAAAAATTCAAATTACCAAAAATATAGATAAAATTTCTAACTCTGGGCCAGAAAACTTTGGAGTCACGATCCCCAAGTGTCGAAAGCCACGCATTAGTTCATTTCATTGCTCTAGGCACAATTTTATTATTATTATTATTATTACTTTTATTGAATACTCATATTAAAACTAAAATGATCACCAAACCTATGGTATTTATTTGTGGGACCCCATGAACTTAAACTATTACCCCACTATCCAAAGGACCTGCATTGTGATCTTTTTTTGGATGAAAATAAAAACGATGAAATATCACATTGGATAGCCACACTTTCCAAAATATATGCTCATGAAATTATACAATGATTAAAATTAGAATCAAGGGATACTAAATTATTTGATATTCAGTTTAAAAGTGTGCTATGCGTATTACCATGTTCAAAGTTAAAGGAATTTTTCCTTCCATTTACACTTATTTTTCAAATCATTCATTTTTTTGACAAAAAATGATTTTTTATTTTATCTCCCCCCAACTTAAAATAACAGTATCCCCAGTGTTTAAATAAAAGAAAATTTAGAAGGGGGTAGAGGTAGAGAATTAAAGTTCTAAAAGGAAATTAAAAATGAGGATCATGGAATGAAGTCACCTGGTGGTTGAAGTTGAAATTCTTGTTCCTCCCTTTTAATCCTTTGATGTCCATGTCAGTTGCAGAGTTCTCATAGGTCAGTGGTAAGCGCGCGCCCCTGTCTCCCTTTGGTCCTGGGTTCGAATCCCCGCGGCTTCGCCGGTTGTGATTGGGTTTGACCCATAACCCACGACATGTCCCTTATTATTATTATTATTATTAATTTTTTAATTATTTTTTTTGTTTTAACTTACAAACACATAAAAATAAAACAAACTGATGATACATTGCCTTATTTTTAAATTTCTGGGTAAGGTATTACTCAAGGATCACACCACATGACACAGATGAATATGTTTCTCCCCTTTCATACCCATCCATACACATAATAGAAGAACTGGTCAATAGTCTATTTTTTAAAAATATAAAAATGAGTAATTAAAATATAAATTTTATTAAAAGAAAAAAATGATAAGAAAATTGAAAACCATGGGTTTCCTCTCACGTAGCACTTTTTTTAATGTCATTAGCCCTACATGGATCCTAAATCTATCATTTTTTTCCGGTTCATAGATTGGCTCAATTAACTCAAAATCTATTTCCTGTTTATCGAATGATTCAATGAATGGTTTTAACCTTTGACCATTGACCTTGAAAATGTGACCACTTGTGGGATCTTGAATCTCTACTACCCCATGGGGGTACACATGATGCACTATGAAAGGTCCTGACCATCTAGACCTTAACTTTCCCGGGTGTAAATGATGTTTTGAACTATACAAGAGCACAATTTTTCCTGGTTCAAAATGTTTGACCATGATCTTCCTAGATTATTAGGCTTGAACTCTAGATTTATTGATCCTTGAATTTTCATAAGCCTCCATCCTTAGTTCCTCGAGTTCATTGAGATCTAATTTCCTTTTTGTTCTGGCAAATGAGAGGTCATAATCCATTTTCTTAATTGCCCAAAAGGCCATATGCTCAATTTCAACATGTAAGTGGCATACTTTTCCATAAACAAAATTATATGGTCACATTACTAGGATGGTTTTTAATGTTATAAGATATTCCCAAAGAGAATACAAGAGTTTCTAGGTCCAAACTTTCCTAGAAGGATTGACAGTTTTCTCAAAAATTGGTTTGATTTCACGATTGGCTAACTCAGCTTGACCATTTTTCTGTGGGTGGTACGCAGTGGAAACATTATGAGAAATACCATACTTAGACTTGAGTGGAGAGAATGGGTGGTTATAGAAATGGGTTCCTCCATCACTGATTATAGCCCTTGGAATTCCAAATTTGGAAGATATGTTCTCTTTCAGAAATCAAATCACAACTTTATGATCATTGTACATAGTGGGAATGGAAGCAACCCATTTTGAGACATAATCAATAGCTAAGAGTATTTAGAGGAATCCCCTAGAGTTTGGGAAGGGACCCATGAAATCAATTCCTCAACAGTCAAATATTTCAACCACTAAGATAGGAGTGAGTGGTATTTGATTCCTTTTTGTGATGGACCCTACTTGTTGACACCTAGGATAACTTTGACAAAAAGTGTAGGAGTCCCTTGAGAGGGTGGTCCAGAAGAGACCACATTGAAGAATCTTAGAAGATGTTTTCTTAGAGGAAACATGGCCTGCACATGCCTCACTATGACAGAATTTAAGGATGGAATCTTGTTCAGATTCTGGAACACACCTCTTAATTACTTGGTTAGGGAAGAACTTATAGAGGTATGGATCATCAAACACATAGTGTCTAACATTAGAAACGAATTTCCTTTGAGCATGAGTCCCTAATAATTTTGGAATGACTCTTATAACAAAGAAATTGGCTATGTTGGCATACCAAGGGCAGTCACTCACAGAGTATAGGTGTTCATCAGGAAATGAATCAGACACATAAAGGTGATTTGAGTTGTCTTTGAATTCCATCCTAGAGTGGTGATCAGCTACAACATTTTCAATTCCCATTTTTTCCTTGATTGTGAGGTCAAATTCTTATAAGAGAAGGACCCACCTAATCAGTCTTGCCTTAGAATTTGTTTTTGGAAGAGGTATTTTAGTGCAGAATGGTTAGTGAACACAGAGATGGGGGATACTAAGAGGTAGGACCTAAACTTCTCTAAGGTAAACACAATAGCAAGTAACTCCTTCTCAATGGTGGTGTAGTTGATTTGGGCATCATTTAAGGATTTTATTTCTTAAGCAATGACATAAGGAGTTTTATCACAACGTTGTCCTAACACAGTTCCTACAGCAAAGTCCCTTTCATAACACATAAGTTCGAAAGGAAGGTTCCAATTTGGAGATTTCATAATGGGAGGAGAGGTGAGAGAGAATTAGAGGGTTGAGAATGAACCCTCGTAGCTTTCTGTCCAAAAAAATGGGGCATACTTTACTATGAGAGCACAAAGGGGATGGGATATTGAACTAAAGTCCTTGATGAATCTTCTATAGAAACCAGCATGTCCTAGGAAATACCTCACATCCTTGACAGTTTTGGGGGATGGAAGGTGTCGAATGATGTCAACCTTGGCTTTATCAAATTCAATCCCCCTACCTGAGACAAGATGGCCTAGAACTACTCCCTCTTTAACCATGAAATGACATTTTTCCCAATTTTGGACAAGATACGTTTCTTCACATATTGACATGACTCTCTCCACATTCTGCAGACATCCCTCAAATGTATCCCCAAACACAGAGATTTCATCCATGAAGTCCTCTAGAAAATCCCCTACCATGTCTGAGAATATTCCCATCATGCACCACTGGAAGCATACAAGGGCATTTCATAATCCAAATGGCATGAATTTGAAGGAAAAGGTGCTGAATAGACAGGTGAATGTATTCTTCCCTTGATCCTCTAGGGAGACCACAATTTGATTATACCCTGAGTACCCATCTATGAAATAGTAGAAGGCCTGACCTGCCACTCTCTCAAGGACTTGGTCAATGAATGGTAAGGGGAAATGGTCCTTCTTGTTGAATGAGTTTAGCTTCCTATAGTCAATGCAAACCCTCCATCTACTACTCACCCTTGTTGGAAGAATCTCTCCATCCTCATTCTTTATCACTGTGATTCCATCCTTTTTTGGAACCACTTGGATTGGGCTCACCCATTCACTCTCAGCTATGGGATATATGATACCAGCTTTTAACAATTTCAGATGTTATTTCCTTACAACCTCCATGAGATTAGGATTGAATCACCATTGAGGTTGATGACATGGCTTTGAATCAGATTCCAAAAAAATTATATGAGTCCCAATAGGTGGGATAATCCTGGGAATATCAGACAGGGTCCAACCACTGGATTTCTTATGTTTACTAAGTACATCTAGAAGCATCCTCTCATGATTGGCTTCAAGAGAAGAATAAATGACAATATGATGTGTTTTATTGTCCCCTAGGAAAGCATACATGAGTGTAGTGGGAAGTTCCTTCAATTCATGATCATGTTGGTTCAGAATTTCAGCAGAATATTGGGACATTGGATCAAGTTTAATTTCATTTTTTTTGAGTTTCATATAGGATTGATTCCCCACATGTATAAGTTTTAGAAACTAGATTGGCTTGATCAGATTTAGGGAAGGAATTTTGAGTGGTCTCCATGAAAGTGGTTTCTTTAAAGGTTTCACTGATTGTTGGACCTATGACTTCATCATAAGAGCAATTTGAAAATGATTCAAGCCAAGGAGATAAACTTCCTTCATATGAAAAAAGGAAATCAATCTCATCCTGACTTAAACATTTATCAATATTCCCTGATGTTCCATGGATTAATTATCAATACTTCCTATCATGTTTACATCATGAATGATCTCATCATCCCCTATTTGTGAGATTTCATTATAGATGTTCAATTCTAGACTCATGTTCCCAAAGGTGATGGTCATGTTCCCATTTTGGACACGGATAATAGAGTTGATTGTTGCAAGGAAGGGACGACCAAGGATGATTGGGGTTTGTTCCTTATTTCCTATGTTTTTGTAGTTGTCAAGGACAATGAAGTCAGTAGGGTAGATGAAGTTTTCAACCTTTACCAGAACATCCTTTAAAATACCCTTTGGAACCCTAATGCTACGATCAACATGTTGAAGTGTGATAGATGTGGGTTGGAGTTCTTATAGTCCTAACTGGCAGTACACAACATAAGGGATGAGATTGACAGTAGCACCTAGGTTACACAGGGCCATGACAACTTTTCTCTCTCCTAGTTTAACATTGATGTAAGGGAAACCCGAGTCTTTCAACATAGGGGTAATGGTCCCTTGAATGGTTGTACTCACATTAACAGCCAAAAGGACTTGGTTTTTATGTGACAAGTTTCTTTTAAAAGTGAAAAATTCCTTAAGGTACTTTGAGTAGGCAGGTATGGTTTGGATTGCATCGAGAAGGGGAATGTTCAACTTGACTTGTGAGAAGATTTACCTTAATGTTTCACTCAATTTAGCTTGGTTTTCCCCCTCATGCGTTGAGAAAATTGTGCAGGTTGTGGGGTTGTTTGTTGAAGAGTTGTTTCTTTGACAATGTTATAGTATTTTTTAGTTTTATCATTTAGTTCATTTTAATTTTCATCCATGTTTGAATCTTCATGTGGGTTTTGAATTAGTTGTTCAGTTTTCTCAATTGATTTCCCAATTCTTAAAACAGTCACAGCCTTTAGTTGTTCATGAGTTGTTTGAGTACAACTTGACTCTCCCATTGAAGTTGAGGATGGCACTGCCTGAGTAGGCATGGGTGCCTTTCCAGTTTTGATGGTTTGAAGTTCTTGTTTAAGGGAAGAGACATCTAAGTTCATCCTTTCCATTTTTTTCACAGTTGTTCTAGTAGGCTTTGTGGAACAGTTTGGGTTGGTTCTTGAGAAGATTGGTTTATCCAGGGGGGATATTTTGGAGGTGGGATGGTCTGTTGAAAAGGACCGATGGCCGTTGGTATTGTATAGGTTGGGTTTGGATATCGTTATGGGATTGGTAGTTCTAATGGGGGTAAGGATTTTGTCACTGTGGTTGGCTAGGCTGTTGGTTATCTTTCCAGCGGAAGCCTGGGTGGTCATTATACCTTGGGTTGAAGTTGTTTTGGTATTGAGTCTTTTGAATGTTCAAGGCATTTACATCCACTGGGTGTCCTCTTAAAATAAAATCCTTGATGGATGGAATGGTTGGGCAGTTGTCTGTCTTATGGTCATGTTTGTCACAAATTGTGAAAACAAGGTCTACAGTTTGGATTTCATGGACTTTTCTAAGTTCTATCTCTTCAACCTTCCTAGAGAGTGCTGCGAGTTTAGCCCTAAGGATTTCCTCTTCTCTAAGTGTATCAATTCCAGTAGTTCTTTTTGGATTTTCAGAATACGGTGCGGTTCCCCATGATTGGTTTTTTTAGAATGGATTTCTTGATACTTGTAAGCATCATTTGGGGCTTTGTTTTTAAATTTTACATTACACATCATGTCAATGAATTGTTTGTTCCTCAGGACCTACCCTTCATAGAAAATTCTCACTTGTTCAGGTATAGAAAAACTATAGTGTGGAACTATGTTGAGAGTGTCTTTGAACCTCTCCCATGTTTCATAGAATGACTCTCCCTCTTTTTCAAAAAATTATTGGATGTTCTTTTTAAGTGCAATTGTTTTGTGGTGGGGAAAGTACTTTTTGTATAATTCTCTTTGTAGTTGGTACCAAGAATTTATGGATGATGGTCTGAAATTTTTTATCCAATTTTTAGCTTGATCGTTTAATGAAAAATGAAATATCTGCATCTTAGATTATTCTAGTTCATGTGGGGGACACATGGTTACTACAATGTCATTGAACTCCTTAATGTGAGGGTAGGGCATCTCGGACTCCGTTCCATGGAATGTGGGAAGGTGGTTTATGACATGGGGGTTAAATATGTAGTTGGAATATCCTAGTGAATTGTGTCTAATGCATGAGGGGGCATTGGTCCATGAAGGTGTGAGGTAGTCATTCATGGTTTGATCAACTACATTCCCCAAGTTTGGGACTGCCTCATTTGGGTTTCCATTTTGGTTTCCACCCAGGTTTATTAGTTGGTTTCTTTGAAGACCTTACATTGAAATGGGATCAATTTTGGAATCTAGAGTATTAGGAAGATTAGGATCTAATTTAATGAGTTCCCTTGGTGTACTTGACTCCCCAAACCCAGAACTATCCACCCTAACTAAACGGTTTGGTTGATCGCGGGTGTAGGTGGACATGCGCAAAAAGAAAAAAAATGAGAAAGGGACAAGATAAGAGAATTTACATGAGAAAAGAAGAAATGGGGGATAATATAATTGGTGTTTAGATGACTTACTTGGGTCCCTATCAATGGCGCAAAAATTTGATTCACGCTCAAATTTACCCAAGAGAAGAAGGTAGGACGGTCCTTGTAGTTTAACTTGGGTTGTCGAATCCTTAGAGACCTAAGAAGTAACCTATAGACATGTACATTACATGGATTGTTTTTGGATATTAAGTGGCCAAATTGGGTTGATTTTATAAGGTTTTAAAGGAACTCTAAGATACTTAAGTGAATTCAATATAAAATAATGAGTTGATCCTAGGTTATCACTCGGGGTGGATTGGACGTATTTCCTTTTCAATGATTACAATTTATTATATTTGAGATGGGTTCATTTAAGAAGATAAAACAACATCATAACTTACTGGTTTAATGCCTAAACCCTTTAATACTAATCACTTATACACTTGAAGGATCAATGTTTTGAGCCCTTCAAGGTAAAGGTCCGTATTAGCACTTGAAGCGTGTGGCCTTAAATTCAACAAGGACGATGGAGTTTAAAAATCATCAAATAAAAATCTCAATTAAAGAAGTGATTATACATTAATGAGGTGATAAATAACATCCAATCAATCCCCTTGCTACTCCCTTGGATCAACCCATAAGTGGGTTATCCCTCCATTGATTCTATGGTTTCAATGGAAGCGGAAAGTAGACTCATGAAGGAAGAAATAGAGAAGTAAAAAAAACAAAATAAAATAACAATCAATCCACCGTTGTGTGATAATCTTACAAGGTTTGGTATGAACAAGTTCACACCTTGAACCGACGGTATCAAAGTGATAAAGAGTATAACAGAATAATAAGAGAATAAAAACTTTTATTAAGAAACAAGGATGAATTAAAACAACTTACATGTGGAAGACAAATTTGAGACAACAAAACCGCATCATAACATTACAATGAAAGAAAGCTCAAAAGATCCTCAACTCCTCCACCAACACTGCCTTAAATAGGCATTTTTTAACCCTTGGGTCGAGCCTCCAATATTCCATGTCTTCTCAATTAATTGTAGTAGGCCATAGGCGGGTGGAAAGTTGAGGCAGAGTTGATTTTCCACCCTTGACCCGAGGTGGCATACAGCTTTCATCCACCAAACATACGCACTTGGAAGACCTTATGGATGGATGAATCAGAGTATGACATAGAAGAAGAAAATTGATCCTCGGATGTCTTATAACCTTATGTAAAATTTGGGCCCATTTGGAGTTGTATATTCGGAGATATAAGTATATTAGTGGGTTGTTTTTCTGGGACGCAGAATCTGGCCCAGAATATTATCTCTAACTTGGTCCGCCTAAATGACCACAATGGAGGCCGAATTAGCACTGGATTTTGAAGAATTATTTGTTTCCATGTATGTCTTATAGCCTACCACCAAATTTGGGCTTCATTTGGTTCATAATTGGGGTCCCATAGTCTCATCAGTGGGCTGCTGTCCAATCTGACTTCTCCAAAATTGTTTCCTTTCATCATAAAATATCCCCATCTTTTTTTATGAATCCTACATTGATTCCTGAATGAACAATGTTCATATTTAAGTGTATATACAGTTCTCAAAATATAAAATTAAAATATGGATAATTAAAGTCCTTAAAATCAGATGAATCATTGGGTACTTTAAATGATGTTCAAAAATGTACCACATAATAGTGCATTTTAAGTAAGAATTACAATCATAATGTGAAATGATGTTCAAAGTGTAAAATGTACTAAAATGGTGTTTATGAATAATAAAGCACATGAATATTATATATTTTAATAGTTAATATTAGCCTCGTTTAGTGTCTAATAATTATAACTATAGATTCATTATATCTTATATACCTTTTTTCATTCCATTCTATAGGGGATAAGATAACATCACTTATTTTTCAGTGGACTACCTCCTCACGAAGCAGTGCCATTCTTCTTTCACTGGCACATTACATGGAAGATAATAAAGATAATGTTGACAAATATATGTTATGTAAATGAAATAATTATGATATTCATGACTTATTTATCATTATTAGAATATAATATATCATTTTTTTTCTCTTACACTGATAAATGATATCATTGTTCGTGTATATGTGGACTACCACCTTTATGAATCGATACAAATCTCTTTTCATCACAACACCAGATGGATTATTTATATCATTATATTTAAATAAATAATATTTCATTTATCATATTAGGATAAATATTTAAATACAAAATATTACTTATATCCTTTCTATAATGATCGTTGAAAAATGGAAATGTTACTCATCTGTACATATGACCTACTGTCTCCAAGATTTTAACATACATTATTTATAAAATATAAATTTATGATTTTTATTGAAAGTATAGTTGATGTATTAATATGATAATTATTTTATGTATATTATTCTAGAAATTATGTAACTATATAATATTCCCAAGAACTAGATCTTTCAAGACGAAACACGCATGAGTAAATAAGGCAATTTACACCAGAAATGATGATAATAGTGAATAATAATTAATGAACAAGAGATGAGATGTTATAAAAGGATAACATATGATATTATAAATATTAATATAGTTATTTAATGTGTTATTAACAATCTTAAAAACATTTTATAGTATCTTAGTTCACATTTAAACAAAATAAAGTGTGATGTAAGGGTCTTCATCTTAATTTCCCTTCATTGAGTCATATTGTAATATTATACACCTAATTTGTCAAATATGGTGTATATACAAACTTTTTGAAAAGTTATTCCATGATTCCTTAACAATTAATGTTAATTAGAGTTTCCATTTTAATTCTTACTTCAGCAGGGGTTTGATATAAGAGTTACCATGTGGTAAAGAAGTTCATAACTCAATTTCATTCTAATAGGTTATATTAAATATTCATCATATTTGATAATATATGATTATGTGTGAAATGAATTTTTATTATATTCTTTTTTATTTACATATTTTATGTGTATTTACTATATATACACATAAATGATTCAATGATAATTTCTCACTTCAACAGTATGATCATTATAAGTGTTTATTTCACAATCTCATTCTAATCGATATTGCTTATTCTTGAATTTATGTTAAATGAAATTATTTTAACATTTACTAATAAAACCATTAAATTTTATTCTACTATGGTTAATCATGATTTTTAATGTAATAGTTCAATTTTACTTCTCGTTGATACTTAAAAATATTGACAAAATGTTTATAATAAAAACCAAACTTAAATTCTCTCTTCTGTTAGAAATATATCTTCAATCAAACCCATATTATCTATAAATATTTTTAAAAATATTTTAAACCACTTAAAAATGTATTATTTAAGTAATTTTATCACATTTTTTTACTTTTTAAGAATTTTCTTGAAAGGAAAATTTAGGCAGTTTTTAAAATAATACATGATTAGATTTCATTGAAAAAGTATAAGGAATATTTTTTTAATATGTAATTCAGGATGAAAAATTTCCCACCATCATGCCACATAAATTTTTTTTGATCTTACTTTATAATTTTATTAAATAATTTTAAATGAAATTTATTTTCAATTGTTTTGTAATATTTATAGTTTTAAAATTTATTTTTTAAAGAATAAAATCACATTTTCTTCATGAATACTTTTAAAGATATTTTTATGGGATTTGTATTCATAAATGATAAAAAACTGTTATTCATAATCCAATGGGTAAATGTTTTATTGATACATTATTTATTAATTATATGGATGGTTTAGGATCGTTTTGACCAAGTCAATTTTTGAAATTCACTTTCTTGTTTCATTTTTATAGTCATTAACTTTCCCTTGAAATATTAACTTTCTTGTGATCATTAGATATTACATTACCCCAAAATATCCATATAATTTACCATGGATATGTTAATTACATAAACCATATATCATTTTTATATTGGGTTTTCTACATTGAATGTAGTTTGTATATTTATATAATATTTGTTAAATATGTATTCTAAACTCAATATGGATATTTGATGATAAGGAACATTCTTCATGAATTAAATCAATTATTCGATATATGTGGTATTCTGGGGACCTATAGTGATGGGGGGAAGTATTATATATCCCCTTGATGCATCATAAGGTCTTAGGAGTCAAGTTAGTAAGTTATAATTAAACAGGTTTTACAAATAGTTTAAAATGTCTTGTGAAAATTATTTATGTTAGATATATCATGAATCCTATAATCACAATTTCAAATAAATAAAAAATTTGTTTCCTAAAAATTTAGTAATTATAATTAGTAATATTTTCATGATGATATTATCTCAGGATTCATTTCAATTAGAATTTATAGATTAAATTACTTGTGTTTTAAGTAATTTAACTTTCAACACTGATTATGTATTATATAATTATGATGTCAATTATTAAATGTCATATGTGTTCAGTTATTCACTATTCCATATTGATTAATATTTATTGATTTATGATATATTCTCTTGTACTTAAACCTTACTAATAATTTGATCTCACCCTTATCTTTTTTCCATTCCTCAAGAATCCATGAAGTGTACAATGAGTTATATTCAATGATATACTATATTGAATAATGTTAATATTGAAAAAATAAATTATGTTATAATTTCATTAATCAAATGTAATGTAATACTCAATTATATATCTATTATAATTAGTCTAATAAACTATTTAGTCCTTTGGGATGCGATTCCTTATATCTTATGATAATTTAATAAATAAGACATCATATATGGGCTACTAGGGATGGGGTCACTCTAATAATGGTGTCATAAAATAAGGATTCATCAAAATAAAAAAGGATGATCCTTGTGATATAAATTTTTATCAAAGGACACATTTATAACCCTTAGAAAGAATAATGAAAATGTGTTGGTGTCCTAGGACATTATCTTCATATAACCCTTATGGAATCTTTACATGACCCATGAAAATGGAATTATCATATTTTCGATTTCCAATAAAATTAACTATAGAACATAATCATTACCCAATGCATTAGAAAGCTATCTAGGAAAACCCATAATGAAATCTATGTTAGGCTCATCCAGTGATATCTGGGTACACACATTTCATATAATATCCCTGATCCTCAACATGTATAATGTATATAGAGTTTACATTTCCTCATAAAACTTATAAAAAATTCATTATTCCTTTCATAATATTATTTACGCATTCATAAAAAATGGGATCTGTAAAAATATAGTTTAATCATGACTACACCATAAAAAATAAACTTGTTTCATTACAATATCTTTGAAAAAAATTTAATCCATATAAAATTAATGGGTCCTATAACAATTTATATGAAACATGATTTACCCATGCAATAGAAATAGGTTCCATAAAAATCTCTTGAAATTATCATAATTCAACTTGAAAAAAATGATTATTGTATCATTATAAAATTTATCCCCTGTAACATAATTAACAACACGTTTTTTGATGTTTATGAATGGAAATACCAATGAAATAACATTAAAATGTTTTTGAGAAAAGTATCCTTTTAATTTTTAAAATCGCATTTAAAAAATAAAATTTCACATAATATTACTGAAATATTTTTCTTTGAAAAAATATAGGGAAATATATTCCTGAAATTTCAAGGGAAAAAGGACATGATGCTGAAAAATACGTTCATTTTATAATAGTTTAAAATAAACACTCTTTTAAAAAAAAATTAAAAAGTGTGTCAAAAGTGACCCATTTGGAAAAACTTAATAAATTTCATTTTCAAACCTTTCAAATGAATGAAAAATATAATGTAAAATGGATTCAAGGAATTAATTATGTTTATATAATAAATATTTTTTATTTTTATAGAAAACAATGATATTGAAAAGAAAAATACCAAATCTAAAAGAAAAAGTCATGATCGATAACTCTTACAAATTTCATTAGTGATGTTTATTCAATTAATAAGTGAGGAAATAGAATTAAAAATTTACAAACATATTCATACCCAATTGAAAAATATGAAAGGTGTTTTAAGGAAATAAGAGTATCTAATTTCATCTAAATGAACCATGAACATAAACAATCCCAAAAGAAAAGGGATTGTAACATAAATATTTCTCAACTTTATTAACTCTTCAATCATAAGCCCCATTAATGAATAAAATAAAATATCAATTTAAATATCATTAAAATAATGAGTTCCATGATATAAAAATTCAATGCTCATTATATACACCTCACAAATTAATATAGATTCATTTCATAAATTTATGTTTCAAAGAAATTCAATTTGATAGGAATAACCGTTACCAAGATTATACCATTGAATTCAAGAATCAATCAATGAATAAATTATGAGTATGAAATTTAAATCCACATAAAACAATTTGAAAAAATATATAATATAATCAAAATTAACTAAATAAAAAATAATTGAATATTAAATACAATGAATAAGTAATATAACCCAATGGAATGAAATTGATTTATAAACTTATTTACTAATTGGTAACATTCATCTAAAATACCCTGAGATGAAATTAATATTATTTTAACATAAAATACAATTATTTATGACGGTTTAATTATATTAAATGTAATAGAATATTTATATAAACAATAAAATATAAATAGGTTGTGAATATATCATATGTCACCTAGAAATGAAAAGTGAGATAAGAAACCCTTACCTCGAGTCTAGACTTTCTTTATATTTAATTTAACACATGTAAAATAGGATTACATAATTTATTTTTATTAATAATAAAATTTTCTTGGTTTTATAGTTTGTAGTTAAATTTTTTATTTTATTTCTTTTTAATGAAATATTCAAATATTTAATCAATTAATTCCACAACGTGCATTTTTTGGATATTCGATTCATTGTTTAAAAATTAATTATGTGTTTTGACTATGGTCAATGAGGCTATTCATTAAAAATATAAAGAATAATAATCATGAAATATTTATAAGATTTATTAAACTCTTATATTTTTTAATTCAATCATGATAAATGGTTATTAAAAATGAAATATGTTATGATCATGGAGATGGTAAGTCGTACGTACGCATGAGTAACGTTTCTATTTTTCAATGATCATTATGGAAAGTAGGTATATATTATTTTATCTTTACAAAACTATATTAATATCATAAATAATATATTATTTCTTTAATTTCACTTACATATAACATTATTTTTATGTGGTGATGAAAAATAAGAATCAAATTGATTCATGAAGGTATCAGTTCACATGTACACGAACGATATTATCATTTTTTAGTGTAAGAATTAAAATGATATATTATGTTTTGAAAATGATAAATATTTCTTGAATATAATTATTATATCATTTATATAAAAGATATTCATTAACTTTATCCTTATTAACTTCCACGTAAAGCATAAGTGAAAGATGAACCACATCGCTTCGTGAGGCACTAGTTCTCTGTACACATGAGTGACGTTATCATATCCACCCAGAAATGGAAAGTATGATAGTATGTGTGATATAATAACTAAATAAGTATTAATGTGTTACATGAATTATTTATTTACTTTTAATCCATCATTAAAATAAATTGTCATTGGTGATGATGGAAAATTAATGACATCAGTTCACGAGGTGGTAAACTGTTGTGGACATGAATGTTGATTTCTTATCTCATTTGGTGGAAGAGGAGATAGATTTAGATTATTACATTAAGATAATAAAATATAAAAATATGGTATATAATTTTCTTATTATATTATAATAATTTAAAAACATTTTAATGAAGCCGATGATGAAATAAAATTAAAATTCCCGTTTAATCCCAATACCTTTCACTAAAACAACCTTCTTAGGTTTGCACTAAACCATTACAAGATTAGATTTATGATAAAAATAAGGTATCTAGTATTTGGGGATGTAATTGAGGAGTTAAATATGTGTATTAAATGGATAATCCAAATGTATTTGATGGTTTTAATTGGGGAGGATATGGGGTTTTCTTTTGTAAGTGAGGTGAGTGGTACACCTGTAATTTTAGAAAAGAAAAAGGTGTACAAACTTTGTTTGCCTGGAAAAAGGGGTACACGCTTTGTTCTAATGGATAAAGGATTCAAAATTTAACATCATATATAATTATACATTAAGAGGTAAAACTATTTATATTAAATGGAATTTGAATAATATTTTATGTCATTCTAACTGTAATCTTTTTAATTTATCACCTGATAAACATGTATTCACATTAAATGTGGTAATTAATATTTACTATTTGTACTATTAATTATGGTAAAAATTTTATTTTACCTTACTATATAATAAAAAAAATTCTTATTCCAAATATGGAATCCATTAAAAAAAATTAATTTCACATAATGGAAAAAAATTAATTTAATATTAGTCCCACAAAGGTGATGAAAATGTTTGTTTTTAAGAAGTGTATTTTTGAAGAAAAAAATAATTTTATGTTAACTCTTTGACTATTAATAATCATACTATGAATATAATATAATATTTATTGATATAAAAAATATTAAATTTATTTAATCATTCCTTATTAGGGGTTTTATTAATTAATTAAAAAGATAATCATTATAAACATTAAAATAGTTTTTTTTGGAAAACAAATTTTTAAAAACCAAGAATTAATTATACTAAAATAAAATTTAAATATTATGAAAATCTAATTAATTGGATTAAAAATAACTAAACAATATATATTTAGTTTTAAATAATATTCAAAATATAATGTTAATTAAAATTTAATTAATTTATTGAAAAGAAATAACATATTTCCAAAATCGGTACTTTCACTATTCACTTAAAAATCGATATTTTGTGAAAATTTCAAAAATATCACCTAAATTTTATTTGTATATAATGTTTTAAAAAAATAATATCTTATAAAATATATTTTCATAAATTTACAAATATTAATTTTAATATTTTTCATGAAAATAAAAAAATCATTTTTGAAGAATAAAATTATTTTACTAAACATTGATTGATTATTTACTAAAAAATTATAAATAATTTATAATTAGTAGAAATTTATGTATATTTATTTAATAAATTAGTTTATACTATTAATTCCTTACTATTTAATGGATAGGTTATGATAATTATATATTTCACAATTTATTTAAGCTCGGTGTTGTTCGTCGTATACTCTATCAAGCATAACTTTCTTCTTTTAAAATCAGAGGGTGTTACATCCTCCCCTCTTTAATAAATTTCAACCCCACAATTTTAACTTCATATGATTAATAATTTTATTGATACTTTTAAAAACCATTGTGGTAAACCCACATCGTAAAAGGGTTAATCAAACTTTCTCTTAAAAAGAAGGAAATAGAAACATGAAGGTCATCATATAACTAGGTTTCCACGTAAGTGAATATTGGTGGTAGGTGAATCCATATACATGGAAGGAAATCATAAATAAATATATATATAGTGATTGAGATCATTGTTCTTATAAAAGTGAATTTTTCATAGAATGTTAAATAACTCGAAATCATAAGTCTACGATGAGTTAAAAGAGCACCGTTTCATAAAAAATGATGGTACATGTATATATTTTTTTTTTCAAGATCATGTTTCTAGATTTGGGGAATTACATGAAATTATACGCTGAAAAAATTGGGAAATATACTTACATGAAAAGTAAAATTTCATATATTATCCAATTTTGAACACAATCACATATTTTCCTCCAAATGATGAGTATTCTAGATGAATATTCTATACCTGAAGCACTAAAACAAACCATTAATGACCACATAACCATCAATTGGATAACAATACAGTCATCCTATAATTAGAAATCAACCACAGTGAAAATTGTTATTACATGATATATAATTTCAAAAATGAATAAATAATCATATGATACATTAACATCCAAAATTCAATAGTTATACCCAAAGTTTAAACTAAATCATTCCATAAATTAATAAAAATCTTTAACAAATACCCTCAATAAACTCAAAATTAAAGAGTGTTTTAATCAAAAAGTTTATCGTATACATTTCTGGTTACAAGTACAAAAATTCAAATATCTTTTTACGAAATAAAATTAATCATTGACTCAATAAGTCACTTTTCAATCCATTGTTCATCTATTTGATAAACCATGTTTTCTAAATATCTAATCATATAAGATCAAACTGATATAAATGCCTTAAATATTATTTCTATGAAATTTAAATTCATACTTCATGTTAAACCAAATCCTTAAATATTCTCCAACCTACTAAAATATCTCCTAAAAATTTATTATTCACATTAATATCTCATCACATAAAACCTAAAAGTGGTGTCTAAGACTTTGAACATATTATAATACCTAACCTTAAAGAAATTTAACGGTATCCATAAATCATAATATAACACCACCTGAAAATATAGTAATCTAAAAAGTTCTTTATATACTTATTTGATGCTAATGATAACATCCCCAAACCCGTACTACTGGATCTGGTGAAGAAATCATAAACATTACATTTCTGCTTTTTATACTGATGAAGGTAACCTAATTTTCACAATCCAAAACATACAATATCAAAAGAAAATATTGGACCAATTACATTATCAAGTATATTTTAGTTTTATTGTTTTGGATAATTAGGATAAACTATTATATAAATTATACCCAATAATTCAGCATAATATCTTTCCCACTATACCCAGCCTTTCCTATTCCATATTAGGTCATCAACATCATCCATGTAAAACATTATAGAAATAATTTCTGTCAAAATCATATTTGATAAGTTAGGGAAAATGAGACATAATACATCTGATCTCTAATTCTCAGTAAAAATAAACATAAGAATTAAAAATTAAATTTCATCAGTGAGTGTAATTAGATAATAATGGTATGATGTCATAATCAATGTGCATGATCATAACAAAGGAATATTCATACCCAGCAATACCTATATCATTAAACATGAAAACATGATATCATGTTATACCAATGGAATGAGTCATCATGATAAATAATCATAATCCATTTGATATCAATCTTGATCAAATGAAATATTTATAACCCACTAAAATCATAATGGGAATGGGTTGGTATCTTAGGAAATTATCTTCCTAGAATCCTTAAAAATGGTATAACCACACATTTGACATCCAATATATTGTACTATAGAAAACAATCATTACCTAATGCATTGGAGAAATATCAAGGTGTACCCTTCGTTTAATCTATATCGGGATCACCGAGTTTTTTCTGGGTACACCTTAGTATATAATGTCTGAGAGAGAAAACATAATGCAGGAAAATAGATCTTAAATTTCACTGTAAAAAAAATAAAAATCATTATTACATTCATAACATTATTTTTAAGTGGAAAATAATTGGGTTAAAATAAAGTAACTTTGAAATATGATTAATCCGTGGAGAAAAAAGGGTTTCATAATAATATCTTTGAATCATATTGACAAATGGAAATGAAACTGGTTTCACAACCATATCTTTGAAACATGATAAACCCATGGAAATAAAAATGTTTCAATAAAATTTCTTGAAAAATGTAATATTAAATCTAGAGGAATAATGAGGATGAAATCATTAAAAAATATCCCCATTATATTATAAGTAAAAAACAAGGGTTGTTGACATTGATGAATGGAAATACTATTAAAATTCTATTAATATTTTTTGATAAAAAAAACATTTCATTTTTGAAATCACTTTTAAATACTAAAAAATGATAAAATATTAAAAAAATAATTTTTCCTTGATGAAATCCATGGAAAAATATAAAATAATCGTCATATAAAAATTATTTATATGATGGTGGAAAATTAGATCATGTCATAATTTTTAAAAATAAAAATTATTTTTGAAATGTTTTGAAAAAGAGCCTTAAAATTGACCTATTTGGAAAATGTTGAGAATTTATATATTAAAAACATTTGAAATTAGGTAAAATTTCTTGTATAATGGATTTAATAGATCATTTATTTTTATAAAAGAACATTTTTAAAAATAATTTAGAAAACATGGATATAGAAGATAAGGATACCTGATCTAAAATAAAAATACAAGATCAATATCACTTACAAATGAAATTATTTGTGTGTGTTTAAATCAAAAATAGTGGAAATGTAAATAAGACATGCTAACTTAATTCATAACCAGTGGAGAATAATTAGATTTGGTTTATAAAAATATAATTATATGATTTCCTCTTAAGGATCCTTAAACATAAACAATCTGAAAAGAAAAAAGATTATATCATAAAACCGTTTCCACTATGGTGATAATTTAATTGTAAGACCCATGAAAGAATAACATAAAATGATACATTATATATAATTAAAATAAGTATTTCAACATATATATTTCAAATGAATTTATATACACATCATAAATTAATATATGTTCATATTATAAACATATGTCTCAATGAAAGTGAATTTTATATCGATAAACCTTATAAAGATCATACTATTAGATTTGATAATAAATAAATGAATATATTATTTTTATGAAATTTAAAAACATATAAAACATGTGGAAATAAATATAACCAAATAAAAAGTCATTACACAAATTATTATAGAATATCAAAAATAATAAATAAGTTATATTTCAACAAAAATAAATTCAGTTATGAAATTATTTACAACTTGGTAACTTTCAATTCTAGTCCATTATTAATAAATAATTAATATTTGACATAAAATATATTGATGTATAAAGGATTCATGTTATTACCTATAAATTTTATAGAATATACACCACACAATATAAATAAGTTGTGTATATATTTTATGTCACATAGAAATAAAAAGTGATATAAGAAACCCATAACCTGAGCCCAAAATTTCCTTATATCTTCTTTAAATCATGTATAATAATCTTAAATTAATTATTTAAATTATTAAGAAACTTTTATAGGTTTAATAAATTATATATAAATTTTATATTTTATTTATTTTTAATGATATAATAAAATACTTAATTCTTGAAGTCGACTTTGTGTGTTTTGAGGATGTTTAGTTCATTGTTTCAAAATGGATTTTGTGTGTTAACTATGAACAAAGAGGCCATTACATCAAAATAATATGAATAATAATACTTAAATCATTATTGTTTATTAAAAAATTACAAATTTAAAAACAATTAGTGAAAAATATTAAAAAATATAAATATGTTACTATCATTGACATGATAGTCCATATATGTTCATGAGTAACGATACCATTTTTCATTGATTACCATGAATTGATGGTATGTATTAAATTTTATTTGTATAATTATAATAATATAATAGATACCATATTTTTTTATAAAATACATATATATATATATATGTCATTATTTTTATGTGGTGATGAGAAACAAAAATCTCATCACTTTATAAAGGAGATAGTTCACACATACATGAACATTGTAATCATTTTACTGGGTATAGTAAAAAATGATATATTATATTTTAATAATGATAAATATTTTTTTAATACCACTATTATTTCATTTATATCTCATATATTCATTAACATTATCCTTTTTACCTTCCATGTAAATCATTTTTGAAAAATGAGTTGCATCCCTTCATGAGGTGGTAGTCCGTCGTACACATGAGCGATGTTACAATATCCCCAAAAAATGGAAAGTAAGATGATATATGTGATATAATAACTAAATAAGAATAATTTTTTAAAAAATATCATATATATACCTTAAATTAATCATTAAAACAAGGTGTTAAAGGAGATGATGTAAAACAATTGACATGTGTTCATGAGGCTTTAGTTCATCGTACAGATGAATGATGATTTCATATCCCATTTGATGGAAGAGGAGATGGATTTAGGTTATGAAATTAACATAATAATTTATAAATATATGTCATATAATATTGTTATTATTAATAATAATTTTATAATATTTAAAGGTTATCAAAGAAGAAATTAAATAAAAATTCTCAGTTAAGCATGCCACCTCTTCTTTGGAAAACCTCATTAGGTTAGCACTAAAATAATTCATAGGTTGTTTTTGAGATAAAAATATGGGATGTGGGATGTGGTGAGGAAATTAAGGAATAAATTTGGGAAAAACTTTTCTATGAAA